>NNCF01129791.1:292225-367425 GCA_002313205.1 Laupala kohalensis | reverse complement strand
GTATATATAGTTTATTTATTATATCAATGATTTATATATGTATATATGTAATTCTGTTTGGTATTGATTGAGTGATAACTGGGGTTTTATTATCTCCTGTCTCAGGTCTCGGATAGATATAGATAGATAGATCATAAGGCACAGAGTGTTTAAGCATGCTGTGTGCAACAGTTTGCAACATGAAGGAATTGTTATGTTTTGTGTATGAAAAGTTGTTTGATGTGTAATTGAATGTGTAGGCTTTGAAATTTGAGTAAAATGTTGGTGAGGTATTTATTGATTTGTTGGAAGTGAAACTTTCATTAATAAACACTTCTTAATAGCGGAAATTTCTCCTTTATGGAAAATTTCTCTACCAGTCATTTTATTTTACATTGATAAGTAGAGGGCAGATTTTAAGGTCAGTAATTGTCTGTTACAGAGAAGTTTCACTATTCCAAGTGAATGCATTGAGAAGATTTTGAAAATCTTCATGTCCACAAGTGCAAATAGTTAAGATATGTAAAGATAATTTAGATATCTTTAGTGTGCGGTTTTGCTTTCTGGTGGAGGGAAGAGTAATACATATTTTGGTCAGTAAGAGGATATGAAGGAGGGAAAATGATTTTAAGATGCTTGCTATTTTGTTTATTTGTGATAGTCATTAAAAGTTCAGATGTAATTGGTAAGGACATGCACAGCAGAGCCATTATGCACCCTACCAGCCAAATTATAAACTTTTTACATGATGTAAATAACTATATTCTAGCATTAACCCTACCATCCACAACTGTTGTCAAATTATTTTTATGTTATTTGTAGGTAAACCTGAAGTGGTACGTGTTGTTCACATTAAGAACCCATCAGCATTCTATGTCCACAGAGACCAAGATAAATTTGTACTCGACAATCTTCAAAAATTTTTAGATGTGTGTCCTGAACATGATCATCTTCCTCCAAATTCAATTAATATTGGTAAGCAAATAACTTATATTTTCTTCTCCACTTCTTCTGTAACTAAAGGTAATGTAAAACCATGTAACATGTCTGAATTTGCATCTTATGCCTATTTGTCTTATCCATGGAAGGTATTATAATGTTGTTATATTACAGATGTATTGCCAATTAATTTATGGTTGAAGTTTAGCATTTATGAAATTGGTGTGAAATTCGTTTTTAAGACTGGTGTCTGCAGTGTGCAATTCATGAGATGTGTGTAACCCATGAAAGCAAGCATCCAACAGATCTTAAATGTTTGTCACGGTAAAGAGGCATTAAAGACACATGAATCGAATAAAACACCCTGCTCAAAGTCAGTACTTTACATAAAATTTCAAATGTTGTATTCTATTAATCTTATGTGTCTTTTTTGATATAATAACTGTTAACAAATGGGCAAAGTTTTGTGAAATTCATGAGAAATTATTTGCGAGCTACTACAATATCAATTTAACATAGTATCATGTGTCTAAAACACATAGAAATATCTTAGATTGTGGTGAACCTCACCGCCAGGTAACAGATTAATTATGTTATGTTGAATGAAAATGGGAGATGGGACCGAGATTTGAAGATCAAGGTCCTGAGTTTGAATCTCTGTCCTGTCTCCCATTTTCATTCAATATAACATAATTAATCTGTTACCTGGCGGTGAGGTTCACCGCAATCGGAGAGATTTCTGTGTGTTTGCGAACCAGAATTGGAAAATACAATGCAAAACAAAGTACTTCCTAAGGGAGTCGTCTCATATGAGGAGCGTAGTCTCCACGAGACCACCTCAGAGGTCTTTGGGTCTCGCAAGTTGAATGAGGATGGAAGACGGGCCCAGGAGGTGAATGGGATGGCGCAGTCAGTAAGCGGTGAGCGCGCTAAGCTCAAGGTCCCAAGTTCGAATCTTGGTCCCATCTCCCATTTTCATTCAACATAACATGATTAATTGTGTTCTAATTTAAAAACACTTATTATTGTTAAAGATACATTTCAAAAATTTTTAGATTTAAGTTAGATCACCTATTTTGAATTTTGGGGCCTCTGACCTTGCACGTGAATGACCACAAGTGGTGGGATCCTTGTAACTTTTTGAAGTTATTCTCTAGTATTCTTTAAGTATTACTCTCGTATGGCAATTATGAATAAATAGACAAATTTTCAAAGTCACTGTTAAACCATGCTTTACGCCAATCATTCTAGAATTTCACCAACTTCCCTCACCTCTGAGTTAGAGGGTACTGTATGTTGTTTACTTGTATGAGTAGTCTTCAAAAACCCATTTGGCATATTAACCAAATTTTTGTATTTTAAAAACCATTCTCTACTACACACTAACGCCGACCCCACATGAAGTGGGAAAAGGTCAAGATAAAGATGATAGTTCTCTAGTACACACTAGGTGACTTGTTGCATGATTTTTCTATAGACTGCCTAGATGGTCTACCAAGACCAAATATTATCTAATTTTAACGTTTACATCTGTTTTTTGTTTTCTAATTTAGTCTTGATAGCTGACATTTAAGTGTGTGGGGTGGATGCTTACATGATACTAATTTTGAGTGAAAGAAAATGAAAATGTAAAGACCAATAGACTCACGAGATCAGAGGCTCATGGCTTCAAAATAATGAATGTTCTAACTTATATTTCAAAAATGTTGAAATGTATGTTTAACAATAATGAGTGTTTTTAAATTAGTAATACTTGATGGAAAATCAAATATTGTTTCATTGGACATGTAATTTTCTAAACCTTTCAGATAGGAAAAAGACTTTATCTAATTTTATGAGGTATAGTTACGAATAACTTCACCACATTTGGAATCGGTTCACCATCCCATTTATTTTAGAAGCGCACCGACTTTTCTATGTTTAGTACAATCTTCTATCTACTATATCTGTGTAAAATTAATCTTTTGCAGCCAAATTCACCCTAAACAAATTTTGCATTACTGTGTGCGCATGGAATCATTCATAAAATGTAAGGAAACCACGGAATTGAACGGAACTGACACGAGAAGAATTGTCGCCCCATCGAGAAAATAATTGACATAATTTTGCCACCGTTGTTTCCCAGAGCCAGAGTCCAGAATGTTCGTGTTTACACCTCAAATCTCTGTCCAAACCAAACTGTATATTCATTCTTTCAACTCAGTGAAATATTGGGTCATTGAATTGGAGGTTTTAGATGGTTTTTATTGCACACAAATTTAGGATTCATGTCACTTCTGGAGACTTTAACTTTTTTATGCACACCATTGCAAAATATTGATCTGTTTTTTACTGATTCCAAAAAATATGTTAATATGTAATAATGAAAAATATACGAAAGTAATCCTACCCAGAAACTAAACATAATAGTTGAAGTGTCAGAAAGATCTATTAGTATGCAGAAGTGTAGAATAGGTGGGACTGGAGATGTTAGTGTGGAAATTTTCTATTGAAATGAAAATTGTTACCTCTTACCACAAATTTAAGAGAAAAGGTTTAATGTAGTACTGGATATTGTGATAATTGAGTTAACAACTTTAAAGAAACCAAATTGAGGTAGTATTTTAATAAGTTAGTTCACGCAATCACATTTCACCCCAATTTACTACTTTAAGTTGAAAGTTATTTCATAGGCTTTGTTATGAGATCTCGGGAATTCTCAAAGATTTCCTCAATCATTTATCTCCATATTATTAGGTAGATATAAATAAGCTTGAAGAGTATGTGGCTGATAAATGATTATAATAATTTATTTGAGTTGTACAGATTTTTGTACTATACTTGACTGTGTTGTAAGAGTGAAGATATATTGAAATACGAACACTCCGAAAAATGTCTTTAATATGATTGGCTTGCACTGCATGCTCGGAGCAGACCCACCTCTCTTAAATTATTGTAATAATTTGTTGTGACTTCCTTTTTTTGATTTCCTGAAGTAATTTATGTCGACACTGTGTCTTATTCCACTATTCCGCTATTGTGTACAAACTCCAGATGTTAGACCAAATTGGTTTTTTTTTTTTTGGTACAAAATGTTTTCTCTCTTGCATAAGCTCTATGTGGAACTTTTCTATTTCCTCTAGGTCAGATGTATATTTGTAAATTCCTTGTGGATGACAGATGGTACAGAGTTATTGTAAAAAGTTGTTCAACAATGCTGAACCCACCAGAGAGCCGTGATGCCATTGTAGATGTTTTCTATGTTGATTATGGGAATAGTGAACGCATACCACTTTCTAGGTTAGAAAAAATTACGTGTACCTTTATAATTTTAATTACGGTCTTGTCTGTGGAGAAATAAGTTGCTTTTGTTAACGTTTATAGGTTGAGACCTCTTCCATCTCGATTAAAAGATGTTCCCCCCTATGCTCTACATTGTGCGCTTTTTGACCTTCATCCAAAGAAAGGAGAGGAATGGCCTGAAGATGCCAATAGAGCATTTTGCAAAATGGTGAATGGGTATGTTGCATATCACTACTTGTGATTTCTTGTTCTAATGTATTTTGAGAGCTCTAAGAAAAAATTCTTCAATAAATTACTTTTTAATTTTATAATTTAGTTAATTAGTATTTGGAGAATTACTTCAGAGAAGAAGAAAAATATTTCAAACCTTCTGTTACGGCTTATAAGGTTACACTTACTTTCACTTGTCAGTGTGTTCTGCAGCTGTGAAGGTGATGTGCTGGCTTATCTAGTGTGAGGTTCTATGTTTGATTCTGGGTCAGAGGAACTTTATAATTTATAACAGTGGAACAATTTATAACATATTATAACAGTGGAAATAAAAACAAATTTCAGTAAATCTCTTTTAGTCTTACTTTTATTTATTTTTTAAATAGTCATTAGTAGTTCTGAAAGCGTTTTAAAGGGAATATTTATAAGAATTTTAAAGGATCTTCCAAGAGTACAAAATTTAATTGCAAGCACAAATTATTTCATTGTTAAAATTTTTATCACACTAATTACTGGGGTGAAGAAACCTCAAAAAATCTGGGTTCTACAAAGGAATTGTATTAAATTAAACAATAGTTATACAAATACACTATTGTTTGCAAATACTATGTATTAAATTAAACAGTAATTATACAAAGCATTGAAAGACGTAATTTTAAAAAAATAAAATTTAAACAAAGAAGAAGAAAAAAATATTTTTGGAAAGAAAAAATGTGAATTTTAAGGTGAGGCAAAATAATTCAGACCTGTCCACCAAGAGTTGGAATGTGGAGTTTGGTAAAGAAAACTTTGAATTAATTTAATCCCTGTTGTTGACCTTTGAAATTCCTATAGAAAGGAACTCGATTGAGTGATACAATAAACCACCTATTTGTTGGACTAGTAGAGATGCAGCCATTCTCAGCTGAGAGAATGAGTAAGGTCTCTTGATAACATGTTTCCAATCATTAGGTAAGTTGAGTGAATTTGTTTGGAAATAAACATGATTAATGTAACGTAATATAATTGAAAGCTAGTTTATAAGCTCAGCAGGAAGTTTCAAACTATTTTTCTGAGCGTGACTGGATAAGCGTGCATTACTATTTCAATGTATGGCCTATGACTACCTCAGTGATCCTACCACTAAAAATAGCTGATCCCAAACCAAAGGTACTCAGTTTTAGTAATGTAATTATTCCATTTGAAATAACAGATAATATTAACTATTGTTTGTTTTTATGTTGTCGTTGAATTTTATTTTATTTCAATTCATTTTGTATTGTAAATTTATTGTAATACATTCACAAAAGACCAGATGAATTTTCTTCTCAATATTTTTGTGTGTAATTTTCACTTCTTATCCTTCTTTTCTCTTTTCTTCTTCTTTTCTCTTCTTCTTCTTTTCTCTTCTTCTTTTCTCTTCTTCTTCTTTTCTTCTCTTCTTCTTCTTTTCTCTTCTCTTCTTCTTCTTTTCTCTTCTCTTCTTCTTCTTTTCTCTTCTCTTCTTCTTCTTTTCTCTTCTCTTCTTCTTCTTTTCTCTTCTCTTCTTCTTCTTTTCTCTTCTCTTCTTCTTCTTTTCTCTTCTCTTCTTCTTGAGTTCCAATCTTGTCACTGGTTGGCAGAAGCAGTAATTCTTCTCCACTCTTTCCTGAACCTTTCAAGTTTGCTGAACCTGTAACTTTTTTCTTTGTAAATGATTATATTCTATTTAAGAAGAAACATTTTATGTAATTAGAGCTCGGGTGCACATGAATGTCATGGAGAGCAGAGATGACATTTACTTCATTGATTTGTGTGCCATCCCTGGAATGAAGCACTCCAACTTTCCTGTTTCTATGCGTGATGCTATGGTCTTCATGGATCTTGCTCAGCTTCAAGATGAACACAGCTTAAATATAGTATGTTTTAAATGAATCCTAACTATTGTACTAGATAGTAAGAAATCTATTTTATGGGAAACTTGTATGTAAATTGTTTATCATTCCAGCGACAAGCTTCTGCCCATTTTGATAGTGAGTATCTTAAAGAAGAACCTTTGGCCAAAAATGAGAATTTCCCTGTTGTTCTCAGCCACATCGACTCTCCCTCGCAGTTTTATGCTCAACGAGTAAGTTGTTGCTCTATTTTCCTCTCTTGAGAAGTTTGAGTTTTTTGAGAAGTATATAGATTAAGTTTCAGTGAGAGATTTTACAATGTTGAATGTTGAGTGAAGTTCAGCAAGTTATATTTGTTTTTAAAGCAGTTAAGTAATCAAAGTATACAGTTTCCTTTTATTTGTCATAACAATCTATGACTGTTTGATTGGATTAGTGTATTTGATATCATTTCAAAAACCTAGCAGTAAATGAGAATAATTTATTTTCAGCGTGGATGTCATGCAGAATATCTTACTAAATTACTTGATGATATGAGCAAGTATTACAACATCCACAAAAATGGAATGATATATGATCCTGGCATAGGTGAGGGAAGAAAATGTGTTGACACATTCTCAATTTTTTTTATTGGTACTAGTTTTATTTTGCCTTTTCTTCTTCTTTTTTCTCTTTAAGGTATGCCTTGTGCTGCTCAGTTTTCTCTGGATAAGGGATGGTACCGTGCTAAAGTGCTAAGGATTCCCAAGAAGTCATGGGTGGAGGTGATGTACGTGGATTATGGGAATAGGGAAGAAATTCCATATACTAGTATTAGAAAAATGCCAGAAATGTTTATGCGCATTCCTCCTCAGGTGTGAATAATTACCTATTGTCAATATTTATCTATAGTGAATTGTTCCAGTACAGTTATTTATTCCTCTAACATGTTTGAATAGGCTATTGAGTGTTCACTTGCCGATGTGATGCCTTCAAAGGGTAATTCATGGCTAAAGACTGCTACTGATTTCTTTCTTTCCATAACAAAAGATAAAGAGTTGAGGTTACTTGTAAACGATTTATCAAAATCTTATGCCAAAGTGGTTTTGTACGAGGAAAAGGAAAATGTAGATGTTTGTCTCAATGCTCTCCTTGTGCGAGAAGGACATGCTCTGAGTATTGGTGTGGGGTAAGTTAGTGTGTGTGCCTTTGTGGAATTATTGATGTGATAATGGAAAAGATTGATTAACTTTTGTTTATTTATCACTTTCTGTTTTAGTGCTAGCATTGTCGAGTACTTCAAAGTGGAAGCTGCTGTTCCTGAGGAAGCCAATCAAGTAAATATTTCAATCTATTCTTCTCTGTATAGTAAATAACATCTCATTTTATTATCTAAATGAAACAATACTTTTATGAGCTAGCAATTTCTAATATCCTACGCTGATATTATTTTGTTTCTATGGGAGAAAGATATATCTTTTCATAACACTCTTAACTACATAGTTTTTATTTTAAATAAAAACCCTAATTAGTTCTCCTTTATTATCTCTACTGTCCACCCAGGAAGAATGTTCAATATTGCAGAGCCACTTTAGAATAAAGAGCTTCATTTCTTCTCCATTTCACCCCAGTAACTCAAGAAAGTTAAGTGATTTTTCCTAATCATATTTGTCTGAAAATATTCATTCTGCAGCTAAATGTTAGAAAAAATGAATCAAAAGGGAAGCGGATTTAGACTTCACTAAGTCTATTGCCCTCTTGCACGCAATACATGTCATGGTCTAAAGTCAGCAATTACCCTACCAATTATATTTAATTGTATTATAGTCCTACAGTGATGAATTTAATCTTTATAATTTAATTATTCATCTTTCATTTAATTATTAAACTTCCATGTATAAAACAATATTATATGAAATTTCACACTTTTTTTTCATTGCATTGTGGGGACTAGAGTTAATTGAAAGTTTCAGACTATCATTCAACCATCGAGAAGAAAGTTCCGTAAACCTTTGAAAATGGACCCTGGGGGTGTTGGTTTTCTTTCTGAAGAAGGGAAAAATGTACCTGGTACATCAGGGACTTCAGGAGACCTTGCAGGTGCCTCTGCAGGTCCTTTACTAAGTATGCCTGTAAATATAGTTTCAGTCAACTCTCCTGGCTGCCTCTATGTCTGCCCATGCTCTAATGAAGAGGAAATATCAGAGTAGGTGGAAATTTTATATCTTCCTTGAAGTAGTTGATAAAAAGAATTGGGGATGTGCCAATACAGATGAACCAAATTGGGTATGTGTCTTGTTTCTCAATACTTTATGATATCACAGTATCGAAAAACAACAATTTTTTCAACTATGCAAAAGTGGACTTGCATCTCGTATTTTATGCAATCAAGCTATTTTTGATGACAAATTCTTCTTCTAGTTGTCTGCCACTTTGCTGATTAACAATTATCCCTCTCATGATTAGACAGATGTGTAAGACTTTAAACCTCAATTTCATGAGTAGCGTTCTATATTAGTGCAGCATCAGATTTACCTAGCCATACCTAAATCTCATGCAGATGATCAGCATAATCGGATATAAGCTCTCATCTTAAGTCGTGAAGTATCCAATCAGTAATTCTTAAGAAGCTCCTATGTTTGTTTACAACTCATTCAGATGCTTTTGTGTTTTAACCTGTGTATTAATGCACATTTTTGCTTTTAGTTTGTTGGCTGACATTCAAGAATTCTATCATGATATGCCATACACAGAGACTGATTGGAAAGAAAATGGTAAATGCTGTGCATGGAGTGAAAAAAACAATAAATGGTACAGAGGTGTTATTTTGGAGATACTAGATACTGAAGTAAAGGTAGTATTACATTTATTGGATTCTTATATCAGAATGTGTTTTTATATTAGAGTAAATGTGTGTGCGTTAATCATATAGGGGGATGTTCAGTTATTTAGTCATAGGTCATAACTAGTCAGAAATGTATCACCTGTTTAGGCGTGCCTATTGTGACTGGTTCTTTGATTGGGTTGACATATAATTAAATTTTTATAATGTTCATTTTGGTGCAAGCTTTATTCTGTAAAAAAAACAAAGGAACCATATTTACCCAAAATTCAGTAACTTAACAGTACTCTGATTACTTAGTTGATAGTTGAATTACATTGGTTTGATATCTATGTATCTCTGCAGGTTTTTTATAAAGATATTGCCCTTCAAGAAACAATTCCAATTACAAACCTGAGATCTTTGGATGAAAAATTCGCAAAAGTACATGATGGAGCATTTAAATGTCACATGGTTGGAATACATCCTGCTGGAGGTCAAAACAAATGGTCATCTGTATCATGTGAAATGTTCACTGATCTCATACATAGAGTATACACTGAATTATTTATAACAAAAAAGGTGAGCTGTAGAAACAATTTTTGTATTGATGTACATGTTTAGTATAACACTTTTGAGACACTTTCCCCATTAAAATAAACCGTTAACTCTTGCTTGTTGATTAAAGTATGTCTCAGAAATGTAGTTCAAGGAAGAAATTTTAAATGAATGAATTATTACTTGTATAGTGTATAATTGTCAATTATTGATGTATATAAATAATAATAGTAATAACAATTACATGTATATAAATTTAACTGTTCTTCTTTTAAATTATGAATACTGTATTTGTTCTCAATACAAATTTTCAATATTCCGTTTAAATCTTCATTAGGGAGACATTGAAGATAATTCATTGCCCATTGAACTTTGGGCTCGTACCACAGTTTCTCCCGGACCTCTTGAACCAAATCGTGTTGAATGGATATCTCTAAATCAAGTTCTAGTCAACAAGGGGATGGCCATCCCTACAACCATGTGAGTATGATTTGAATTGTTCAGTTGCCAATCTTTATTGTACAACACTTAGTTTCAATGAAGCATTTCATTCTTGTTATTGTTCTCTACTTCGTTTGTTTGGAGGCTTAGAACTGTATTGCATAATCAAAATACGAAATGTTTTCCCTAAACGTTCAAGGCTGATCTCATCTTTTCGGTCAAATTGATCTAGAATAAAAAATTCAACCTACTACATTTAGAATTAAGTTTTCTAATTAATACACATGAATAATTCTGTTTTTGGATGTCGATATAATTTTGCATGGTCTTGCTATTGCTGCTTTTCTGGTAAAGTATCTACATCTGCAATTACAATTTTTAAAAATTTATTTGAACACAGTTTGTTTATTAATTTTTTTATTAGTTGTCCATTGTATAATTGATTGAAATGTTAACATTCAGTTTTATGTAAACAATATTTTGTGCGGGATTCACTAGGAAATATGTGTTGCTTTAAAGAAAATGTTAGTACCTCACATTATGTTTAATGGAAAGTTTTGATAATTAACTAGTTTTAAATAATTAAAAGAATATTAACAAAAGTTAGTATAATATTTGTAAGAATCTAGCTGTACTGTTTGTATCTGTAAGAATCTAGCCTTGAAAAAATCAGGTTGGTGGTTTTCTTACATCGTAAGTTTGAACCATTCCTGAAACTGTGAAATCACTGATTATTTTTTATGATTTTTTACTTTATTAAAATACAATCCCCCCCCCCATTATATTGCATAAAATGGAAACAAACAAGCTTCAGTAATTATGTTTGTTTCTATGAAATATTTGTAAGATTTTTTACTTTAAACTTTTTTCCTCTCAGATTGATATTTTCTTGTTTCTTGTTTTCAAAATCATGTTGTTGTTGTTTTTATTGAGATATATTTGCTTAGTGTGGTTTGAAGTTCGTGCAGAAGCAAAATAGTAAGCAAAGGCAAATGTATCAGCATACATGGTGTCACAAAACTTGGAAATTCTTAATTGCTATAAAAATTACAACACGAAATAAAGCATGAAGTACTTCTGGAGAAAGTAAGAATCTTCTGAATGAATTAAAATGATAAATACACACATTTTTTCAAATTCAGATGAAAATGTTAATTGAAAGCTCTAAAATTAAAGTACATAGCATATAAACACATTACATTAACTGAACTATGTTACAACCAGCACTGGATTCTCTANTTTTTTTTTTTTTTTTTTTTTTTTTTTTTTTTTTTTTTTTTTTACATAGCTGAAATGCTCTCTACATAACACTTTAGAACCTAAAGGTTTCCTTTAAATCAAGAAGATAATTTCCTTTAAAATTTTGTCAATAGTAAATCGACACAAACCACATCAAATGCACTAGTTAAGTCAGAATAGTTAACATCAATAGTGCAAACTATATTTACGTTTTCAGTGGTATATTATACAGAAAGCTCAGTTAAAGTGGATTAATACATAAATTATATAATGGACCTAAATAGTAGAAGGTGTTAAAGTGGACCTACCTGCTAAAATACTATGTTATTATGGACTAATGAATTCTTAAATCTCTTAAGTACAGTTACAACGTTACACACTATGCTTTCAAAAAATTATTAAATGGTTTGTAGTTTGTTAATACTGGAGGCATTATATCCCTTCTTTTAAAGAGGTGTTATAAAGCACTGATTCCAAACATTGAGGAGTAAACCCTATTTTGTAAGATTTGTTCATAATTTGGTCCAAATGGGAGTGAAGAAGGAAGAGCAATTTTTTATTAATATTTAGAATACATTTATGAATATCCTCTTTTAAAGGTAATATAGCTAAAATAATGATTGACACCACCAAATTTTTCGGCTAATAACAAAACAGTATCTTAAGGATTATCTATGGTATTATTTCCTTAACACATGGTGAGGAATCTACCATTATCTAAGGAATTAATATAATTAAGAACACTCTTTTATTACTAGAATAATTACTGTTACAGGCCTGAAACTCAAGAAATTATTGAGCATGGCAGTAATTTTCTGCTTAATGAGTTGAAGACTGGGTGCACATACTTGGATAGCAACAGTGAAGATAATGACAAGGTGATTTTTATGTTAAAAGTTTCAGACACCACTACAATATGAATTGAAACAACTATATTAACATAACACCACAAACTACTTGTGCGTAGTGTATTTTAGATGTAGTTGAACATTTTAGATGTTTTTAATGTGTGTTAGTATATATAAACATTTTATTTACTCTCAGACTAGAAGAGATGTTTCAGTCTTTACCTTTGTCAGTTCAGAGGATAAAGTATGCTTTATTTTCATTTTTAGGAAAACTATTTTTGTATGACAAGGTTCGGTGTTGGTAATATACACAGTATTGTATAAAAAATGTGTAGTCATACTATCCAGTTGAATTTCTAATTGTCACAAAACATGAATAAGAATTTAATACTGTGGATACAAATATGAGGTTTATGGAGTTTTGGAAGGATGTACAACAACGGAGGTCTAGGATTGGATGAAATGGACCCCCCCCCCTTTTTTTAACAAGCTTTTAAAACATCAAAACAAAACAATTCTTCAAATTTCACTCCTCACGTCCTTTGGAACATTCTTTCTAAAACAAAAGACTAAATTCCTCCCTCCTAATTAAGTGGTGTGTGTGCACTCACATGCGCCAAATGTAGTGGTGTTTACGTCAGACAGACAAGAAAAAACGTCACACAAAGATTAAAAAAACACATACACGCCTTCAAATACAACACAATACATTCACACATTGCTATATATATACACAAACAAACAAAAACAACCAAGCCCTCAAATTCCTCATAAAAACCCTCCACGGTAATGGTGCATTCACTACCCGTCTTCATCAACAGAGCCAGGTATGATAGTTCTGTCAGTTTGTTTTTTCTCGTTGGAAAATTATCTCTTAACTAAGTCATTACATTTACAATATTGATTCATATGTATTCGTTCATTTTGTAAATATTGTTTTTCTTGTCTGAAAAAATGATTGTATATGCAGTATTCAATTCTTATTTCATGTTTTGTGACAATTAGAAATTCATTTTCTATATATTTTATTTTTTGTCAAAATCTAATATGTCTATATATTGTTTATTTATTTTGTAACAGCACTGATTGTGGCTGCCACGTGGCTGAAAAGACCTTATGACTTAATAAATCAACTGAATAGTATTCTTTATAGAACACATATTCATTATACTAAACTATTTATGCTTGTATATTTCCACACGTTAACAAAGTAGTTTCCAGTGCAGTGTGTTAATGAAATGAATTTTCTAGATTGAAACAAGTGGTGTCAAACCAAAGTCGTTACTTTTCTATATACACTTAAAAACCTTCTCTATGGTATGGAAAAGTAACTTCATAAAGAAAGATGATATATATACAATTTCACGAACATGAAGTCCGGTTGCCTTCGGGAGTTTCTGCCTCACTTCGTGTGAGAACCCTCCGGCTGGATTTGTGACTCGAAATATGGGTGCCTCCAGACTGGTAGTATTCCCGCCCTGTGTGGAGTCATTGAAACGAATGGGTTATTCACAAACATTTTTATTGCATCCGTTAATACTAAAATGAATAAAGAAATTAATGAGTGAATTAAATGATAGTCTCGCAAAAGTAATTTTAAAAAAAGTAATTTTCAAATCAAACTTGATTCAAATTATTTTCAAATTTAAATGTCAAGTTTCTAAGATATCCATAAAACTAAACCTTTGTAAGATGTTTTAGACATACATTTTATTGGAAACGCATGACCTGAATGGTTTAAAAAACATTTAACATACTTAACATACAATGAAATGGTTTTGAAGGAGAGACCAGGAAATTTATCTCATATAAGCTTGTAAAAGGGAAATGGGGGAACACTTGTATGAGGGAAGTAGGTTATTAACTAGTTACATCTAACTTAGTACGTTTCGTCCACTATAAGTATCTCTTATCTCGGAAATAAATACATTGTTTCCATACATTGTTCTCGGGACCTCTGATATCGTCCAGTATAAGTGGGCTTCTCTTATAAACGGAGCAATAACAGGTAGTTCATTCTAACGATGTGATGTGAGACAAATTTTGACGAGGGGTACTGCGCCACCTGCTGTCGGAACGAGATTATATTGAATAAAAATTGGATATAAGTTAATAGAAGAAAAATGTTAATAAAATAGTTAATAGTATTAGAAATTATCTTAAATATTAAAGTATTAATTTTGTAAATGTACAGATAAAAGTTTTTCTGTACAGTTATGTGTAAATGTAATGCATATTAATTATACTGTCCATGCAGAAAATTTAAAAAAGAAATTTGGCGAAATTTTCCAAAATGAGTTCATGTCAATTGTTGTTAGGAGCAGACAGGCTGGGAGCTTACTCCAGCTCATTATGAATCCCTATTCATGTGCCTCACATTATGTCCCATCGCTACCTTGTATCCACCATCATGCTGCTGGTGGAAGCTGGCCGCCCAATCAGCTTTGTACCTACAAGTACACTTGAAAAGCTTGCTGTTGGACAGAGTCTTTTGTTGGTGGAAGAGATAAAAGATCTGGCTTTGACTTCTTTGCAGCTTTAAAGAACATGGAGTATCTATGACAATTTAAGTCTTGTTAGCGAGTATGGTAGATAGTTATTAACATCTGCTCCCCTGCTTTTGAGACTGCGTGTGGTGTAGAAGGGGGATTGTAAAATGCATCAGCGATAGCGTTGAGGCTTTCATACCTTTCAAACATTTCACAATCAGTGCTTTACCTTTCCTCAATATATAGGAGGTGGTATGAAATCCTCTGAATCCGTGTATAAATAGAATGTGTGATGAAAATCCTAGTTTTTATTACTTCGAAAAAGAAAATGTTTTACTTTTAACTTTCCCTCTCCCTGGTTTGACGAAAAATATATTGGTTTGTGATGGAGCTAATGCAGTCAGCAAAACAATGATATCTATGTTTTCACCTTTAATTGCTGCACTAATAATAATAATTATAATAAAAATAATAATAATATTTTATTGAACCACATAGATTATAACAATGATGTATGGTGAGTCATAGTACTAACAACAATAACAATAATATTTACATATAATAATAACATTATAATAATTTTGATACATTTAACCATATTCATTTAACTTAAACTAAGTAGAAATTAACATAAAATACAATTATTTTGTACTACTATGGAATATTAAATTAGACTAGGGTTATTAGATATCTATGGTAGGAATTCTATTATTTTACTTTTATTTTATTAATTTATGTTGAGGTCTATATTTACCGTAAAACAATGTAATTTGATGTTAGATCATTTCCTGCATCATGGGTCACCTTCTGCACCTTTGTTCTAATGATTACTTGCAACAGATTGTATGTCACACATTAGTTATTGCCATTGAGGAATTCATGTACACTGTAGGAGAGTTTCTGTTGTAAGAATTGTTTGAGTTTTGTTTTGAATGGGTTCAGTGTATTGATATTTTAAGGTTCAGTGGTAACGCGTTATATAGTTTTATACCTGCATTATGAGTGCTTTTTTGGCTAAGAGTGGATGTCTATGGTAGGAATTCTGTGGTAGATGGATATTTCTGGCCTGTCTAGTGTTGTGAACATGAACAGTGGAATTGAATCTGTAGAGTGGTTCTTTGTCTAGTAGATCCTTTTTTACAAAGTTCAAAGTTTCAAGAATGTACATGCATGATAGTGGAAGTATTTTCAACTTTTCAAATAATGGTTTATACATGGAAAGTTTATTAGTGTTGGTAATTGTTCATATTATTATCTTCTGTAAACTAAAAGTTTGTTTTGTTTCTGGTGCTTGTCCCCAAAATATTATACCATATTTTAGAATGGAATGGACATTTGCATAGTACACTGTTCGAAGAGTATTGGTAGTGCAATTTGCTGTTAGAACTCTGATAGCATAGTTTATTATGCTGAGTTTCATATTCAGTGTTTCTAGGTGATAGTTCCATTTCATGTTATCTTGTATAGTAAGTCCCAGAAACTGTGTTGTTTGTTTAAAGATGAGGTGGTCACCATTAAATTCGATGTTAGGTGTGTGCTGTTTAGATGAATGAGAATTATGGAAGGTAACTATGCAAGTTTTGTCGGTGTTTATTATGAGTTTATTTTGTTGGAACCATTGGATTAGGGTGGTGATAGTGGATTTGGTAGTGTTAAGTAAGTTTACAGCAGTTTTGACATGGAATAAGATGTCCTCAGCAAAAAGTACAATTTTATGGATGAGATGTCATTAATATATAGAAGAAATAGTATGGGTCCCAGGGTGGAGCCCTGAGGAATTCCATGAGTGACATGCATGGGTTGAGACCGGTGATGTTTTATTTGATTTTCATGTTGGTAGGATACTTGTACATTCGCTGTCTTTCAGATAAATATAACTTTAGCCAGTTGTATCTTATTCCCCAAATTCTATAATTTTCTAGTTTACTGAGGAGAATATCATGATTAATTGTATCAAAAGCTTTTGAGAGATCTAAAAATAATCCAACAGGGATTTCTTTCTGCTCTAGTGCAATCAAAATTTCGTTGCAAATAGAGCAGTTTCAGTAGATCTTTTTTCTCTAAATCCATGTTGGGAGTCTGTAATAATTTTGTTACATGTTCAGAAAGTTTTTAATCTGTTATTAAATAGTTTTTCTAGTATTTTTGAGAAACCTGTGAGAAGTGATATTGACCTATGTTTATGTTATGTTTGTCTCCTTTTTTGTGAAAAGGTTTTACGACAGCAGTTTCAAAAATTTGTGGGAAGATACGTTGGGTTAAGGAGTTGTTATACAAGAGAGTGAGTGGTTTAATTATGTACATTGCTATTTTTTTAATGACTGTGTCTGGTATATCTTCAATTCCGGAGATGTTTTGTTTTTCATTTTACTAATTATCTGAAGGACTTCTTCTTCATTTGTTTCCCTGATATACATTGTTGATGTTACATGAATATCATTTGGTAGTGCTTGTTGTGTGGTTGTGTTTTGCTTATTTTGTAGTTTGAGATGGTTGTACTATGGTGATATGTTACTTTGTCAACTCCACATCGCCTAATGCTGCTATCAGCATCACTCTCAGCTATTTTTATTTTAATGCCAACGCTCAGCTATTTTCATTTTCTGAGACTTTTGTTTTTATGATTAGCAAGGAAATGTCCTTGCTGAATTGTCACCCTTATATCTTTATTGAAGTTTATTTCAATTGAAGTCATCCACTTTTGTTTTGCTCTTTTAGTGCTATGTTTGGTGTTAAAGTAACCATCAAACACGACAATGCAATTTTGACCATAATGTTTTTTCACATACTGATTAAATATACAAGAGAAAGTTGATCCAACTTTCCACTTAACTCTGTGCAGAAGAAAGCCACCATCAATCATGTTTTCAGAAAACTTTAGATCCAGTTTTGTCTTTTCAATTGGGAAAATATTATACAAAGCAGATTTTTTTGTATTCCTCATTCCACTTTCACTAAAAGGAGCTAATGGAAAATGTGTCAGTTTGTATTTCAGCAGATCCTGTAAGTCTTCCTGTAATCTTTTTTAAGATTATCCTCTAAAATATGATAAGAGTATCAACAATTATTAATTTTGATAGTGGAGGCCAAGAATAATACTCTGTCTTCTTGAGTTTGTTTCATCTCTCCAAAGTTTTGACCAGTCACTTTTGCCATCATAACCTTTCTGACTTCCATGGCTCTATGACAATTCACATTAGTTTCCAACAAAGCCTGTGAAGATGGTTCAGGAAAAGGTGGGTGTTGTCTCAACCACTCTGGCAGCTTCTTCCTGTCTTCTCCATCTCAGGTTTTGTCATGATGCATGAAAATCTACACGCCCCCTGTTGAAAACTTCACCTACTGGGTAATTCTTATTGCAAATTATTTTAACAGTTCAAGTTAAAGACAAAACCTTGGTTTAATTTTTGATTTTGATTAATTTAATAAAAAATGTATAGTTTATATAACAATACACAGCAAGTGGCATAGTATTTATTAGTATACATTAGGGTGTCCCTTATTTGAGGCAAAAAAAATTTTTAAAATGAAAATGAAAATATGTACCATGTTTTTTTCTTCAATTTTGTCCTAAATGCTCATATCCAAAATATACTCCTGGGATGATGACAACCCATGCTGAATTCACTGTGTTGAGTTTCTATATGGCAATAAAAGCTCAACTTATAAAATATTGGGTGCTGGCGGAATTTTTACCAATACTTGAAAAACATTTGATAAATATAAGGTAAAATTTCAAGTTGATTAAACGGAAAAGACAGGCTGAAGAAAAGGTTGAGCGCTCCACTAAAGCCTCCATATTTCAGAGAAAAGTCTCTGATGAAGCTTTAAAATTTTTCCTCAGTCAGTCATCACAGTTCAATGGATTTGGTATTATTGTCAGAGCTTTGAAACATTTTGTAAAAGATGAAGTAAAAAATTTCAAGTTAGTAGGATGAAATGCAAGAACTGGGGAAAAGTTTGAGCGCTATGCTGGTGGCTCTGATTTTAGTTGTCTACGTAGCAAACATTGTTATACACAATTAATTCTGCATTCTAGGTGTTGGGAAGACACAAATGAAACATATTTAAAACAATTTTTTTATTAATATTTTATAATTATATTGCAAAATATAATGGAGCAATCATTGGGGATACTTTATCTTCAAAGTTTCTTTTTTACAGTCGGGGAACAACTGATGATGTTCTTGAACACAATAGTATAAGAATTATTTCTGCTCCTCATCGGCTGTACTAAAACCATGAAAGTCTTGCATTAATCGCCCTTTAAGCAGTATTATTGACAGCTTTAAGAAACAAAACTGTTTGGTTTTCAAGAATGACTCATTGTTCTCCCATGTAGAAGGACATCGTAGGAGAAAACTAACTTCAGTTTTCGAGTGAATAGAAAAATCTTTACTCTTGATAGATATAAAGTCTTCAATATGTAATAAAAAGAGAGCAGAAATCATTGTGAGTTGTGGATTCAGAAAATGTATTATATATTAATGATATATATTAATGAACATAATGATCTTCCTTATTGCAATTTCTTGATAGAATCAGTGAAATAGCTGTTGTATATCAGTGAAAAAATTGTATGTCTTTCTAAATATATGTAAAGTCCAAATGAAAGTGCTTTAATGAATTACAGAAATGCTCTATAATTTAAAAATAAACTTGCCATTCAATGAATCGTTGAGATGTTCATAAGGTGGCATATATCGCTTCGCAGTGATCACCTGATTTTCTCTACTCAATTTTTTCACTATTCTTTCTTTCGTTTCTTCATCCAGAATCATCAAACAAGACTGCCACTTCATCCATAAGGTACCATAAGTGCTGACAAAACTTCTGCAGATCTACTTTTGATATGACATCATGTATGTTTTCATACATCTTCAAAGATTTCAGGAAACTCAAGTCTCGTTGATGAGCTTTTACAGCAGGAACATATTGAAGCCATGGCCTAATGTAGCAGGTCACATTGAATAGACTTATGTCCTGCATAGCGGTTTTCTCTTCAGGGTTTATATCAAATTGAGAGCTGAGGAGATGTTTCTAGACAATAAAGTGGAATTAAACAAAAAATTTGCACTACAAGATGGAAAGCTCAACCAACTCTTGATAGTCATGTCTTACCTTCTTTTGTTGTACAGGTCAAATGTTGTCAACGTTTTATTGAGCCTCTACAATTTCTTTACAGTTGTTGATGTACTCCAGATCAATATTTTTTCCAATTTTCTTTAAACCTCTTGAAAAAGAGATTCTGGCTTTGTGTTAATTTTTGCTTCAAAAACGCTTTTCATAACAAGTTCATAAACGTGATGACAGCAACTGAAAATTATTGAAACCCTGCTTAATTTCTGTTTTAAAAGGACACGGGCATCATTGTTTCGACCTGTATTAGAGACCGTTGTATCTCAACAGAGGAACTCCACTTTATCTTCAAGATTCCAATTGGAGATTGAATTCAAAACAGCTTGTGCCAGATCCTTTCCTCTGGAACTGTCCAATTTAGGAACAGCTAGAATGTGATCTTTACACCCAAGTGAAGTCACAATAGAAAGATGTTCTTATTTGGCATTTCGAACATCCTGAGGCAAGGATTCTTTGGCATTACAAATCCAGACTTACTTGTAAACTCTTGTCTACAGAGCTTAAAGACATCTTGATTTTTCTTGGCATCATTTTGGAGGTCCCTCCAGATCTCATTTAATGAGATTTTTACACTATTTGAAGGTGATTTAACTGGAATCCTCATCTTTTTCCAAAATATATTGCATTTTCAAACTTGAAAACTCAAACTTGAGATTAACACTTTCATTCCAAGATAATTTCACAACACAAATATTGTCAAAGAACTCTCGCGATTTGATGGAAGTTTACAACCGACATGTTGATGATTCACTTCCCCCACCAGAAGTATTCTTTATATGAGCTATGAAATTCCAGTGACATGGAAGATATCTAAAGCGACCCACACTTGATTAATGACAAATTGCTAATGTATACAATGATGAATGTGGATGAATGTGCAATTTATGACATTTCTGTGCAAGTCAGCACATATCCGTCATTGTTCCACATCTTTGCTAATGCACAGAAAATAAGCTAGATCTCTGTTACAAGATCCAGTTTTTCGTAAAGTTTTTGGAATATTAATAATATTTGATAAAATATGTACATATTTCTTCCGTGTACCCTACACATGGAGAAGATATGTGATATATTTTGGTCAGGTGAAAATGGCAGCGAGTCGGGAATCGAACCCGGGACTCCTGTTTTGATCGCAGGGGTGTTAACCACTACACCATCCATTTGCCTTCCACGACTATACACCATTTCCACCCAGACCTAAACCCCGGAAGACCTGAGGTCTGAGTGGAAATGGTGTACAGTTGTAGAAGGCGAACGGGTGGTGTAGTAGTTAACACCCCCTGTGATCAAAGCAGGAGTCCCGGGTTCAATTCCCGGCTCATTGCCATTTTCACCTAACCGAAAGTTATCATATTTGATAAAATAATCTTATAATATTTGCATGCAACTCCCAGATTCCTTGAATCAAGAAATAATAGCAGTTGCTCTGAATTGAAACTTCTATTCAGAGCATTCGAAATTTACCTTGCTGTTTATTTTATCCAATTGACTTGATATTTTTATCGGACCTTTTAAACTTTATTCCAAAGGTATGGTAAAAATTTGAAATCGATTTGAATGAAATGATGGACATGGGAAAAGTTTCTTTAATATTTTATTAGATTTTTAATATAACAACTTTGACGAGAATTTGGCATGGGTTAACTGCATCCCATGGTGGTAATATTTCATATACTAGAAATATAAAAAAAATTAGAGGGTGTGCGTTCAAAAATAAATAAGTCGAAAAATAAGGGACACCCTAGTGTACATGCATACATAGATACATGCGTTTGAAATAATGATTACGATGGAAAAATCTACACTAAAGCCCAACTCCATGAAAATTCAACAACTTTCGAAGCCTATAACTTTAACCCATTCATGACGAAAGATGGACACTGCCCGTCCTCTATTTGGGAGACTTCCTGTTGAAAGACGGGCAGTGCCCATCCTGTACTTTGAGGTCGAATTTGGAGTTATTGTTACAAGATATCATTCATGTCTCTATTTCTACTAGTGGTTATCTTACTCTCATAATCTTTCATAAGTGCACTGTTAAATATTGATCGTTCTCCACAGGTACTGATGTTTGAGTAAAGTGGTTGTAGTGTGTTGTTGAAGAGCGTGATCATAGCAGAGTCAAGTCATTTGTGGAATAAAATGTTAGTTGGATCTAGTGATTTAGCTGAATGGGTGACAGTGGATTTGAATGACAGTGATGAGGAATTGAACAATGTAGACATGGGCAATATTGAGTGTCTTGAAAGTAGCCAATCTTCAGAATCGGAAGAGGACACCAAGACCATACTAAAAGTTTTTCATACAATTTTTTTTTTTTACAACAAGACACAAGTAAATGCAGTTTTTCTATTTCGTAATTGTATTACCAATATTATTAAAATGTCAAAATAAAATCAAACATAATTTTTGCGAGCCTGAGAACTTGTCATTGAATGTGCTACTGGGGCAATGAAACTAATTCAGTCCCAGCGGTCGCAAATTTCTAAGACAACTCGGGTAACAATGGGTTAAAAGTATTGGTGCAACAACAAAAATTTAAAGGGTGTTTTAAATAAGCAATTTTATCTACTTAAACATTTTATACCGAGTACTTTTTGCTAGTACCAACAATTTCTGTGATATTTGCAAAAAATGTTTAAAATGTACCTTTAACTTNCCCCCCCTCAAACTTTTAAACTGGATCTCAACTCATCTCTCTGACAGGTCTCAATTTATATGAACATGTGGGTTCACATCGAAATCTTTTGCATCCACTTCAGGTGTACCTCAAGGATCCCACTTGGGTCAAATTTTATTCATTCTTTTTACTTATTATATTGTTGCATCTTCAAATATGTAAAGATACTAATTGATGCAGATGACATCAAACTGTACAATCTCATTTCTTCCATAGAGGACATGTATCTGATTCATAGGGATATTGATGCCTTTCAACTTGGACTGTGGATAATGACGAACAGATAAATGTGAGGAAATGGAATGTGATCTCTTCAAATAGGAGCAGACTTAGAATTGCACATGAATATACTTATCTGCAAAAATTAGCAGAGTTCAGGAGATTAAGGACCTTGGTGTTATTTTCACCATGGATCTATCATTTATGTCTTCTATTAATTGATTGTTTACAAGTTGTAGAAGATACTAAGGTACATTAGTCGCTCTTCAATAGAATTTACCAACTGCTCTTTAATAATAAGCTTATATAGATCCATTGTTTTTCCAATTCTTAACTACTGTTATATAAACTCTTTGGAAGGGGTTCAACATAAATAGTTTAGGAACCTTTGTTATAAAAGTGGCTCCTTGATGGACTTCACTGACCATAATTACACTCCAGCTTATCATAAATTCTGCACCTTTAGAAAACATTGTGATCTCTGTTTTGTATTTAAGGCATTACATGGATTTATAAACAACAGTGTTTTCACCAGCAAATTTGACCAAAGAAGCCTAAATTATAATATTCATAACCCAAGGGAGTTAGAGTTTTCTGGGCTTACGAAATATTACTTAAACTCACCTTTTTGAAGGCTATATCAGCACAGGAACGCTTTACCAGATGAAATGAGAAACTCAGATTGAATAAGTGTGTTTAAATTAAATGTGATAAACTAATTAAATATAGTGAAGAACTTTAATGACAAATGATGCTATCTTAATAGTGTAATTATTATTAATGATGTATCATTTAAATTTAGATAAGGCATTTTATAAACCTTAGAAGAAAATTCAACTGAATTGTTAATTCTTCTTTTATGATACAAATGCTATGAATTTTGAAAAAAATGAGTATATTTATCAATTGCTTCTAATGTTTAAAAAGAGCATTGGTCAATTATGGTGGTCTAGGTGTTCCCTCATTTGTAAAAATTTTGTTAAAGAGCAGTTTTGATCGCATAAGTTGATAAAATTAAATAAATAAAATGTATTTTTATTTTCATTTGTAATACCTTTTATATTAATTTTCCTGCAACAGGTCGTCCAGTGGCATACCTATTAATGTACCTTCTTTAATACCAGGAAGAGTATAAGTCTGGTCTCTGACATTTCCTTGACTGTTACCTCCATAATTTACATAATTGACTTATACTTGAAAGTTCTTGTTTCAGCACAAGAAAACTGCATCCTTCACATAGGTTATTTGATTTTGATTTTAGTTGGAAAGTGTTGGCTATTCTGAGAGCAGTGAAGAGGAGAGCTTCAGGCATGAATTAATTCTGTGTCCAGAAAATCCCAAGAATCGTTGGTTAGACCCTTGTCCACTCAGGAAGCATCATTTTGTTGGATTAACAACATATGTCGATGCTCAAGGACTCATTCACCTTCATGATGTAGAGAGTAAGAAAAATTTTATTATTATATTATTTTTTACAAAATATTCATATAAAATGTCTGTAAAATCAAAATTTTTCAGGGACATACTTAGGGTAAAGCTTGTTATTATATAATTTGAATGTTAAATACAATTAAATTTGATTGACCAGCAAACTGAGTGAAATTCAAATCTTGCTTGTCTACATCCCCCATCCCACCTGTGTGAACCTTTTTACAGGATCCAAGTTTATTTACATGAGACCACCTCTTTTAATATGAATGATCAGAGAATGTTATTAGGACAAATTAAAAATGCTAAAAGAGACTTCTTCACTTATAATACATATTCTTATACATACATCAAAATTTTGTGATTAAAGATGATGTTAGCAACTAACTAATGAACTAGCAACGTTAGTGTAACTAACTAAATTTTTCATTAGAAGTATTTTTTCACTTTACCCTAAAATAGTTTACACTCAACCATGTTAAAATAAACCACTTCACTTATTTTTGAAAAGTTGTAAACTTGATATCATCAGAAAGTTTGGAACAGTTTCTCTCTACATCTCGCTTTGTTTTATGCAAACACTTCAACAATTACTTGTTTCAAATCCAGAGTTCAAGCTGGATTTCAATACTCAATAAGTGGAGGCCACTAAAACCTCTCTTAAATAATTATTCTCAAATAATTTTTAATGAACTTGGAATATAAGCACTCCACATTCACTGTAGTTACAGGTGGGATCCAGAAGCAAGGTGCAATCATACTATTAAGTAGTTTTCCAAAAGGGGAGATCTGCCAACTGCAGTTATATTGTGTTAATGTCTTTGGTCAATACATATCATCTGTGTCGCTCTAAAGGAGTTGATTTGAAAAATTAAAGTCAATATTTACATTCTCGTCATATTTGTTAATCGGGGCATTCACATTCTTAGACATCTCAAGTCTGTTGCCTTCAAAAAAATTTTGGCGAAAGAACTGAGAAAAGGCAGATATATGTAACAGTTTCAAACCTAGTTGTTAACAAGGAAATCATTGTGTTGAGATTATATAAAAACAGAATTATTGGAAATATTGTTTGCTGTCTGTCAACCTTCTATCTCAACTATGTCTGCCAAAACTGATTAACACTTCCCCTCACTCACCTACATGCATTTCCAAGATTCGTTGCCAATTTTTATTTCTTTCAATTAGGATTTATTGTACTCTGAATTTTAGGCATGCTAGTAAAACAACCAAGAATGATAGAAGAGAGCCTACCCAACTTTCAGACCCATGAGACCCTCTCAATCTCATTTTTTTAATGCTCTTGAAATCTTGTATGTGTAATGTTTTAGGTAGGAAGTGCAATTTAGGATTTATAGTTGGAAAACTAAAAACAAAGCATAAATTTTATTGTTGTTTTCTTTAAGTTAAAAAGATTTGCTCTTACTAGAGTGTAGTGTGAGTGAACTCAAGGTTATATCTTCTTATCAAATATATATAAAATAGATCATCTTTTCTGACTTTAAGACTTTTGAAAGTCATTGTAACCATATATGGTAGGGGATATAGAACTTGAAAAACCATATTCATTATTACTATCACTGCCTAGTCCTTGCTACGGGAAAAGGTTAAATCTGTATAGAGTGCAACCCCCTGAACTATTCATATTTACCTCTTTTGGAGTCGTGAGACAGAAGTATTGAACACTTACAATTGCAGACTGCAGTGAAGTGGTTGTGTGAATGTGTTGAGATGACATATACATAATACTAAATTTAACAAAATAATAACATAAACAAAGAAGATCTGCAACAATAGATATTAATCAGTTTATATTCTTCAAGTTTGTATCAAATTGAATACAAGACTAGATTTGATGAAATTATATTTTGTTGTTGCAAATCATTGTAACGTTATAAAACAATGTACTATTATGTAACTTAAAAATTCAGCTGAAAATGAGGGAACTGTATCTCAAAACAAAGAAAAAGGTTTCATCGGTAATTTTTTTCCCCTGAATTTATTTAATTTACATTTAAATGAGTGAATACATCTAAGAAACAGGGATACAATCAAGAGAAGAATATCCAAAAAAATAAGACCATTCCAAAAATGTTATAATTTTCATAAATTCCTTCTGTTTGGGAACTTAAAAGGTAAAATAGTAGGGAATATTCCCAATTTAAGTTTTTCCTAACCGGTTTTTAACACTTTCAGTGGCGGTCAGCAATCATTAACATCTTACAAGCTATCTTCTTTGATTGTTTGTGTTTTGTGGGCTTTTTTTCAATTGTATCTTCCCCATCTCCCCTGCATCCTTTTTCCAATTGAGCCTTTGGGACAACTTGTTTGGGTCAAACCATAATTGTTACCGGACTCTGCCAGAATTGTTTCGATTTATGATGGCATGCTTTATTGTGGGTTCAAGACCTCTTCTTTGTGTATTGTATGGTGATTAATGTATCTTTCTGTACATGCAAGTCTACAGTTCTGTATTTTCTCCAGATATGGAAACTCTGGCTCTCATAAGAGATGCTTTGAACAAAAGATTGAAAGACTCTCAGCCAAAACCCCAAGATATGTATTGGTTTCAAGGACAAATGTGCCTTGCTCAATTTTATGCAGATAAGTGTTGGTACCGTGGTAAAATTGTCAAGGTATTTATTTATTTTATTTATTTATTCAACCAGTACATGTATTACATATGTATTACAAAATACCATAGCAATTCCCACAGAGGCATAACAATACCTGTGCGCAGGAAACTGGTGTCTTGTGAACTAAGGAAAAGACTTGCAAACTAACAGATAATAAATATATATTTATAAAATATGAAATCATACCCAATCAAAGAGATTATAAAAATATTATTTGTCACTATATTGCAAATATTAATACTATTTCAACATTATTAAATTTATAATGATAATTAAAATTATAAATGATTGCATTCCTCGTCACATTTTCCTCAATCCAAGACTTTATTTCATGCTTTATACACTTTTTGCTTGGTTTTCTTATGCTTGTTTGCTAATTTATTAAATAGCTGTACAGCAACAATATAACTATTTTTATCACTAATAGTTTTTTTTTAATTTTAATATGTTTAATTTAATGAACTTCAATAAAGTTCAAAGACATTTTAACTCTTGATTTTAGTATTTGTATTTGGTTTCGTATAAACTCTTCAAGTTCTCTACTCACAGGAAAATGATAATGAAACATATGATGTTCTTTTTGTGGATTATGGGAATGTTGAATTATGTACTATTAACATGCTTCGTAAGGATGTAATGATGACTCACATTCCAATTCTGTGCCGGAGATTTCAACTTCATGAAATATTACCCGTAAGTTAGAACTATTAAGCAAATGCAGTAGTTACAGATTTTTCTAATCATTGAATAATTTATGAATGTTTGTATATTTTACAGGCAAGTATTGATGGAAAATGGGATATGGATCATCTTGATTATTTGCATTCAACTCTCGATGGAAAGAAGTGCTCAGTTACTGTTCGGTCTTCATTGGATGACCCGTGTCCATCAGTATGTTTATCGATACATTTTCTCAACATTTAGTTTCAGTTGTTATGATAGTGTTAAATGATATATTTCTCATTTCAGATTTCTCTAACATTACCTGGAAAAATAGATGTTGCCCAGCTCTTGGTTAGTGTACATTATGCTATTTATTCATCAAATTTACAAGGAAATGATGCTGCATCAAACACAGCTTCTGAAAACAGTGTTATAATAGAAAATGTAGTAGAAACAATGGAAATGTGTTATAATGAGATGGAATCTGAAAAGAAGATGAAAGATATACAAATTCCACATGTTATACAAGATGTTAAGAAAGATCCTTGTCTTACATTTCCAGAAAGTGAATGTGACGTACTGACAAGAGAGCAGACAGGCAAATGTAAATTGCTTGTATCTTGTGATAAAGAACTTACTGTAAAGAGTGATGAAAACATTCCATGTACTGAAGACACAAATAACGAATCTTCAGTTGAAAGTGGTAGTGGTGATTCGAAGAGAAACACTTGTTGTAAACAAGGTTCAAATTATACTGCTGATAAAGTTGGTGGATTTGGTGATAGAAGTGGAGATAAACTTATAAGCCCAGAATGTGGAACCATTGTTGAAATTATTCCTCCTGATGTGAAATGTGAATATAGTGCAGAGATCAAAAATGAGGAAGACAATGAATCTCTTGTTACTGTCAATTTACAAAGTAACATAATTGTTTCTAAAGGACTGGGTTCTATCATTGCTCCTGAAGCTTGTGGTCTGCAAAAAG
Source organism: Laupala kohalensis (assembly GCA_002313205.1). Lineage (NCBI taxonomy): Eukaryota > Metazoa > Arthropoda > Insecta > Orthoptera > Trigonidiidae > Laupala > Laupala kohalensis. The sequence continues at coordinate 339,037 of NNCF01129791.1, read as the reverse complement.
ATATTTGTTCACAAGAAATCAACGGAAGCAAATCAAACATCATGTATGAACATATAGCTAAAGCTCCCGAAGAAAACAAGAAACTTTGGTCTGAAGAAGTTGAAGAGGTACTAGGAGAGGTACTTTGAAAATTGCTTTTGCTATCTAAATATTTCATTTCATTTTTGTTGTATTTTGTCATTTCTTTTTTCTAAATCATTATTTTATTAATTTTTGGAAGAAACTGATGTAACTTGGTTTTTGTTTCTGAGTGTCAGTTAAAGAAATATTCTTATACTATTTTTATTTTTTTAATATTTAGATTTCCTTATACTCCTTTTTTATTTCCTTTCTTGTGACATTAACTTCCTGAAATAGCTTTAATAAATCGCGAGTTCAAGAAACACAATGAAGTGTGATGTTTTAACTAACAAATTAATCCTTTTAAACTTCACCAATCCTTTTTTATGAGTAAAATATGTTTCTCATTGACTAAATTAAGATGAATGCACNTTTTTTTTTTTTTTTTTTTTTTTTTTTTTTTTTTTTTTTTTTTTTTTTTCCATAAGTTAGTTAATTGTATAAGAGTTCCAGATCCAAACTCATGAAGATGGGTTCTGTATTTACCCGAATACAGTCACCCCCCGTATTTTATGAGGCAAGAGTAAGAAAAAATGAAGTACAAAGTCTTTCTGAAGGGAAATTGCTCATTCAAAATTCCATGTGCAACAGTTGGTCCTGCTAAGTATAATCATAAGGATTTTAAAATGAAAAGCCGACTGACCCAGTTCAACTTATCCTGGTATCATCAGATCCTCACGGACTTCGACTGTACTTCGAATTCTTGGGCCGCTGCCTAATTTACATGTGCCTGAGCATAATTTAGAACTTGCAATTGAAGTTAGCATCGAAATTACTTCAATTGCCCAACTTTTGTTATGTTGAATAACATTTCCATCTCTTGACAGGATCCTGTGTCATGGTCGGCATAGTGACTGTGATTGGTTATTCCTAGACAACATAGTTCAGGTTCTATTTCTTCTATTTCAAATGAATGTCAAATCCTGCCATATCTATCGAAGTGGTTATTGTCCATCACAATATTGTTCAACATTTCGTATTATTTCAACTGTTTTCTCTGCAGAAAAGTTACTTCTTTTTGCTTTGTCTTACACTATGTATACCACGAGTGTTGGCTCAACTCGTTTCCACACATGAAACTTTGAATGAGCAATTTTTCTGTCCTAAACTCTAAATATAGTCTCCCCATTTATTTTGGGGCGAAGATTTCAGGCGGGGGGTGGGGGGTCCATTCAGAGGCGCACCCAGGATTTTTATTTATGGGGTGGGGGACTTGACGAATGTGAACACTGCTTCAATGATGGGTTCCATAGGATATTAATGAAAACAATGGGTAAAAACCTAAAGATCTACAGTCTTATAATAGCACACAATCGAAAAGGCCAGTTGATGTAGACATATAGAACATTAAAGACAATTTATACGTATCGAGTAGAGAAAAGTACTTCCTCGGTATGAAAATGCTCTTTCCAGAAAAATAGCAACTTAAAAAATAATAAATAAAAACATTTTATGACTAATTTTTCAGTAAATCATATTATTCTAATCATATTGTATACTGTGATGTGTTGTAGACTATATGTGACTATCGGTCACCACAAAGGAGCCAGATACATTCCTTATTCCCTTAATAAAGGTTATTATGTACAATAATCTCTATTAGTCTTGAGACTAGATACTCTACTACAAAATTCTAGGCAACAGTCCTGGAGATTTATGAAGTTAAATTAGTACTCACCAATTATTCGGTATTTGTTTGATTACATTTTTTTTACCAACTCATCTTCATCAATAATCAGACTTCTATGCTTCCTGGTGGGATAAAATAATCCATTAATTGCAGTTTCATGGTTAATTGTATTGTTTGTAATTTTCACTGCACACGTTATCTTCACAAAAAGAACGAACACTTTGCACTCAGTGAATTGAGAAAGCCTAGCTGGTGGAGTATGACCTCAACTACCATCTTTCTGTGAACATGATCGCTTTGTTGACCTTCCTAAAAAAGTATCTCTTTCCACACGTAAGCTACTTTGCCTATGACCCAACCACGGCACTGTGAAGTTGACAGCTGCTTTAGGTTATTTTCAATTCTCATAGGGACTATCACTTTCCGGCATTTTGATGACATATTGGTCTCAGGGCGAAAAATGAAATTTGGTACAGCCCACAACTTATACAAAGGGTACTAAGAAAGTTTTGCAATGTGATGTAACAATGAGCTGCAGGTTGCTGCATGCTGCTGTGTGCCGAGATGTTCACTAGCAGTGATAGTTTTAAGTGCTTGCTATGGCATCGCGGTCACGAAGTGAGATATGGGCAGTTTTACTGTATAACTTTGCACGTGGTTTAAACGTACACCAGTGCTTAGTAGAAATGACGGTCGCACTAGGTGATGTTTACCCACATCGTACAACTACATTCAGGTGGTACAGAGAATTCCAAAGGGGAAATTTCACTCTGAAGGACTCTAAAAGGACGGGAAAACCACAAATGTTGATTACGGAAGAAAACATTACTGCTGTGAGGAAAATGTTTGACAAAGATAGGCGAGTGACCTATCAGCAGATACAGGATACCTTAGACCTAAATTCACCAGCAATTCATTTGATTCTGCACGAGCATTTACATGTGAAGAAACTTTGTTGTCTGTGGGTGCCGCATAGACTAACTGAAGGGCAGATGTGGCGACGTGTGACTTGGTGCCGGGAGATGCTGAAGATGTTTAATAAGGGACAATCTTGGTATGTAAAGTGACAGGTGACAAGACATGGCTGTACTTTTATAATGTGACGACCAATACTCAAAACAAAGTTTGAGTCTTTGGAGATGAGGACACACCCATAGCTGTCAGAAAATCCCAATCTGTAAATAAGAAAATTATAGCTGTATTTTTCAAATCAAGTGGAATTGTGGAACGTGTTGTATTGGACACAGAAGACAGTCACTGCTAAGTGGAACACTGAACAGTGTCAACCCAAAGTCATTGAATCTCTGAAGAACCTGCGGCCAAAGTCAAGAATGGACACCTGGTTCCTCCATCATGACAACGCTCCAGCTCACCGAGTCAAAGTCTGCATAGAATATTGGACAACTACAGGACTGAAATTTCTTGAGCACCCTCCGTACAGTCCAGACCTTGCTCCCTGTGACTTTGCACTGTTCCTGCATGTGAAAATGAAGCTGAAAGGGATGCGGTTTTCAAGTGATGAGGACCTTCTAAGAACCTGGGACAACAAGTGTGCCTTACTCCCTAGTGAAACTTGGCAGAGCTGGTTTAAGGATTAGTTTCAGAGGATGGAGAAGTGTATTGAATGTGGCGGAAGTTACTTTGAAAAAATTACATAAATAATTCTGTATTGCAAAACTTTCCTAGTACCCTTTGTATTTAAATTCAAAAGGCAGTTAAAGTTTGTAATGATTTTAAATATTCTCAGACATTATTCAGAAATAGGGCAGATTAGGTATTCTTTAATTCAGTACATTTTGATCGGGATTTTTGCGTACATAACATTATCTTTCATGCTAACGCCACAAGAACTAAATAAGTATTTAGTTTCAAGTATCTCTGAATAGATGATATACCGTCTAGGTGAAGAGCAGCAAGGAAATATAAACATTTACAAAAAACCTCTTATAGAAAATGGCTCTATACATGAGAGGGTACCTACCCGAGAGGAACCTCAACAGAGAATAATAATGTATTTGGAGGAATGAGACATATTTAATGTATTTGGATGAGTGAGAAAATTCTTGATATCGCATCAATGCATAAATGTTATGCAAGTTTATAGTGACCATGGTAGAGGAAAATTTGTGCCTGGAATCTGGGTTTGTTACAATTTTTACAGCATAATAGTTTACTCTTAGTGAAAGAGTTTGCATACCCTTTATATACGTCTATAAGTAAATTATTATCATAAAATTATGCTCTGTGCAATTTTTGAATCTCGCTCTCCCCATCCCTCTCTCACGCCCCTCCATAATAATTCTTAAATTGATATTTGAGTGAAGGGTTTCAGGTCCTTTCAGCCAGCTTCCTCCCCTCTCCCCTCCCGTGGATGCACTTATAACTATATTCAGGTAAATACAGTAATAGGCAGTGCATTTTGTAAGTCTTCAGACATGTCCTTTGTCCAAATTAAGACCATGAGCATTGTATTAATTTTTGGATTTATAAGTAAAGTTAGTTGGCGGTAAGTAAAGTTAGTTGGATTTTATAAGTTAAGTTAGAATAATGTGTATTCAAAAGACTCTGTTGACTGAAGGCACCAGATGTTTGTGATTATGTGAAAACATCACTTCATTTACTCAATCCTTTTCCCACAAAAACACCCTAGAAGAAGGTACATAAACAATTTTTAATGCAAATTATTTAAGGCAATTAAAAAATTTAAGAACTGGATAATGGACATCAGTATTTACAAGATGACATTCTGGTTTCCACAAGTTTAATTTTTCATCTCTAGCAAAAATTTATTTATTTATTTAAAACCAGGTGTGTAGAGTTACATTTTATGTAACTGAAATTCATTACATAAAATCTGCTAGAGGTTTATTTTTTAAAAACCTGTGCGCAGACCTAGTTAAACTTAAAAACTAAAATAACAAAAATATGACAATACTAAAATTACAAATGTAATACATGTTTATATAATACATTGACAGAGGATACTTATACTATCAAATCATTTTTGTCTATGAATTGGAGATTAATTAGTTTTTGTGTGTTTATTTTCATCCAGTCTTTTAATTTTCTTTTGATGTATTTTGTACCATGATCCACTGTTTTTAGACTAGTATGAAGTATGTTAAAAAAATTTATTGCTATGATTTCACTACTTTTTAATTTTAAAGATTTGTTCATTGTTGGTAGAACTAATTTATTTCTTGTATTTTTATCGGATTCTTTAAATTTTGTTGCCAAGTTGGGATAGTTTTGAAGCATTGTCTCCAGAATAAAACATTCTTTGTGTAATAAAGGTGATTTTGTTTTTTTATTTTTTACGAATAAAGTTTATTCTGAACACACTGCAAATGAGACAAAGTATTATTATATGCTCCTCCGCAAGCAGTGATGCCATAAGTCCCAATGTTATGGAATAAAGCATAGTATATGGTCATGAGTGAACAGGCATTCATAAATTTCGACATTTTGTATATTAGATAAATTAAATACTTTAATTTTTTAATTATGCTTTCAACATGGATATTCCACTTAAATCTACTATCTATTAACAAGCCTGAATATTTACAAAGTTCAACTCTCTGTAGTGATTGGTTATTAATAGATATATTTATAATATTCGGTACACTATCAAGGCAAGATCCAAAAGTTATATAGATAGTTTTCTGTTTATTAAGCGATAGTTCATTTAATCTTAGCCATTCATGTACAATATTTAGATATCTATATATTTAAACTCTCGCTAATTCTCAAGATGCAAAAGTAACTAATATGACTGTCGTCAGCGTAAGAAGATACCGAGTTTTCTGGTAATATATTTAAAACATCATTAATATATATTATGAATAAAAGCGGACCGAGTATAGTTCCTTGTGGACAACCAGTTGTTCCATTTATTGTATTACTGTATGAATCATTAACCATCACTTTCTGCAATCTATTCATTAGATAGCTTTTAAATAAGCCTTTAGCAGCTTTTAAATAAGTCCTCTTACTCCATATCTTTCTAATTTCGTTAATAATATCTTATGATTGACTGTATCAAAGACTTTAGTGAGATCCAAAAATGTACTTGTTACTTTTACATTTTCATTAATCCCATTAATTATAATATTTGTTACAAAAAATAGAGCGTCTTTCATACCAATATTCTTCCTGAATCCAAATTACATATCTGATAATAAATTGTGCTTTTCACAAAGTTTGAAAAGTCTGTTGTGTATATTTTTTCAAATAATTTTGCTATATTTGATATCAGAGAAATCGGTCTATAATATAACATGATAAGAGATCCGTCTCCAGACTTGAAAATTGGTACAATCTCAGCTATTTTTAGGGCAGAAGGCCAAGCTGATTTAAAAACAGATATATTGAAAATGTGAGTTAAAGGATTAACAATAAATTTAGCAATATTTTTTAAGACCATCAAACTTACTCCATCAATTCCACCTGCTTTGTTATTTTCAATAATTCCAGTTGGTTAGTGGGCTCTAAAAAGAAAATTTTTCATTATTGTTAGGCAGGCTTATGTTTACATTCTTTGGCTTCTTAATTTGACTAGCAAGTTTTTTCCCCTATATTACCAAAAAAATCATTAAAAGAAGTAGCAATTTCTTGTGGAGTGGTTAAGATTTGACTGTAATCAATTATTTTCTCAATATTCATATTTTTGTCACTCTTAGTCTTATTTAGTTTACTGTTTATATATTCCCATAACTTTTTGCTATCTTGTCCACATTTATTGACTTCATTTTGTTCAAATTTATATTTAGCATATTTGATTACCTTAGCTAATATTTTCTCATTGTTTATAGTTTGATTTTAGAATCTTATTCTCGGGATTCGCCTTTTACATATTATACAGCATTTCTTTTGTATTACATGATGTAATTATACCCCTTGTAATGCAGCATTTGCAAGCCTTATTTTTGTCTTTATATTTCCTTTTTTTAGTTTTAGCATTTGCAACTATTTTTTGAATCGTGTTAAGTTGGTTGGTAGCAGTATCCGGATCCTGAATGGATAATATTTTATGCCAAGACTGTTTTTGTGCTAGTTTATTTAGTTTATTATAATTTATTGCCTTATTTTGTGGTATATGTACTGTTATCTATATTCATTTCAATAGCCATTATAAGTGGAAAATGATCACAGAAAACTTGATTAATTTTATATGCGCTACATGTAAGTTTAACCTTGGCAAATATATTATCAATACACACCCCTGCATTTATGTTAATGCCATTTGGTCTGGTAACTTTCTGAAATTACAGTACATTGTCAAATTCAAGAAAATTAAACAAAACATTTTGACCATTTTCATCCATATTTATGATATCAATATTAAAGTCCCCCATAGTATTGTGATTTTTGTATAAGTTTAAGTAAGTTTTTATGTTTTCTATAAATTTTTCTTTATTATAATCACGGCATTCAAGACTTTCAGATTTTCCAAAGATTCAATCTCCATTTCACTTTGTAAGTCACTTTTAACAAACACGACACCTCCATCAGCCCCATTTACTTTACTGTCATTGTAGTGAGTCTTACAATCATCCAAAACTAAATAGTCCAAACATGGCAATAACTATGATTCAGAACATACAATTACCTGCGGTTTCTTTTCCAATCTGTCAATAAAAATCTCAAGCTTATTTATGTTTGCATTTAAACTTCTAATGTTCACATTAAGTATAAAACATTTTTGGCTTTTGATTTCATGATTGACTGATTGGAAGTCAGCAAACTCATGTTCTGGTTTACGAAATCATCATCTAGTAAAACTTCCCCTTCTACAATATCAGCCATGACTATAATACAGAGTAGTTAATTTCAGATATAAATGTTGTTCTTGCCTTGTAGGTTTCACAATTCTTATAATCGTTGACTTCATGATTGATATTCCTGTTCATTTTATATTTGTTGTTTGCAATTAACACAGTTACAGCATCTCTTCAATTGTTTGTTTGAACAGGTTTTACTCTCATATTCACCAGCACAATGAACACAATTTGGTTTGTTGTTACATTTTTTGCACTGTGACCATATCCAGAACACTTATAGCACCTGTTCATGTTCAATTCTTAAAAAACAGAACAATGTTGCCAGTCCACATAGATATTACCCGTTGACATTATATAATGAAAATATTACAGATCAAGCTGTACATAAGCATTATATGTAGAATTTTTTTTGTGTACTATCACTGCCTGTGTTGTCACTTTCTTTATTTTTCTTATTCTGGATTTACTGTGTGTATGTGACCTTTAGAAACTTATCTTTATTTTTGCAAAATTCAGTTCTTTTATGGTTTGTTCAAGCTCTTCATTTTCATATTTTTTTGCTATCCCAACTATTTTTATTATAGGTTTCTCCAGTTTTTTATTGTAGCTTCATATTCTGTTTCTAGAGAACTGTTTATCTTATTTATCAATTTTTATTAAATTTTTGAAAAATTAAATCTAATAATTTATTATTTATATTTTCCACACACAACAGTGGTCTAGTGGTAGCGTCTTCACTACCTCAATACCGCTCAGCGGTAGAGCATGGAATCAAACCGTGTTCGACTGAAGTAGGCAAGGTTTTCAGCTGGGGTTTCCCTCGCCCACTCCAGACAAATGTTGGTTCAGTAACATACGTTTCCTGGTAACCCAACATCTCTCCTTCCCAATTCTCTCACCCAAATCACAGTTAGGTGGAAGAGCAAGCCAAACTGCCCAAACCTTTCCATAAGACATAAAATGAATAAATAAATAAATTGACTTCAAAATTATATATTTGGCCAAAATGCTTCATTTTTGTGAAATGACCTGTCAAAATTAGTTTATTACCAATGATTGGGGAAAGAGTCTGTATATTAAATTTACTTCTTAGGAAGGATTAGAAAAGTTGCAGGGTGTTATAATGTTAGTTGAATGTTGTTGGTTGCAGCTTCATGCTCGAGGAATTATATCTAACTAGTATCAATGTATTGTTGGTATACAAATGAAAATAAACTATACTATCTGGATACAACATATGAATCCATGTATCAACCATGATCGTAAGATATGTAGTTACAAATTTTATTGTAACAACTTGAATCCTTGATGTACATCATAGTAGTATTTTTTGTTTTTAGTGTTAAGAAATTTGCCTTGTTATGTTGTTTGTCATCATGATATGGGATGTAATTGGTGGTAAAGTTTCTATATGTGTATCAGTATATTCTCTCAGAAGTGGTAACAAGACCTGAAGAACAAATTGGTGAAATAATTATGAAAATATTATGATTACAAATCATGATTTAAGCATTGAATTTAATATCAAATAACCTCTTCAGCCTCAAGATTTATATGCAAATTAATGTTTAAGAGATGTCATCTTTAAACTATCTTTTACTTCAGTATGTGGAAAATCCCAGGGAGGAAATACTGACTTATAAATTTCTGAATCTTGAAGAATGTGATATCCTCATTGTAGAAGTGACCATAGTTATGGATGACCCTACTAAAATTGTTATGGTACCAGTTGCAGACAGAAATGATAAGGTATCTTTAATGAACACACTTAATATTTCAAAAGTATTTCCTAAGGGTACATGTAATGAGTTTTTATTGCACAGTTGGGAAGTGGAATAGATTTCAACCTCCTGACAAATGATATGCAAGAAGAAGCTGCCAACCGACCTGTAATACTTCAGCCTCATATTGGTATGTAATTCTCAATAACTACTCTGAAAGTGTGTTAAAAATTACTTTTTTTTGCTTCCTTAAGATTTATTGTCTTAATTCATCTGATGACAGTATGAAGAAATACCAACAGTAACTACAACTTTGGTTTACACCGCTGCATTAATTCTTTTGAAATCTGCTGATCATAAAATAGTGAATGTTATTATTGAAGCTAACAAATATTAATTCCAAATAATTTAATTTGTTTCCTTCATATCAGGGTTCATAGTTTCTTCCAAGGTGGAAAAAAAACTTGGAAGTAAACATCTGGACGTCGTTTTCAAGTGGAAGAAAGTCCAGTCAAAGATTAGAGAACGGATTAATGACAGTAGAATTGGATTTTTTAAATTTGTTGTATGGATTGATACTGTAACTAATTACCAAAGACTCTCCAACAAAATTTTGCATCGCCATCCCCAATGATCAGATTAGGTCTATTTTTAGTTCTTGCCAAGTATCTGCCTGACTAATGATGCAGGGGTTATTTGATACTTTTTGAAAGAATGTTATGTTTGCCAATGAAGGCTCAATTTGATCTTTCTTCCTCCAATAGTTATTGTGTAACAGCTCTCAAATTTCAGGATAATTTTTCAAAAAGGAGAAAAATGTTGATTTATCCAAAAGTGAATATGAAGTGCGGCCTCTCTCTGCCTTTAGAGACAAAGAAATCTTAGAGTGCATAGCCAACCCCACCGCAATGGAATAAAGTTCATTTCTAGCCTCAACTTGGTAATCTAGCTTGGTGGAATGTCATCTTTGCTGTAACATTTCAGTTAATATTATTGTATCATAAAGGTTTTGTGTTTTTGGCTCACCTCAATTTAAGGGAATCAGAAAAAGTTCCCTTCTGCCCATTCCTCTGAACTTATTTAAGGGCTCGGGAAAGCTTTCGTTGCTTGTTATTCAGGATGCATTTGATTCAGCGAATATAACCTGGGACGCACATTGAGATGCAGTCACACATGCACCGCAGAGGCAGTACAGTTTCTATGGCTCCATGTTGTAAAAGGCAACAGCATGAGTTGAGATGCAGTGCAGGGATGCCATGCAGGCCTGCCCTGACCTGTTATGTGCTGCGCTGCATGTGCAACTTTGTCTTAATGTGCACCCTGGGTAAGTCTCTCATAAGTGTGACCAAATAGTGAAGTAAAATCACAGAAGAAGAGTAGAATGTAAAATAGAAGTGGCCCACAGTATGAGAGTGAGGACGAATGTTTTGAACACAGGCAAAATGAAGGTGCAAACTTCCCATTCTGTGTTTCTCAATGAACTATACGACTAAATAAATAATACATTACTACTGTATCAAGCATACATAAAGCATGATCCCACGACTTAAAAGTCCTTCCTGAATATTGTGATGTCTTTAGAATTCTATGTCTTCCTCAATAGTAAGAACAGCATATGTCTCCAAATCAGTTGGCACTTTTTTCATAATTCTCTCTCCTAGTTGGGTCAACTGTCCCCAAAATTAACTTTGCCATAACTAAATTATGGGTGCAGACTCACTTGAATAAGTGTTACTGTACGAAATATTTTCAATGCTTTTTTATTCTTACACTAATGAGCAGCTCCTTTGGTTTCTTCTAGTCATTATGGTTACCAGAAATAAAACATGTCATGAGAAAGTGATACGCCGCCAGGCACAAGATCACATTTGTCAATTCAGAAGAACTATAACTCAATAACTATTGGAGGAAAATAAATCAAATTCAAGCATCTCTTGACTAATTTGGCCTTCTTTCAATAACTATCAAATAACATTTCTTCTCACATCCTTATTTGGCAAGATCTCAAATTAACCAGTTTTTTGGATATGGTGACACTAAATTTTGTTACATAACGATTGGAAACTAGTAAATATCAACCCGTAAATATATTTTAAAAAATCCAACCCTAATAAATGCATCCATTCATCAAGTTTCATGACAATTTGACTAGATTCAAAGGAAAAGAAACAGTTTTTTCATATGAATTTACTATGTAGGAGTTGCAACTTTGCAAGATGTATCTATTTGAAAAATACATTTCCATGAGTTAAAATTAATAAGACCTGTAAATAAGCACTGGAAACTAATGTCCAAAAGGAGGGAATGTAGAGAACATAGAAAATGGTAGAATTATCACCATTTTTATTTTTTTGCTAATATCCCAGAAACAGTGGGTTATATGAAAAATTTTACTGTCATAAAATTTCCGTATTGCTTTCATTCATTTTTTCTGTATCCCTTATAATTTTTGAGATATTAACCCATGAAAACAGTTAAAGTATGAAAGAAAATGTTCTCATTTTGTTTTTCAAACATGCTCCTAACTCTACTACAATTAATGTCCATCATAATCAAATTAAATGAGATATACAACCTTTTATGGACAAACAGTAACACCTCAGCCCTTTGTTTAACAGTAACTGTTTTAAGAGAAAAGGTGTAGTACACTAAATTTACTTTAAAATGTTGTGTATATTTACTATTTTATCTTTAATTGGTCTGAAGTTATTGCTGTTAAAATTTTCATAATAATTTGCACATTTTGAAAGGAATCCCCATTTTGTAGTTTCTCATTTTTGAAGGGTATTTTTTTTATAATAGCTATATCATGTATTAATACATTGAAATTTGTCTTTTATTGGCTGTGTAGTGTATATTTAAAATTCGTAAAAAGGTGGTTGTATAATAACAATTCTGTCAAGAATGAAATTTCATATAAAAGATTAACCATTAAAAGCATTAAAATTAAGGAAGCAAAAATTCTCAGTGTTGTTAAGCAGTATTTCAAAATAATTAGGATGTATTAACAAACTATTATTACTAGATGTAGTATTACACACCAACTTATTTATGACAATAATCAAAATAAACAGCTTAGTACTGTCTCACTCATTCATTGATGAAGAGTGTATTGGAGAGAGAAATTTCTTGAAATTTGGATAGAATATTAAATTACATTAGATAAGCCCACTAAGAAGATAGTTTTTGAAATTTCTATTTGAAAAGAGTGAAGTGTGCCTTAATGATTTTGGCCGTTTTTTCTGTATCTTACGTTTATCTTTTTGTATCTGAACATTGTGTATTTAATTCATGAAAACGGGTATGTGGGTTTTTCAATATTTCACTTTTTAGTGGGTTCAAATTATTTCATTTTTTATCGCTCGTGTTAACGGCATAGTACTTTATTTTTGCTTTAACGGCATAATACTTTATTTTCGACATCTTATTGAGATGTCCAGTCGAATTTTTAGTACAAATGTTGCTTAATTGAATATCTAAAAACCAATTTCTGGAATTTTTCATGTTTTACCTTCTAAGTAGTGAAAAGTGATGGAAATATTTGGTGACTTACTCATTAATCAAAGGAGACGAACTGTTGATAGGTATTTGAATTTTTAACAGTATGTTGCATTTGTGTTGTAGAGGCTCGCTAAGAAACGATTTTTCGAAATTCTGTAGAAGTTGCGAGTTGAGTGTAATGTGATTTTACATTATATCACGAACTAAATGAGGTTTCTGAAAACTTTTTTTGGGGGGGAGGGGGAGCGGTAGCATACTTGAATTTGTATGGGAAAGAAGAAGACAGGGTTTCGCGAATTAGCTTTACCGATGGTTACGTGGTCTATTTCGCAATATTTCATGAACTAATTGAGGTATGGTTTAGGTTTCTGTAGGTAATCATTGCCTAATCAAATAACTGGAAACAAATTACTTTCGTTTAGATATTGTAATTTCAAATTGGTGAAAGGGAATAAATATTAACAGGGGCGTTGTTTGAATGACTATTATTCGTATAAGAGTAGAGTGAAAACTTAAAACATGATCTTGTAATGTGAGGATTATGCTGATGTATTGTAGAGGTTTACAACGAAAGGAAAATCCTATTTTATAGGATGAATTAAAGTGAAATGTGATTTTTCGCCAAGGATCATGAACGAATAAACTCCTGTGTTAAGCTGGGCACGATTGGTTAGTGACGTGTTTTTTGTTTGCGATTTCGTGTTTTGTATATAAATACATGCATACGCATTTTAGGTGTAGAATTGGGAAAAATATTTTCTTTTTAATGAAGTTTGTGAGTGTCCCAATTTTAGGTATTATTTATTTGTACACTCAAGTTTGTGGCCTATTCGAAAAAAAAATGCATACACTACTGTGTATTAAGGACTCAATGGTAGTATTACTATATTCATTGCTAATATAATTCCTTTTGCTCTAAAGGCATAAACAAAAATTGATGAAAAACAAAGGAATATTTGAAATACAAATTGGCCCCGTTTCCGTTAACCTTCTTTAGTGAAGGTAATGTGAGAAAAGCAAAAAAGCAGTCCTCTTTAAACTGTGAGAACTGATTAAGGAGATCAATACATCCATGAAACTGTAATGTGGTTGATAATGACAATGATATCATGCTTTAAGTAATTTGCTTCAATGTGGGTATGTTACACTTTTTAAGACCCACAACCCTCAGGTGTACAAAATTTTGAATGAATAAATAAAATATGGGCTCTAATGACCTCGATGTTGACGAACCCTAAAGCCCCAACAAAAAAAAAGAATAAATAAACTTTATTGTCAAAAAGGCAGTTGCAAACTGCGTATGACCACGTGGGGGTAATAAACTATGTTACTCTCCGGAAACAAGCGGAAATCCCATCAATTACGATCAAGGACCCCTGGGCAGTGGCGGATTTAGTATTTACAAAATAAATTATTTAATAAATACGCACTGTTATCCATTAATTATTCAAAATATTGTAGATATTAGTGCAGTAAAAAATCGTGATTAATAAAACAAGTATTAATGACATTCCCGCCCAAGGAAAATCCGCCATACCCAGAGTAAAACCCGGGCCTGGATGGGAAGTACACAGATGGCAGAACAGGGACAATACCAAACGAAAAAGTAAGCAGATATACATTTTTATCTTAACACCGAAATTACATGAACCGAGAATTACTCCTTTCCAATCCGCTCAATATAACTGGATAATTCGTTCTACTGTGTGCTAAACACCATGCGGTTCAAGCATCAGGAGAAACGTGCTGATTGTGAGAACAGCAATCGAACAATCAGTGGGGATAAAAACTAATTAAGTGACTATCATTGGGAGAGATGTCGACCTTGCAATGTTGCTAATCGCTAGAATACAGTACTTGTCAAATTTGACCGAGTAAAAACCAATGTATGCAGCAGGTGGGAAGTGAAATTATGTTCCTGCTCTCTTTGAAAGGCTGGTATTACACCTCGGCAGCATTTCGTCGAAGTATAATTAGTTTCATGAAGAATTAGTTACAAGAAAAAACTAGATATCTGTCGAGCAGCTGAGGTTTTTTGAATTCCGTCTTCGTCCGCTGACGTTTAGGAAGTTAGTTATAAATTTATTTTGAGATGGTACGGCGCTCCAGCCAAGACCTCTATATTTACAAGTATTTTTTCTGTATACGATAATGAGGTATCTGGACCAGAAGAAATTTTGAATTCAATATTGTAGAAATATCCACGAATCAATCGTTGTTCCAAAACATTCGGAGCAATTTCCTAAATGGTCAGTCTGTTTTGACAAATTAAGATGAATTTCTCTCTATGTGCCCAACGAATACTTTATCCGATGTGAGTAGGCCAGAGCATCCACAAGCTGAACATGATACGATCCAAACGAGCGCGAGCTTCAAAATTTCTATTTTAAGGTAATTTTCATTACTTCTTATTCATGCTAATTCTCTTTTCTGTAATTCTGATCAGCAACACTGTCCATTTTTGCTTTCCTTGTTTTGTTGAGGAATGCTTTCCATCGTTAATCTTTTTTTACGAAATGTCATTTTTCGTATGTACAGTTATGCGATAACCTTCCCAACTTAGTATGTACTGATACAAAATATATATTAAATATAAAAAATATATATATTTGCATTTATATTGGTAATATAACATTTTTTATACGATTCATCAATTTTTGGAATTTTGGCGAAAAAACGACCAAATTTATAACGCAAAAATCACCATTTTTAACACTCCCTCTTCTCTGTAGCGCAACGGTAACGATATCTCTTACTCCGCTGTATGAAGCCTAGCGTTCTCATAGAATAGGACGACGGGTTTGTATTGAATCGGGAGCGCGTGGTAGCGACTGCTTTGGTCATTTATTTAGTAGCCGAGTCCCCGCGACTTGGCTCACATGAATTTTGTAATATGTCTGCATCTTTATTCTTTCTCATATTCCCATTTCGTAAAATCCTTTCATAGCGAATATTTGTGACTTTTTCGAGTCACGCTCTTCCCAACTCCCACCTTTAATGGTCTCGTCACTGGTGTCAATCATGTTTGATGTTTTTTTCGTGGCATCCTCTTCCCTAGGGGTGCTGGGGTTTATACGGGCTGATTGCGTCGGGAATGTCAGTAGTAATTTCTGCGGCTCCGAAAATTAGAATCTCTTTACCAGCCCATTAACGTCCAGCGTTAATAGATCAGCCAGAATGATCATAAATTTTTTACAACTTACTTCACTTTGAAAATTTGGACTCATGTTCTTATTTTATTTTGAAGATTGATAGATGTTTAGGAATTACTACATATATTGTAAGTTTGATTATTGATCCTAAAAAAATAAAATAATAAAGCCTTCGTCCGACTCTTCGCGCAGATTTGTATGTTTACGTGAGTTGAGTTGGTAAATTTTTACATTTGAAAAATTTTAGGATTTTGCGTATTGCTAAATATATTTCTGTTTGTTTCATTCAAAGATAGGAGTAATTCGGTGAAATGGTACCCGAGATATTACTTTCCAAAAACTGCTAATCTCTTTATAGATCGCTGGGCACTATGCGCTTCGGATATACGGAACTTGACGAGCATTTCCGCTCGCATCAGTTGTAAGTAGATAGAAAGCCATAGGGCGGTTGTTTTGTGTCTCGTCACTGGTGTCAATCATGTTTGATGTTTTTTTCGTGGCATCCTCTTCCCTAGGGGTGCTGGGGTTTATACGGGCTGATTGCGTCGGGAATGTCAGTAGTAATTTCTGCGGCTCCGAAAATTAGAATCTCTTTACCAGCCCATTAACGTCCAGCGTTTATGGGCTGGTAAAGTGTATAGTGTAAATTGTGTGTGAACATTTTTCGTGTAAATATATATAAGAAGATTTTATATTCCCTTTTATTTGCATCCCTTTTGCATTACTAAGGTCACTTTTT
Organism: Laupala kohalensis; assembly: GCA_002313205.1. NCBI lineage: Eukaryota > Metazoa > Arthropoda > Insecta > Orthoptera > Trigonidiidae > Laupala > Laupala kohalensis. The sequence continues at coordinate 322,394 of NNCF01129791.1, read as the reverse complement.
TTATTATTCGCGGTGACGGATGATGACGAAGCTCTAGATCATGTTTTAGTTTATTTGACTGAAAATGATGTTTCAGGATCTCCAGAAGAGTATTTTGTTGCTCAAAATGAAAAAGGACTATATTTTTATGTACAATAGTTACATTGTGTAACGTACGTGCGCGCGGATTTATTTATTCATTTTTTACATTGTTTTTGAGATTATTTGGAGAAAGACTAAATAAAACGAAGTAAACTGATAGTAACATACCACTTACAAAAATCGGGTCTGGTTTACACGACACTAGGTGGTACGCAAAAACCTGTCATCGGCGACACTCAAAATAAACTGGAAAAACTGAAGGTTTCAACTCCATTTTGACTAACGGAGATGATCCTGTTTTATGGGAACATGTTGGAGTATATTTTATTAGAGTCAGTTCACTATACGACCCCATAAAAAAATTGCCGAGATTGTACTTGGGATCAAGACGAACATATATTATTTCTCGGAATTATTCACATTTATACATTTCAGCGGTTTGGAATTTTTGAACGAAATGATTGTGAAATATTATAATCTCAATAGGCAAAAAATTCATAAAAGGGAAGCTGATTAGATTCGATTACAAGCCATGGGTACTCTGTGGAGCTAGAGGATACTACTAAAAGTTTGGTTGCAGCGCAAGAGTCAGAACATACAAGTAATTGTGATGATATCATGAAAGATTTACGTATGTTCGTCGAATTATGTGACGCACACCCTTGACATCTCAAAGAAATGTGCATTTAGACATGTAGAAAAAAATGTCCTTTTCAACAGAAAGGGAAGTGAAGCATTATGAACATTACAATTCATTATATATGTGGGAGGATTGTATTTGTCTCCAAAATATACGATTATTATACTTCCCATAATTCTGTGGTAGACCGGTTTACATTAAACTAAGCAAGAAAAACACTTATTACATTAACAAGTATTTATTTGGATTTAAGCCATACAACCGTTCAAAAACAACTGCTGCGGTCGGCTGGCAGCCACACACCCACACATGCACAAACATCTACACGACCACCCGTGCAGAGTTCTTTCTCACGGTCAGAAAGCAATTCATTCTCGCACCCTCATAAAGAGAGGCGAGACAGAACATATGGCCGCAATCTCGTAAACGAGTCTTCAGGATGCGTAGATGGCTCCATGCAAACAAAGATTCCTACAAATCGGCCATCCTGATGAGTCACTGACCTAAGAAGTCAAACACAATTTTAAATAATACAACTGTCTCAAAACAATGCTACGTGCTGTAAGCGAACTGCACAAAATACAAAAATTACATGATTACAAAAAAAGTGATATTGTTTCCTCAAGACAACAAGTTAAACATTAGTACACATATCACATTCTGAATTAAACATACAGTTGAACTACATGATTAAATAATACAAAAAAACCCTTATTATTTTTTAGATGTTTTTATAATTAATAAAGTTGGCAGAATTCACTTCATACAACTCAATGTCATACAATACATTCCAAACATATTTTGTCAATACTTCTGCAACAGAATTGAAAATTAATTGACAAAAATTCTCAGATTTACTCTAAGCGAGCACGAATCATTTCAAACGTTTTTCTGTCTTCAGTGCATACATTAATCTAACCTTTAAACACAAGAAAATAGTAATAATCCTATGTTATCTCAAATCACCTTCCATTAAACAGAAAATAAAACAACTCAAAATACCAAATATCAAAGAAACGGCATATAAACACAAAATAAAACAATACACTAATTCACAAGAGCATGGCAAATAATATAGTATCAACTATAATTAGGGTTTGGAAAAAATTTCGCAAATAGGTACCAAACCACCAATTTTTTATTCAGGTGCCTTCTTTCTACTTTTCCACTTATCTAGTACACGGGGTACACAGTTAGGCTTCTGAAGCAATTTGTCTAAGTTGCAAAGAGAAAACTCTCCTTGAACAATTTCTTTTGTTTTAGCGCAAGAAAACTGGCTTTTCTCATGAGTTACGTTTTCTACTTCAAGGTCTACTTCAGTATCGCTTGTTCGTGATCATTAACGGACTTGTAAAGAATATTATTTCTAACTAAATATCTTTGATAATAACCATGATACATTTCGTTTGACAATACTTCAATAACATCTCAAATATGTTCATCTTCAACTGAGCATTTCTTTTTTTTTTGTCAACAGCATTATTTTCCAGAATCATAATTGGACTTTACTTAATATGTCAATTTCTTGTTTCTCCAAACAACTGACGGTGTGCTCTTTCATACTCTGGTATGTTATTTTCAGGAACGCTCTTCTTACGCGTAGTATTTTCACCATGAATTTCAGGCTTGTCACAGAAGATAATTTTGTCGGTTGGCTCTACCAAGTAACATTTATTTTCTTCATATTTACAAATTCAATGATATCTTCACTGATTGTCATAGAACTTTGCTTCAATATATCTCTCCCTATTAAAGATTTGAGATCGGGAGTAGATACTACATCCATATTAACTGAAAAACATTACCATCAATACATGTTTCTTTAATGAAAGATCTCTTCGTCTAAATCATTGATGACCCAATACTGGATAAAAGCAGGAGTCTTCCAGTCATGGGGAAGTGTGTAGTCCCTCAAATACACGTCTTCACGTAGGAGGCAGGCTGAGCTACCTGTGTCAAGAACAGCTGTGACAGCGAAGTCATTCAAAGTTATTTCCTTGGTTGGTAATTCCCTGCTACTAACCCCGTCAACTGTTTGTATTAGACCTGTATGAGCATCGGATGACTCAACTCTCTTATCTGCATCTGTCAATTTACTATCGAACTTACGACAACGAGAGTTCAAGTGACGAAAATCACCACACGCAAAACGTCATACCGCATTATGATCCTCGAATCTCCCACGTTGTCTATAATCAAATACACACTTTTCAACATCATTGTTTTCGTTCCTAGTTTTGTTAAAATTTACATTCTTAGTAACGTTAAAATTCTCCCGAGAGTGTAGAAAAACTTGTTCAAGTTTTTTAACTTTCAAGCGCCATTCTTTCATTTCTTCTAAACTCAGCTTCAATTTGACGCTTTTCTAGCTCAAATTCGTCAGTTCTTTTTTCTTCACGTTGTTCAGTCCTTTTCTTCTCACGTTCTTCTTTCTTCAACAATTGTCGAAAATAGATTTTTGACGAAATCATCCTCGTAACGCTCAGATCCTACTATAGAATCTTTCAGTGCTACCACTTTCATGCTCGAATTGACTGTTATGTCCAACTCAGGGGCTAATTCAATTAAATCATCCTTTCGACCATTGCCTAACACATGATTGCTTCTTTAAATTTTACGTAAAAACTTCCAAAGATTTATGAACTGAATCAGGTAATACTAATTTAAGTTGTTCCTTATTTTTCGCAATATAAATAAACATAAAAGTTTGTAAATTCTACGTGAAAACAAAACATACAAAAGTAAAACATACAAAAACAATGAGACAAAAATACTGAACACGGAGATTTTTACACGCAATAACTGCCATTTTCACTGCTCAAAACAAACGGCGAACAGGTGTTCACAACACGAAGCTGGATGCCCCGATAAACAGCAAGCGGGATGCTTGTCTTCTTAGTGAACGGGCGTTCACTATACCAGGCTGGATGCCTCAATCATTTCCAAATGGGACGCTTGTCTTCTCAGTGAACTGGCGTTCACTACATGAGGCAGGATGCCACTTAGTTCAACCCGGAAGATGTAACTTCGCATCCCCGACGAGCCCTCATATTTTTGAGGGAGGATTTATGTGTATCTCCACAATATACGATTGTTATACTTCCCATAGATCTGTGGTAGACCAGTTTACATTAAACAAAGCAAAAAACGCTTAATACATTAACAAGTATTTACTTGGATTTAAGCCATTCAACATTATAATGACAGCGGTCAAATAATTTGGGCTAATATGTCATTTTCGTTTGTTTGTTTTTTCATCCCCTTCACAAAGTGAATATATTCCATCCCGCAGGGGGCTCAGTTTCGACTGAGTATGGGTGTGGCGAACCCACGACCCCGAGCTGGAGACTGGTACTGCGCAACCAGTCCTCGGACACCGTGAGCTTTGGGCATGCTTCAGCGACCACCATTGGCGCTATGGTGGAAAGTTGCGTGTTTTAAAGGGCGGAGATCTTGCCTTCATCGGCCGGGTCGCGAGGAAGGATTAAACCTCTATAAAAAGAACCCCTCAACCTCAAGGTGTGTTACGCGTCGATGAGGTGAATGGGTGTTGAGGATAAACACTCGCTAGCGGACAACCTCTGGGGTAACTGCCGTACCTCAGGTGAATAAGGCTTAGTGGCGTGATGCGGGGGCTCCACGTCACCATACATACTTTCGTTCGAACACGTGGGACAAAATGATAGATGTCTCGGTTTTCCCGCCTTGCGGAGTGGGTGTACCGCAAGGTGAGTATTCCACCCAAAAGTCTTCGAAGCGGCCAAGGGTTCACAGCCCTCCCACTTCACAAGATAAAAAAATTAGAGTATTCCGTATGAGAATTCTTTCATATTAATGTCACGAATAAACGGAAACTTCGAGGTTTCACCTTTTTATATATTCAAAGGACTTGTTTGTTCGTTAAAAAGTATAAAAAGATTGAGAAACGAAACGATGCTGCTTGAAACAAAAACAAGCAAGAGTTAAAAGTACTTGACTGTAAACAGCTGGGAGAGTTCCCTGTATAGTGCGAACTCAATGCTGCACTTAATCGCAGTAAAGAGTAGTATCTTACAGGGACATAATGGATATGTCAACGGAAGAACTTGTTACAGAATGGAAGGCTTACCACGTAGTTGAGGTCAGTCAAATAATGGGGTAGGTTAATGGTGTTCCGCAGAAGACCAGTTCCTTCATCGTGACATTTGATTGTCCTCAACTACCCAAAGATTTCAAAGCTGGATGGCTTAAATGCGGGAAGGAAGCATATGAACACGGCGTTTCATGCCCGGGGCCTGTGAAGTCCATTAATTTCACAGGCAGTCACCCGGTAAGGAGCAGGGAGTGTGTCGCCTTTCTGGAAGTAAAGAAAGTGCAGGAGATCATGACTACGGAGAAGATACCGTACGGTGAAGTACGGAGGAAATACATGGCTTTACACCCTGTATTTTCTACCAGTTACTCCACCGCAGCGAAGACTCTTGTAATAATGAAGAATGTTTCCATTCAAGCCGATTTCACTGACGTGTCTACGACAACGTTGTGCACACGCCAGTGCAAATGCGGGAAGAAAGATGATCAAGCCGTTCCCGTTAAGCCGAAAACTTCATCAACATCCCGTCCATCTACTTCAGAGAAAACATTCAGGTGTGTGAAACCTACCACGGTAACTACCCAGACAAAGACAAAACCGGTTTCCAAGGCTATACCCCTGAACTTTGTTGATTTTTTGAAAACAACAAAAACATCGTCCAAAAAGTCGGAGGCGTAAAAAGAACGTCTCTGCCCTTCCTTCCTCCGAGTCAGATTGTGCATTGTCCGACGGTGACGCGGAAATGCACATTCAGGAGCCCGACCCAGGAGGTTCAAAATCGTAATGACTTCCATACTTCAGTGGAACCTTATTGGCTATAGGACTCAACGTGAAGAGTTACAGTTCTTAGCGCGTCGCAATCCGATCTGTATTTGCCTGCAAGCGACTCACCTTCTACCAGAACACTCCCTCTCTGCGCGGATACAGCAGCTTCAGATATGACAACACCACTGGAGATCGACCAAGAGGTGGAGTTGGCGTTTTTGTTAGAAACACTGTCCTCTGGTCACCTGTTCTCCTACAAACTCAAATCCAGGCTATAGCAGTCACAATTCACAGAATTCCAACTATGACCGTGTGTTCAATCTAACTTCCTACGACATGAGATTTCTCGGAGACTTCTCTCAGGGATGTAATCACCAGCTCCCTCGACCATTCCTTCTTGGAGATACAACGCCTACAGTGTACTGAGGGGTTCGTCGAGCGATTGTCCCAAGGGCCGTATGATGAATTGTCTCTTTGTGCGTGAAGATTTATGAACACCGGGGAGATGACCCACTTTGCGTTTGCCACGGGGTCATGGACTGCTATAGACCTGTCCATGTGCTCTCCTGAAGTTGCTGATATCTTGCAATAGAAGATAGTCGCTACCATGCAGATCATCTTCTATCATCCTATCTGGTCGTCCTTGCAGGAAAGAGCGACCGTTTTTTTTTTGGGGGGGGGGCTTTAGGGCTCGTTCGACTGTTCCCCAATGCAAGCCTCAGAAATGGATTCTCAGAAAGGCTAACTGTACCGCTGTCTGGCTGATTTTAGAGAAACTGGAAGTGTCCAAGAGAGGGTCGACCACCTGACCCAGTTGATTCATCACGCCTCTGAATCCATTCCGAAAACATATGTTTCCGCGAAGATCTCGTTTTCCCTTCTGGAACGACGCATCTCGGTGCATCTCCGAAAAACCTCGCCGCATATCGGATTGCTAGAGGAAAATCGCGCATCAAAGAATCCAGATCCACATCGTGGAAAGAGTTTCTAAGTACCATTAAGAGAACAACGTCCACTAAAGTTTGGGAGTCAATCAGAAAGATATCTCGAAGATATTTTCGAGTACCAATATCCGGATTCAATTATCAGGGTCAGGTTGTCACGAACAGAGGAATGGCAACAGTAATGGCTGAATACTTTGCTGACCCAACATTTATAGCAAACTGCGATCCTGATTTCGCGAGGAAAAAGGAAATAGCACAGAGCGCCTCCTTTGACTTTCGTTCCTCAAACTATGAACCATACAACACTCCCCTCTCAATGTGGGAACTTGAGTCATCTCTAGCAACAGCCCACGACAGTGCTCCTGGCCCTGATTCCATTCATTATGAAGTGCTGTTTCAAATAGAAACAATACCTTCTTGATATCTTAAATCTTTTATGGTACAAATCAATATTCCCTAATTCCTGAAAAAAAAGCAACGCTTGTCCCTTTACTATAACAAGGAAAGGACAAAACGGCCATTAGTAGTTATCGAAGTATGTTGCGTCGGTAAAACTGTGGCCCCCCAGGAGACTTACATCTAGTAAGTACGTGTTTGGCAAACACGAGACCCCGATCTGAGTCTGGCATTACTTCCTCTTACTTGTGCCAGGCTCCTTCCATTGTCTTTCCTGACCTCACTTGGTCACCTCTTCTTTTCGAACCGGACGCTATTTGGTCTAAGGTATATTTTATTTTCCTCTTGATATTATGTAATTCAGGAGCGTTTAGTGGGTATGGTTGATTCATTCGGCGAGTCCCACACGCGGGGTGAGTCATGTTGGCTCTCCCTAGTGCGTAACTGCATTTTCCTACCTGTACAAATTTTTAGGGCTCTAATGACGATGTCGGCGAGCCGTAAAGCGCCTCCCAAAAAGTAAAACTGGAGAGAATTATCAACCGTTTCGTCTGGTATCTTGAAAGGCATAACTTGCTGAGTATATCACACTGGTTTCAGGAAGTTCCATTTCACCTTGGACAACCTACTTATCTTGGAGACAGCAATTCAAGATGCTTTCGTCCGCAGATAATATGTCGTCGGAATATTCTTTGACATCCAGAAGGCTTATGATACTACTTGGCGCCATGGCATTTGAAAACAACTCTATGCCTGGGGTTTAGAGGACATCCTCCTTTGATGTTACAGTTCTTTTTGGATCAACGTTCCTTCTGCTACAGAATTGGAAGAGACACCTCGGATCTGCTTCAAGAGAACGGTGTTCCTGATGACTCAGCTCTGAGTGTGACCTTATTTGCAGTGGCTATTAACAGCATAACATCTTCTGTAAAGAATCCTGTCCTACACTCTTTTTGTCGACGACTTTGCCATCTTTTGTTCGTTAGGTGCGGAGCGACAAATCCAACTCGTCCTCAATAGATTATACCACTGGTCGAAGACGACTGGCTTTCGTTTCTCTGCTGAAAAAACACGCTGTGTTATTTTCAGGAGACCATACCTGGCAGAACCTCACCTCGCCGTGGGGAACAACAATCTAAAATTCTATCCTTTTGTAAAATTCTTAGGTTAATATTCGATGAGAGACTGAATTGGGTTGAAAATCTAACTGACCTAAGAGCGAGAACATTACAGTCTATTGAAGTGCATGAATAGCAGGGAATGGGGCGCTGATCGCCGCTCTGTGCTCCAGTTTTATTGAGCATTCATAGGATCTCGGCTGGATTAAGGGTGCGTTGTATATAGCTCTGCTCGCGCAAGGTATTTAAAGAAGTTGGATAGTGTCCATGATGCAGGTATCAGACTAGTCACGGGAGCCTACCGTACTAGTCCCATTCCAAGATTGTATGCCGAGAGTGGCGAACCATCTGTCTACTTCCGGCGACGACACCTCATGTTACGACACTTTTGCCATGTGCTTACTTTACCCGACAATGTGGTACACAACGCAGTATTTCATCCTTCCTCTTCTTCCAACCGTTTCTACAACAACAGACTGAAAGCAACCAAGCCATTTGGATATCGCTCCAAACTAATTTTGGAAACAAGTATACGCACACCTAATGTCAGTAAGACTCCTCCTTGGGCTTTGCACAAGCCAAAGATTAGTTCCGATCTTCTGCATCGTGACAAGAAGAACACTCCAGCCGTGATGTTGAGAATACTCTTCCACCTAATCCTCGAAAAACACCGGGTTTATATTCCTGTGTTTACAGGCGGGTCGAAGCAGGCCGATGGTGTCGGCTGCTCCGTGGTGTTCCCCCGTAAGACCTGTGGCTACCGCCTTGGCGACCAGTGCAGCGTTTACACCGCTGAGTGCTACGCCATATTGAGAGCACTGCGACCAACAAAGTGCTCCAGCAGATCAAATTTCCTAATTTGTTCAGATTCTCTAAGTGCCCTTCAAACAACCCAGCTGATAAACTGATCCAGAACATCCAGGATGTGCTTTTCTCGCTCCAAAGTGATGAAAAAAACAGTATTTTGCTGGATTCCCGGACACGTGGGAATCAGTGGAAATGAGGTAGCAGACGTTTCCGCAAAGGCGGCATGCGTCAAGAATCGCGTGGATTTCTTCACGATTCTAAAACGAGATCTCCTAAATTCCTTCCAGACAAGTATTCTGAGTGAATGGAACAATGAGTGGTTGGCTGTTGAAAGGAATAAGCTCTGACTTATCAAATCCTCTGTTAAGTCATGGAGCAGTTCCTGGAGATCAGCCAGGCGCGACGAGGTCTTGCTAACCCGCCTGTACATAGGACATTGTCCTCTCTATCATCGGTATCATTCGCTTCTTGATGATGAACCCGTTTGTGAGGAGTGTATCTTTTCTCTGGCAGTGCATCACCTTCTAACTGGTTGCAGAAAATACACGAGAATTCGGTGACAAATTGGTCTGAATGCAGATTTACCAACAATTCTCGGAAATGAAACGGATGATGTTAATAAACCATTTAATTTTTAAGTAGATTCCGAAAAGTTATCGGGAGGATTTAAATTTGCATTCTTTCCTTTTATCCTTCGTTTCCGTTATTTGAAAATTATGATTTTTAGGGTTTTTTTCCTTTTTATGATATAATGAGTTGGGTAACTGTTTCCTTTTCTTTTTTCTCATCATTGTATTTAGATATTTGTTGAATTGAGAAGGGTTTTTGAGTGGGTATGGTCGAGATATTCGGCGAGTCCCACACCCGGGAAGAGTCGTTACGGCTCTTCTCTATGGTGCGAAACTGCATTTTTTTCTCCACCTGCAAGGCCTCTAATGACCCGGAGCTCTAAAGCCCCACAAAGAAAAAGGTATATTCCATTATAGTGGATGGCCGCGGTATTTAGAGTGTGACTGTCCTTTTGCGTCTTAAAACATTATGTATTTAACTCCAATAACGATTGTTTTTTTATTATTTTTACCTGCCCTACGTTCCCGCCCCTACCCTAGGGATGCTGGGGGTATTTTATCTACTATATGGACTAACTGTTAACTTGCAAAGCTTTATCCATCTCAACAACACCGAAAAGCATGGTTTCGAATGTGATATCGGATTTTTTAATTATTTTTACATGCCATCCTATGCTCACCCCCTCCCTAAGGGTGCCTGGGAGTCTTACCACCAGAGTGTAACTTGTCAGAAAGTCGGTGATATGTTTATTATGTGTGATTGAAATTGGTTCTGGCTCTTCAGAGTTATGGTGGGATTCAGAAATAAAACATCATGACTCTTTAGAAATAGATTTTCGTAGAATTCTATCCTAGCGTACGTCTACACCCTAAAAGGAACCCACCTGTGAAATTTCAAGTTGGTAGGCTTTGTAGTTAACTCGTGATGAGTCAGTCAGTCAGTACTTGTGTGATATTTCGCTTTTAAAATTATATAGGAATGAGTAGCTAAACTACACTAACAGCTCTGACATGAGGGCTCCCACACAGTAAAATTTGGCACTGCTGATTTATGTCATATTTTTGACTGTGTTGTAGATATGATTGGCGTGAAACGATACCCAAATTCGCCCGCTCAGAAAAATGTCTTGAGTATGATTGGCTTGCTCAGCGCATGCTCGGGACGGGCACACCTTATCTTATTCTGCTCGATGCTGTACACTGTGATCGAACAGGTCGATTCAGAATACATATTTGTTAGGCCGCATTGTTCTCTTGCTGAGTGCATGGTGTAGATGTTATGTCTTCCTTTATTCGCGCCGCCGGGTGACCTCTTAAGAGCAGCACTGTCGCGCTGTGCAGGGGACTTTTTGGCGCTCACTTAGCATTGTCTTGATTTTGCTCTGCGGTGTGTTAAGGTATTATGTGCGCGTTGACTGAAGTCAAATTGCAGACTATTCTCGAAACTTGGAAATATTCATCTCAGTAGTTCGTATTAACTGATAATTCATTTTACTGATTTTTTTAAAATATTGGATGAGGACAATTATTTTATGATTTTAAAACTGTAATTAATTTAGAGTGTTGTTTGACTCCTCCTTTGGCTAGGATCGCATTGTCTTGTCACGTGATGCGGTTGCCATTTCCGTTAGAAAAGTATTTTCCTCAGTTCTTGGTGAATTATTCTTGTAAATGCCCCGTAAGGTATGAAAATCTTAACGTCATTGAGTTCCTATTTCCATTTCCTATGTTTTAGTAGGTTTTTTCGCCGTTAAGCCGGTACTTTTGCCAGAATATATAAAAAAAACAAGCCCGCGGAATTTTCTTCATATAAGTATATAGTAATTTAAAGTCAAATAATTCAAAATTTTGGGCCGTAAGGGTATGAAAATTCATCGCCACTGGATAGAGAATGGATGAAACTATCATTTAAACTTTTTTTTTGGGGGGGGGGGGTGTACATAAGGTTAGTCGCTCTGACGCACGTAATACTCTAACAGCGTCAATGTTCGATAAGCAGCCATTGATACCCACGATACAGAAGCCATAAGGATGAAAGTGTAGACGCGGAAGAACTCATGTATCATTAAAAATTGACAAAAAAATAAGTCGAATAATATTGTTTCTGTATCTTTTTATTCCTTCAGTCTGAAAGTGGAGTCCGGCTAAGCCATAATGGAGTCGAACTGCGGAAACGCATATGGATGTAGATAAATGAATAAAACCTTTTGATTTTCGTTAAGAAGGGCTTTAATAAAATTACTTAAGTTAAAAAGGAACAATTTTTTGTAGCAATTTTTAAAATAAGAACAGGGGTATGTACTCTCACCTCTCTAAGCTATAGATAGTATGAATTATCTATAGCTTAAACCAGCATCTATTATTTAAATTATATTTTAATAGGAAGTGTAATAAATGATTTTATGTTTACATCAGTATGTAATAATCATATTTGAAGCAAGCTTTAGTATTATGCTTTAAAAACTATACTTGAAATGCAATTAATTCAAAATATTAATACAACATGCATTAAAATGTTATGTATCAAGTAAAATATTACAGAGGTAAATTAATATTTCTTAACGTTTAGTTGGTTTTATATCTACAAATAGTAATTGAGAATTAAGCTATTAGAAATTTGTCACAAAGTACGAATTCAAAATCCTATATTCAGTTTCCAAGAATTCTCAAGCCAAGATAATCACTAATGTACCAATAAATAGTAAAAGTTATTTGTGAAATAAAAATAACTCTTTTGAAATCGTAATATTAAAGAGACATTTTCTTTTAAAATAAAAAATTAAGAATCATATTTCTTAAATTTTACTTTCACTCTGAAATGATTAATCTCGCAAAGAACTGCCTACTTAAGTATAACTTTTTTAAAAAGAAAAACATATTAGAAAACTTTGTGAAATTTAACTTAAATATAACATACTATGAAACTTTGAAACGAGCATAAAACTCAAAAAAATATTCTAAAAATTATGTTACGAACGAATAGCCATTCGTCGTAAACACATGAGAGGATATGTGGGGACTCGTATCGTTTCAACGAGCTAAAGAGATTAAGGATGAGAAGCGATTCTTGTATAACACGTCTCAGATTCATAAACACACATTTATTACATATAAACAAAGTATACATACAATTTCCTTAAATTACAGAAGCAGAAATACATAAATTGTCTCCTGTATTTACAAAGTTGAAGTTGGTTGTTGTGGGCAAACAACGCTCCGAGAATAGTAGCTTCTACGGAGTCAGTATAAACATAAAGCATAAACAACTGTTTATGTAAATTCCCCTTGAATAACCCTTTTCCCAATTAATACAGAATTACAATATGGTATGCCAGCAAAATTGAGGTGCGATCGTAATTGATCTGCACTACAAAAAAAACCCTCGCTAGACTCAAGTTTTTGAGAATATTCCCCCCGTCACTTACGAAAGTTCATTTGCAATAATACCTGCTTAAGCATTAATAGTGGTTATGAAAACCACAGGATTGTGCAGGATTTTGTGATGCATTAGAACAAGTACTTCTTGATTCTAAATACGGTTCTCGTTGTTACGAGAATGAATACTTAGTAGTTTGAAGAGCTTCTTGTTAGTAGCCTTCCTCCGCTGCCGTTGCCTTGGTCTTCCGTAGAGCAGTCTTCCTTGCTTCAGCCTTGTAGCATGCAGGAAGTAACAAACTAGAAAATTTCGTGAACAAATACGTTCCATGCTGAGTTGCTACGAGTGCTGTGCCATGTATTTGGATGGCGCAGCAGTTGAGTGATTTCATATAAGAAATCATTTTCCAAAAAGTTCATCGTATCACAGATACACAAATATGTTCAATGATGAGCTGAGAATACTATAAGCAGCGAAGCGACTTCATGTCGCACGACACAGCGACTCAACCCCAGAGTGTCATCACGTATGACCCCTGAAGTGAAACTGCAGACAATAGGTGAGAATTGTTTTGCCCGAAGGCGCTAGTTGCCCGAAAGCGCTAAATTGCCCGAAGGCGAATGATGCCCCAAGGCGCTACAGTTGAGTGTGCACTGCACCTACATATGCGGAACGACTATCCCCCTTGTTGGGGACCAAACCGGCTGCCATACGGTCTCAGTGACACTGATGCTTAGTGCTTTGGCAAGCACGACTATGCTGAGTATAGTGACGGCATGTCACTATGTTGAAGACTGCGCTTCCGAGTATCATCGTGATCCTCTGTGGGAAGACTGCAGAATGAGTTGGTCCGTAGAGCCATACAACGCGGCGCATGGTAGAGTTCCCCTGAAGTGTGTGTCCGTAGAGCTGGGCAACGCGGCGCATGTCCGCCGTGTCACTTGTTGATGTGGGGGTTAATGTGGCATGAACGCGGCTCTTTATATAGCCGGCGCACGGAACGTACACATGAAGTGCGTTCACTAATTCTTGTATCATGGAACTTGCAGTTGCTACAGAGATTATAGTTTCAAAGAGTGTCTATATTCAATGAATATTTATATATGCATAAAGCAATTATGCATATGGAGTAAATAGTAAGATTCTCAACTAACACAAACAAATTAAAGTTTGTGATGGATGAGAATCATATGGATGTACACGTTACGAACGTTTGGTTCGTAACAAATTATTCAACATGAAATTACAATCATTGATTTCAGATTCATCATTGCTTAATGAGATTTTTTGCCGAAATCTATATATTTGTCTTTCAAGTTTGATCGAATTTCCAATTTAGCACAATGAAATGCTCAGTTTATATTTTATTGAAATTCTAAAAGAAAAAATTATTTGCTAAAGCAATCTTACCGTCCATGAGAATTGTTGAAGTCCATAACCATCTCTGAGAGGAAATGTTTCAGCAGTCTTCCCTTAAATGCTAAGCAGCTTTCTTACATTTGCTGGAAAGCAATGTGTGTGCTAAGACAATATAGATTATCCCTTGTGATAGCGCTCAATATAAATAGATTTAATAATTTATTTTTAATAGTTTGAATGTTCTAACTGACCAATATGTGATTCATCCCTTTACTTTGTTCACATAGAATTAATGATCACGTTATTGTCCATTTCAGACAGCAATTCTTTCAATTTGCATGATAAGAAAAGACTCCAAATTTTCATTTGAAAGGTTTGAATGTAGCTTTGTCTTTATAAATTTTTATTTCGAAAAGGTGCTTTCACAACTTACTTGTGTTAGTGGTATAGTTAATAAGTACTTGTAAACTTTATATAGGGCACATCACAGTATAAATTGTATTCATGTATTAATTTAAACACACATTTGACACATGTTCGATAAGGTCGGTTTCCTTTGTAAAATGAATTGAAGCATCAACAAACCTGTAAATATATGGGCCCTAACGATGACGGTGGAAAAAACACTTTTTACCAAACGAAAAGCACAGTACCGCTCTGAACAGTAACAGACAACGAACTGAATTTATGTGCCTCAGTCATGAGTCCAAGATGTTGGAACTAAAATGATTTATTATTTGAAGATTTGGGCACTCAGCACTTTTACAATGCGTGTAGGATACGACAGAATATCGTCACCAGCAGAGGGAAAGAAGAAAAAAAAATTCAATAAATTAAACAATCTGTCACCTTCCTTAACATAGACCAAATAGATTTCAACAAAACAAAGATAAAATTTGATAATTTAGTATTTCATACAAATGCCCTTTTTCCGTTATAAGGTAAATACGCGACGTTGTAGTTAGGCCTTTATTACATTTACAAAAATGTTGAATTAGATTAACTTTTAATTAACAACGGAGATCCGAAACTTGAAACTCTTAAGTAATTATTTGCAAACATTTGTGAAATCGTTAAATAAATCTATTTATCCTTATTGTTTCACTCCCTAAGCAACTTGTACCATGTGTTTGTTGACGGCACTTTACACAAGTTTTATATTTTTAATCATAATCAATCTTATTTAATCGAGACGAATCATAATGTGAACATAAAGAGAATAAAAAAATCCTTTGACATATTAGTAGCGCGATTAAAGCTCGCTCATCTCTTCCTACCAGTCTGTAAAATATCGGAAGTAGGTTGGCTACCTTCCTCACTTAGTCCAGGAAAAATAGACATTCCACAACGCAAAAATTCCCATAGAGATGAAATTTGGTATTCACATTAACATGTAAATGAACTATCAAGTCCTCATCGATCCCACTTGTTAATTGAAGGTCAAAGGTCACGAAAAACGGTTTTTCGATAATATTTCTTCGGTGATACATTTAATCGTAAAAATAGTTATGAATTTTATAGATTTTAAAATTGCCTATAAAGGTTTGTATATGTTTTCCTCCGAAGCATCATTTGCGAGAGCGTGGTTTTAAAAAACGAATTCTGCGTTGCGCAGAAGTGCGTTTACGGACCGCAACTGCTTTAAAATGGTTTGGTATCATTTTACATCAAATTTTGTGTAGAATCTAAAACTAAACTTGTTTTTTACTTGCATGGGAAAAAATTATTTGCAATAAGAATTATCCAGTAGGTGAATCATTCCGGACGCCAATGATAATGTTGGTGTTGAGTCGAAGATGACGTGTCGGGGAACATTTCTGGATCAAGACGTCTCGGAACAAGGAAGTGGTGACAGTGAGGTAGTTATAGCTAAGGCACTATAAGCATCTTATTGTGCCTTAGATGTAGCCTTCCGATACTGTGGATTGTATACAAAGCGTGAATGCAACGTTGTAGTTGTGCTTCGAGGCGCTGCTCATAACGCCTTCATGCCCAGTCTTACTTTCTTATCAACGCATTCGTCGTGAGATTATATTTTAGATTTTTAATTGTAAATTTTTTATTATTTCGAATTGGTAAGTTTTAAGAGGGCGCACCGGCCGGCGGGCCAGACAGATTCTGTTTCTACTCTGAAAGTTTTGGAGATTATTTTTTTCCTGTATGGTTTCGAGGACGCTGATTACGAAGTTGTACCTTGACTCCTCAAAAAGTTCGGAAAATAATGAAAAAAAAATTTATTTTTTTTTGGGGGGGGGGAATCGCACCTTTTTTTGTTATATGAAATTGTGCATTATACGAAGAAAATATTTATTTGTAAAAATGAACTAGACAAAATTTACTACAAACTACACGAGTTCCTTTTTTCTCAGATGAAGTACAGGCACAGTAGAGGGCAATGATTTTATACTTCTGCATTTTGGAATTTTTTTGTTTGAAAGTTGTGGAAAAAATCTGAACTGGGCAAAGAAGATAGAAATAGCAATAATGGATTATGATTCCATGTAGGACAACCATATGAAGGGAGCTTTGATTTTATAGCCTTCTACTCTTAAAAGAGGACAAGAACATGAGGCTGCAATTCCAGTGTATNCCCCCCCCCAAAAAAAAGAATATTCTTTCATACATTGGTTTTGAGTGGTTGAAGTCAGTGTGATATGTAGGTGTCTAATCAAGGTAAATTATTGAGTAGAATGATTAACTATATGAAGCAGATGAGAAAAGTGTTTATTTAATATTTTCAAGTTTATAATCTCATGTTACTTATTAAGAGAAATGTTTACAAAAGAAAATAGATAAAAACACTAAATAATTCAAAAATTGTTTTTTGTATAAACTCTGCAGTTTAAGTCACTATCTTTGCCCATAAGATCACTTTAAATTACAGTTTGTAATTACTTTAAAGAAATTCCCACTCGAGGGAATCCTGTTTTTTGATGGGGCTTTAGGGCTCATGAACAGCAAGGTCATTAGAGCCCTGGAATCCTGGTATGGACCCCTTACAAAAACAAATGAGATATTTCCCCAGTAGAAACTGAATTTCTTTTCTTCTCTAAGAGAAGCTTTAAAAAGCTTAAAACTAAGAAGTATTATAATTACTACACTTTTAGAACAGTCAATAACAATGTACACTGGACATCAAACTGGGTTAGTTTGTAAGTGGCATAGATTAGTAGTCTGAACAAGAAGTACCTGGAAGTAAGTACCTTATTGAAGGTAAAAAAGAAATGGATCACGAATGATTGTCAATTTTTCTAGTTCCAGACTACAAGATAAGACTATGTAAATTGCTTCTGGAATTCAGTGGAATCACTACAATAAATTATAGTAATAATTCGTTAGCCACAGTAAGTGGAGTGTGGCCAAAGAATTATTAATATAATTTAATTTAAAACTTCTTTGGCAGTTACACTATTGCATTCAAACAGACGAGCAAAGGTACTTTCATCAGAATCTGTATTTCCCGAGAACACATTTCTAAGCCATGACTGTGCTGGTATAGCATCACTTTTCTTGATTCTCTTGATATCTTTTACATTCAATTGATGTCAGAGAAATGTTCACTGGCTTCCAGACTATCTTCTTCAATGCTCTGACACAGAAGGACATGAGTTGAGCATCACCAGGAAAGGTTTTTAATGACCTTATAACAACTGTGCAAACAAATTTGTCCTGTAGAACAAATGAGTACATGAAAAATAGTTAAATCTCAAAGGACCAAAATATGTGCGGACAAATCGGGTCTTGCCTGCACATGAGATGATTGTAATGAAAATGAAGATTGAAGAAGGATGAGGTAGAATTTAAATATTGATTGCCAACAAGAACAAGTAGTTTAATGAAACTTGTGATGAAAGCTATGAATAATACAGTACTGGTTTCCAAGGGAGCGTGATGAGGACCTTGGAAAGTCAGCTTAGATGTTGAATGGTCGAGTTAGATCGGTGGGTTGATCCAAAATCCAAGGTTTGAAGACCGATGTCATCGTGGACGAAAGTGTTTTCTCTCGCGTTGTAGCGAGGGTTTGAACTGGAGAAAATGTTCAAACTTGCCGACCCATGATAGAAGTGATGAGATGTGCGGAAGGGTTGGATACCCTGTTGACTCCTAGCTAGAGTGTAGGCTAGCATGCCGACCCACCATGGAGGTGATGAGATAAGAAGTGCTGGCAAGAGAGTCGTGGCATGGCGCCAGATAACAGGCGAGTTAGCGACATGTAGCTCGTCTGGATGATATGATGAGCGTGAGAGCAAGTGGTGTTGATCGTTGATGACTGCGAGAGAGTGTGTCGGTTAGCATGCCGACCCACCATGGAGGGGTTGGTGTTCTCTGGTGAGCGGCAGGCGAGTGTGTCGGCTAGCATGCTGACCCTCGATGGATATGATGTTCTCTCGAGCAGCAGGTTAGAGTGTGTGCTCTGGTGAGCGTGTGACCGTCCTACCGTCCTCGCGATAAGATAACAACTGGCCAGGCTCGCTGTGCGAAGACTCGCTCCGCGAGTACGAGTTGGCGCCAATCGCAAGGGCGGACGTCGTGACGACTGGTTGATTTAGGTGGGAAGCACTGCCTCGAGGTGCTATAAGGGATGAATATGAGGCGTGGTTAACCAAAGCAGTCAAGTGATCGAGATATGACACTTTTAGCACAGAGTTTCTGGTTGAGAGATGCTTCACTCGTTCACTCTGATACCTCAAAAAATGTCTGAACTAAAAATGTATTTTCATTTTTAATGGAGCCAAATTACGCTGTTGGTTGAAACATTCTTCTACTTTTTACAATAACGATACATTATATCTTTAAATTTAGCATGTGAAATGTCTAAAATTTAAAAATTTTCTTGCAAAAAAGAAAGCATATGAAATAAATATATTTTAGATCTAGAAAAATACATCAACATGATTTTTACAGAAACTATTTTAATAACACTAAAACATTATTAATTTAAACAAGTGAAAAGGTGCTGAATAGTTATTTAGCTCAATAATAGCAGAGTTTTACACTCTGCAAAACCTATAAACATATCCTAAACCTCTTGAACATTAATTCAACAACAGGAAAGTTTTTTTTATTTACGATTTATTATACTGTTAATATTAATAATACTAATAAATACATCCTACTAATTCATTTATCTACTGAAGTCTGTTATTGTGAAAATTTAAGACCACTTCTTACAAAATGATAATTTCATCTTCGTAGACCATCTGGTAGCCTTGTTTCAAAATGGGTCAATCTTAAAATATGTTGGTAAATTAAGGAAGATAAGTTTATTTCACTTATTTTATTTGATGGTATTCTTGATCACCATCTCATTTTCATTTGCTTTGGTACAATTCTTTAGGTCAACCATGTTGTGCCCTGTACTCGGAAGACACGAAATGGTATCGGGCCATAATTTTATTTGTGGAAGATGATAAAGTCCAAGTTGAATTTGTTGATTATGGTAATTCAGAATGGACTAAGAAAAAAAGGTAATTTTTACAGTACTTGTCCATGCAATTATGGTTTTATTGTAACTATAGATTGTAATATCTATACAACTGGTTGTCTGATTCAGCATACGAACCATTAAACCTATTTGGATGGCTGTACCTGTACAAGCTATTAAATGCAGTTTATGGAACCTCAAAATACCTGAAGATTATGAACGAAGAATACTTGTCAGAGCACTGACAAAATTAATCTTTAATGTAACATTGGTTGCCAAAATGAAGGTTAGTTTCTGTATACAGTGCATCATGTATAGTCAACATAAGGTATTTCCGTCCCCAAGACCAAGATAACAGTTTGATTTACAGGAAAAGAGCGAGACATTAGTAAGTTAAGTCAGTATTATGCCAAATTGTTTGCAAATTTAAGTCAAATCATGTATTACTTTTTTTACAACATGGAGCATTAAGCTTTTTTATCCTACCAATTGTTTCAAGTAATTACTTGAGGTTGTATTAAATTATGATGATGATGATGATGATGATAACAATATACTTAGATTGTCCAGTTAGTGAAGAATGTTTGGACATTTAATACAAATGACTAAAGATTATTTACTATATTACAGAACATTAACCTAATTTTCAAAGTGTTCTAGGCACAAGTTTCTCAATACTGCTGTCGTACTCTTCTGCCGCCAATGACTTGAACCAGAATGTAACTGCACCCATGTAAATTACTTCGGGAATTCACTGTGCTGTCATTACAATAATTTATTGTAATAATTCATCAGCCAAACACTTCACTTACTTTTTTAAACACAAACTAGTTTCAAATCTGTCGCTCCATCCTCAACTTTTGCTGGCTTAGCTCCAGTCGACTTCTGCCTGTTACCAACGGTAATCACAGACAACACTCAACGTTTCTTGTTTCAATAGCACATCTAAGTCATTGCAGAGTCTCGGAATCAGCAAATAAGTTCTCACTGATTAAACAAGACTACAATGAACACTTCAATTGCTATGGTGACTACATTGAAAATTAGGTTAAGATCCTGAAGCATTGTAATGATATTTTTGGTTGTTTATTACGTACGCCCAACCATTCTTCACTTTCTGAATGAACCTCATATCTTTTTTGTGGTAATAATGAGATGATTGCCTGTTGAAAATGTGTAATGTTATTTAGGAAAAACAACAACACTAAAATTTAACAAAACTTTACTTTATTTCCAGAAAAAAAATCCTGTCGCTGTTGAATTATACAAATGTGGATGCAATACTTTGGCTTATCAACCATTGCTGGACACTGGTCTTTTGATTGAAGACAATGCTAAAGAATAGGGATAATTTATTTTTAATGTTCATGTGGTCATAGTAGAGCTTGCTGGAATTTTTTATTGAAATATGTCCTGTAGATCTGTATTAGTAATGGTATTTTAACGTTGTGTACTTTTAGCTATTTGCTCCTTAAGTACAAGAATGCTTTGTCGCTGTTCTGGTGGTAACATTGCTATCTGTTCATCTGACAACTGAAGAACTTGCATAATCAATGCAGCCTGTAAGAGAAATCAGTCCATGTAATGATATGTTTTTATTATAATTATGACATAGTGTTATGTAATAAATACTACAAAAACAATTTTAGAAAAAAAAATTTTAATTCCATTAAATCATGGTGTAACCTAATTTTAACATGTACAGTTTATTATGTATATGTCTTTTTTTCCTTGTTAGAGCAAGACACAGAGGTACAAAAATCATAACTAAAATAAATGTTGAGCTGTGCAGCTATGTGGCAAGATGTTATGCTCATATTTAATGTCATTGAAAATACATTTCTAATGTTTGATGGAAAATATGATCATTGCAAGTTGGCATACTATTTGCTTATTACTTCACACATGAAAGCATTAGTTTAAGTAGAAAGTAGAAATTTATAAATGGAACATACCTTTTCTTGATCAGATGCACCACCTGATATGTTGGGTGACATAGTAGGTTGTGGTGGGGTGGGTCTTGCTAGAACTGGTGGCACTGGGGCCGGTGCACGTGTTGGTGCCACTGGAACTGGAGCTGCACCTATTCGATTATTAATTTCTTAAATGGATTGTGAAAATACATTCATTTGTTTAATTACTGGCTAGAATACCAACCGGTCCGTGGGTCTACTCTTTCCCGAGGGTCCCTGGGGAATCTCTCTGGTACGCCAGCTACTCGAGGATCACGAGGGAAGCTAAAACAGCAATTTCATACCATGTCAAATAGAGACATAGCTCAAAGAGAACTATGAAATCACATTAGCTCTAGAGCAGACAAACCTCTCAGCTGAATCCAATAGCTGAGGTCTGCAACAGAACAACCAATGATTTGTCAAAATTACATGGGTCAAAACATTGGGAATATATTAGTTTCCATAATCTCATCTATCTTAGGGACACTATATTTCTTCACGAAAGAAAATTCATGCCCCCTTTTAAAACTAATGGTCAAGTTCAATTCTTTGTAGGTAAAGAAGTACTTCAAAGGCTACTCCTTTTATTGGAGATTCACTACTACTTACTGTTCAGGAGGTTGAAGACCATCACGTAAGGGTGGGTTGAGGGCACCAATAGGTGCTGTCACTGCAGGCGGTACACGTAAGTCTTGGTCTGCTAAGCGTGCCAAGCGAGGGTCTGCAGGTCTGTGGTCAACATCAGCAAAAGAAGTTACAGGAGGCACTGCAGATGGAACTGAATTCTGCACAGGGACTTGAGGTGCTGCTGGAGCCAAGATAGGAGCAGGTGATGGCCGTGTCAAAGGTACCACACCTGCAGCTTGAGGCCAAGCTTCCTCACGGGGCACTGCTGGAATAACAGGTGCAGGTACAGGCACAGGTGCAGCAGGCACAACAGGTGTCGAAGCAACAGTGACTATTGCTGCTGGAGGTACACCAACCGTAGAATTACCAGATGGCTTCTCTGCAGGCATGAGAATCTGAGGGATGGGGTTGGCTTTATGCAGCATGCTCTGTGAAGATACAGTTATATAAATAATTTCAAATATGCGATAGCTCCCCAACTTTTTTTTAAAGTGGTGAAATAAGTATTACAATATGAATTGAATGTTTAACATAAAAAGCTTAGCATGAGAAACTTGAAGTAAAATATTTCAACATTAAAGAATAGGTTCCTTCAATAATAAAATATTCTTTGCTTAACTTACAATAATCAACTAATTTACATGGATGGACCAACAGTAAAATATAACCCTCTCCCTGAAATTGCTTGGTAACTTCTAGGAAAGGGAGGAGTCTGTAGCTTATTCTAGGCATGGAAGAATTTTATTTTTACTTTATTTGCCGACATGCTGAAATTAATAACATGATAAGGCAGTTTTCAGTGGAGTATTTAAATTCGAAAGATTCTCATCTTCATATACTATCTTCTGAGTAATCGGTAAGTTTCAAAATTCAGTAACACTAACCGAAATCGTTTCACATAATTTGTAGGGACTTTTCTAACATCACCTCGATAAGTTATACTGTGAAACCCCTTTAAAAAAAGACACCAGGGGGAATGGAAATTTGTCTCTTATAAGTGGGAAATAGGTTATTAACAAGTTTTATCTAATTTTACACATTCGTATTGAATTAGGTTTAACTTCGAAAACATCCCAATAATTATTTCAATTATACTTAAAGATACTAGAGCTTAATCAGGCAGATTTACAGTGTTTCCATACACCTTTCCACATAAGTATCACATTTCTTTCAATAATAATGCAACAAAAATTAGAGAAAATAGGGTTAGCCTTGATGAAACATGGACAGTGAGGCTCCCGTTAGTACACTCAAGCTAACAGTCATTTTTGGGGGATATATAAAATATGCCACGATAAATGTACAGAAATCGGTGTTCAATTGCAACGGTCAGGTGACTAACAGCGTAGTGTATTCTGCCCCAGCGGTATATGCAGAGATAGCTCATCTCTACATAGCGAATGAACTTAGCGTTTTCATAGGTTGTACTCGTACACATTGTCTACACTCATTCCCTGCGGTTTCATTGAGATTCTGTAGAGCAGATGCTGACACATATGGAGACATCATTGCAATTTCGATCCTTGTCTCTTACATGAGGGCTGGAATTTACTGTAGGGAAATAAATTTTGTCCACTATTAGCACATCTCCTCAGAGTTTTTCAGTGACATTCATCAAAAGCAACGTCATCTTAAAATTTAAGAGTTCCCATCATAGTTTTCTTCCTCTGCATTAATTAACAAGTCAGACAGCACCTCTAAGAGATGTTATTGAGCATATTGTCCATTGCCCGATTCTTTTTCATTATATTAACAAAAGAATTTGCCATCATATCAGCTATTCTTAATTTAAGATTAAAACGGGCATAAAATTGGAACATTTCGTAGAAATATTGAATCTGGATCAGAGAATGGACAATTTCAACCACAGAGAATTTAAAATAATATTACACCTAATCCTAAATTTCATACAGAAAATAATAGATACCATTCAATACAAGGCTCCAGGTCAAACCATCTATGGATCAAACTATTTTACTAATACCGGTCTGAGGCTTTAAACAAATAAGGGTCTGATGTATCTAATTATAAGTGTAAATAAAATAAAGGATTAAATGTTAATTTGCCACTCACTGTAACAAAGTATTTTTACTTGACCTTAACAATAGTTACTTAGTATGGTTACTTAGTAAACACTATATCTCAATATGGTTACTTAGTAAAATGTCTGAAGATTTTTGTGTGATACTGTTCAAAACACTTTATGCCAAATAGGCCATAAAACTTGTATTAATCAATTTTGATTAACAACAATGTTTTTTTTTCCTTTTAGATTCATGGTATTTGGCACAGGATAATAGTTCAGGTTCAACAAAAAGTAGAGGGTCACTCATGAAAATAATATAACACAAACAACGCAATTTTTTTCACTCGATACATACTTGAAAATAAACGTGTCACAAAATTATTACTTGAATAAACATTTGGTACAGAGACAATTATAAAACACTTGCTCAGCACTCACAACAGCTGTTTGGGGATCAACTATCCTCATGACCACTTGCGCTTGAAGCAAAGCGTAAGCCAATTGTGGATTTTGAAGTAACATTGCTCTGGCTTCAGTAGGATTATTTTGGACACACAATTTCATCTGCTTCATGAGTTCAAACATTTGTTCTGGAGGCAGAGATGCAACTGCTTTGCTAATGGCTTCTGGTGCTTTATCAGCTTGAACAGCTTCTCCATAAGGATTTTCAACCACAGGACCCTGCAGCAAACCTGAAAACAAAGAAATTCCCATAAAAATGATATAAAGTAAAGCCAAAATGTATGTGGTTCCAGTACAGTTCAATGAAAACTTCTATGTAATCTGACTATAAATATTATTGGAGTACCTAAAACAAATTTTATTCATCCCTCTACATTTATCAAACTTATAGAGAAAATTGTTGCAAACTATTTTCTTCTCTGCCTAATTGGTATTGTTAAGATTTTGCTTTATTTCATTATGTCTCAATGCAAGCCATGTACAATTTTAAAAAACATTCAGCAGACTGGCCTGCAGTCAGTGAGGATAGGTTTGCATGTTCTAGTGGTGGAAGCACTCATGGAAGGTTATAAGAAAATT
The DNA here is from genome assembly GCA_002313205.1 of Laupala kohalensis. Taxonomy (NCBI): domain Eukaryota; kingdom Metazoa; phylum Arthropoda; class Insecta; order Orthoptera; family Trigonidiidae; genus Laupala; species Laupala kohalensis. The sequence continues at coordinate 297,193 of NNCF01129791.1, read as the reverse complement.
AAAAGTTAAGATTCTACAGCTGGGACCCTGTAGTATAGTAAGTACCAAATTAATGATAAAAAAAAATACATTTATTGTCAAAAAAAGCAGTATAAACTATGTATGACCACATGGCAGACAAGAAACTTATATAATAAAGAAACATACTCTGCATTTCCATTCGTGACTTTTCAGTGCATGCATTGTCCACACGAAGAGTACGCCCACCAATTTCATAACCATTAAGATTGCGCATTGCACTAAGAGCAGTCTCTTGATCTTTGTATTCACAAAACCCATAGCCTTTTGGTTTACCAGTTTCACGATCATATACTAGTCTGTAAAATACAAAAGTATTAAACAATTTCTTCCCTTACACTATATTTGTAAAAATTTTCCCTCTTATACAATAAAAAAAGAATCAGGACCAGAAAACTGGAAAACCTTACACATATCTACTTTAAAAATGAAATGAATTAACTTACTTAAAAGACAAGACAGGTCCAACTTCACTAAATATATCCTTTAACTTCTCCTCTGTAGCTTCATAAGGAATATTACCCACTAGAAGCAAAAAAATGGCAGGAGGAAACAAAAAAAACATGATATACACACAAACGAAACCAAATTCCTACCGAAAACAGATCGCAATGATTTGTCCATTAAACTTTGATCAGTCATGATGTAATTGCAAATTATCACGTCACAAAATGCAAAGGTTAACAACTGATGTGATTAAATTTGCACACAATTAGAAGGTTCAAACGCGAAATAAATTAAGTGGCTCAGTAGAAGTCGGACGCATAACAACCCTGATACCTCAACGAATTAATCTGGATGCTCAAATGCCACTAACACAGTATATTAAATTAACACCAAAATTCGAATACATTAACTGGCAATAAACACGCACGGACACTCTCTCGCACTCTCTCCTACACCGCCGCGGTCTACCACAACGAGATTCAAGAATCGACTAATTCCCTCATCTTTTCGCGGATCGATTCCACAATCGACATAAAATAGGGCCTTCCATTTTGGCCACATCCTGGCCACATCTCTTGACCGTGGAGAAAATCCTCAGGGTGTTCTTGATTTATCCAAAGCATTCGATGTCATCGGTCACAAAATTCTCCTTTCCAAATTGCATTCTTTAGGAATTCGTAACTTCCACATCAATGGCTAACTTCCTATTTAAACGATAGGTATCAACAGGTACTATACTTAAAATAGTGTACTTCAGCGTTGTCTTTCAGAAACAAAGCTACTTACTTGCGGAGTACCCCAAGGTTCAATTCTCGGACATATACTCTTTTTATTGTATATCAACGACATGTCATCATCCACATCAGATTGCAAAATGGTTCTTTTTGCTGATGACACTTATTTACTATGTAAACACGGCAACGCTTAAAATGTTTTGTCTAACATTTCAGCATAGTTCCACGCAAATCGTCTCTTTGAAAACACTGAGAAAACAGTGTCTATGACATTTCACTATAGTATCACAAAATCTTTACCCCAGATTTCTTTTTCTCTAAACGGAACACAATTAAAAACTGTTACGAATACAAAATTCTTAGGTCTCCATATTTAAGACAACCTCAAATAGAATTGTCACGTTGACAATCTTAATTCCCAATTAAGCAATTGTGTTACGCATTCCGAATCTGAGTTAACGTAGTTAGTCCACTTATTTCCCGTTGCCTATATTTTGCAAACGCTTATTCCCATTTACATTATGGCACTATCTTCTGGGACAATTCTGGAAGGAGCATTCAATCTTTCAGAATTCAGAAGAGGTTAGTTCAGATAATTTGTAAATCTCACCCCCGAAACTCTTGTAAACCTTTATTTAAGGAATTAAACATCTTAACACTTCCCTGCATTTATATTTATGAAATGGTCGTATTTGTTAAGACCAAATTACTGAAGAACCACCCTTGCTTTATACGAAACAGCTTCATGAACACAATACTCTCAATAGTAATAATATTCATCGCCCTAGAGTGTCAACAACTTTTTTCCAAAAAGGACCATGTTATTCGGGAATCGTTCTACATAATTCCCTCCCAAAAATATAAAAGATATTATGAAATTGAATATCTTCAAATCCACGGTTAAAAACTACCTCCTGCACCAGAGCTTCTACACTGTAAAAGAAATTATTGATTTTAATAAATGTTAAATTCGTCTTGTACTTTATCACGCCAATGCTGTAGTACTTTTAACATAACTTATAAAAATTTCAAAAACTATTTTCTTGCATGATTGTGTTGTATCTTATGATTCATATTAATTTAGTTTTATGTGTACTCAACTTTGGCACAGTTGTGTACATAAATTCTGTAGCCCCATCCTGACTCGGGTTTTTCTCCGGTTTTCTTTCGGGTAGAGGCGGATTTCTTATACAGGATTTCAATTCTTATGATTTGTAAACACTATACTCAGAATAATCTATAGTTCGATAATTCGTACATGTAACTTTTTGCGTAAAATTACAAACATATTGACATTCTATTAGTATTATAACTCACAGCTAACTTTTATCTTATCTAAGAACTTTTGCTGAAATTTTTGAATCTGCCTCTGCCTTAGGGCCCTTGATCGGAATTGATGGGATGGTCACTTGCTTGCTTCCGGAGAGTAAATTAGTTTATTGTCCTCCACGTGGTCATACGCAGTTTGTACTGCTTTTTTGACAATAAATTGATTGATTGTTCATTGAAGTAGATCAAATAAATCCTCAACAAATTAAATGCATTCTGTGCTTTGTGTACTTAATAAAGGTGAAAACTGTCTTAAAATCGTAAAATATGCTCGAATAGTTTAGACTTTACTGGCGTTTCAGTTTTACAAGCAGCTGGGGCCGCCGCAGCCTCCGTCGTGTGTAACTTCGGGGGAGTGGGCAGACAAGCATTCGATTAGCGCTACCCAGCGTTGGGTGCTGCACGTGAAGCAAACGTATTTATAAATAAATCTTAATCATTCAGTTTTTTGTTGTATTCAACTAATGCTGTATTGACAGTCTATAAAACAGTAAAGCATGAGTAAATTATCAAAACGAAAACTAATTCACTTCGTGTTCTTTAAAATGGAAAACGCTGTCATTGGTACATTTGAATAACGCTCCACTTTGACGGAAACATGACGAATCTGGGTAGTGGGGATAGATCAGCCACACTGTCTCTAGACGCACTCTGCAACCGTCAAACGGACTCTCTTTTAAAACAGATAGAATGCATGGTTACTTGAATTCTAAGTTATGTAGTAGAAGAATTGTTTTATTTAATTTCATATATTGATATATCCATTCTTAGTCTCTGAACTCCTACAAATTCTTATAAATATTACGAAAAATTTGAAATATTCTCAGCATGGTCTACTTGTAAATACAAAAGTAGTACACCTTAATGCTTCACACAGTACGGAGTTATATAAACGAATTACTTGACAATACAGGTATTGTCCACTTTATATATTTTATTCGTTCCTTGAAAACACAGTTTATTTATTTTATAAACCGTATTATATATAGTAAAAGTCACCATACTTTGCTTCGAGAAATTCATTTTAAGAAAAAAAGAACGGAAATGCACTGTGTTCATTAGTTTATTTTGTATTAGTCGCAGTAAATTACATTATTGTCCTTAATGTGGTTTGTAACAGTTCTCTTGAACGTAAATTATTTACATATTTATTTATTGTCAGTCTATCTGACTTGATGTTGGTATACAACCTGTACTCAATGCAGCCAACTCATTTTCTTTGCCATTGTCCATAAGAGTAATGATAAGGTTACCTCGCGTTCAGTTGGCAAGATATTCGAAATTGAATTCATAATAACAATCAATTCATTTGCTCTAGTTCTGTTCTTTCTGCATCGACCGTGTGGAACGAATACGTTGTCTTTGTTTGTGTTATTAACTTGTATTTCTTTACAGCAAATAGTCGTTTTTGTGACTACAGTTAATATTTATTTGAATATTACTCAAATTCTTTGTGACCACGCTTTGCCTTAAAATTTTCGCGAGTGTTTCAAACATTTGTTTCGTAGAGGTTGGAAATTTGTTTAAGGCAGCCATTTTGAATACTTTTGGGCAAAGTATCGTCACTTTGAATATAATTCTCTCTCACTTGTCAATTGTACGGGTCAACAATGATTCCAAAACATAATTGATGTTTCTTATAAACATAATTATAATTCGCTGTTATTAAACTAAATTGAAAGGTAAATATCATATATATATATATATATATAATTATTGACTATGAGTTTAAAAAGTTGATTTACATATTTTTAACAAAAAAAAAGGTTAAATAGAGAGAGGAAATTGTGTGAAAGTTATCATTCAAATGATGAAACTAGTACTTAACTTTGTTTTCATGAAGCCGTGCATTCAATCTGCTATAAATGAAGCGCCGTTTGGCGGTATCAGAGTGAATATACTAAGAGTGTGACCGATCACCGAATACCGCCTTTTTTCGTCAAATGAACACATGATTCAAAAATACATGTGAACACTCTACCGCAAAACAATGATTGATTAATTAATTGTGTGTAGTTTGAATTAAAAAATACGCAAAATCAATTTGACACACATTTATTGAATTATGTTTGGAAATTCATATAAATTTAATTGCATTGGCTCCAACTTGACGAGAAAAAGACCGCACTAGGAGTTATTCTGGACGAAATATTGAATTTTGGGACATCTGAGTTATGTAGTCAAATGTTTCAGGGCAATATTGTATAGCATGATGTGGGTGGGAAACCATCATTACAACATTACTAGAAAGGATTTAGAAATCTCTTAGATTGCGGTGAACCTCACCGCCAGGTAATAGATTAAACATGTTACGTCGAATGAAAATGGGAGACGAGACCGGGGATCGAACCCGGGACCTTGAGCTTTGCGCGCTCATGCGCCTACCGACTGCGCCATCCCGCTCGCTACCCGTGCCCGTCTACCATTCTCATTCAACTTG
>NNCF01129791.1:264442-292047 GCA_002313205.1 Laupala kohalensis | reverse complement strand
CCTCAGAGGTCTTTGGGTTTCACAAGTTGAATGAGAATGGTAGACGGGCACGGGTGGCGAGCGGGATGGCGCAGTCGGTAGGCGCATGAGCGCGCAAAGCTCAAGGTCCCGGGTTCGATCCCCGGTCTCGTCTCCCATTTTCATTCGACGTAACATGTTTAATTAGAAAGGATTTGCAGACATTACACACGAGAGCAATAAGACAAGTTATAGTTCATGGATGTGTGGTATGGGGAAAAAGGTTAGTAAATATTACTTATGAACGCCGATTGAGACAGATAGGGAGACTGTTACATACAACAGGGTGTTACCAAACTGTATCTACAGAGACCTTAAATGTTCTGAAGGGATTACTACCATGTGCAAAAAGTACGGTATAGGCATATACGAGAGCAGAGTGGGACAATGATGGTGAATGAGGAGGAGATACATGTATTAGATAAGACTTCACGAACTAGATTGACAAACTTAATAATAACATCATGGCAGACCGGGTGGAGAGCGAATAATAAAGGACGTCTGACGTATAGTTCATGGATGTGTGGTATGGGGAAAAAGGTTAGTAAATATTACTTATGAACGCCGATTGAGACAGATAGGGAGACTGTTACATACAACAGGGTGTTACCAAACTGTATCTACAGAGACCTTAAATGTTCTGAAGGGATTACTACCATGTGCAAAAAGTACGGTATAGGCATATACGAGAGCAGAGTGGGACAATGATGGTGAATGAGGAGGAGATACATGTATTAGATAAGACTTCACGAACTAGATTGACAAACTTAATAATAACATCATGGCAGACCGGGTGGAGAGCGAATAATAAAGGACGTCTGACGTATAGTTCATGGATGTGTGGTATGGGGAAAAAGGTTAGTAAATATTACTTATGAACGCCGATTGAGACAGATAGGGAGACTGTTACATACAACAGGGTGTTACCAAACTGTATCTACAGAGACCTTAAATGTTCTGAAGGGATTACTACCATGTGCAAAAAGTACGGTATAGGCATATACGAGAGCAGAGTGGGACAATGATGGTGAATGAGGAGGAGATACATGTATTAGATAAGACTTCACGAACTAGATTGACAAACTTAATAATAACATCATGGCAGACCGGGTGGAGAGCGAATAATAAAGGACGTCTGACGTATGACTATATCCCGAATGTAAAATTTGTTAAGAAAAACAGAAAGTGATTCAAGCCACCACGAATAGTGTATGAGTACCTGACTGGACATGGAGTATTTCGAGCGTAATTAGTACGTTTCAAAATAGAGAACAGTGAGAATTGTGAATGCATGCAGGGAAGAGAAACACCAGACCATAATTTATGGGATTGTCCGCGTTATGCTCCAGAGAGAGCGAAATTTCTGCGGGAGTTTGGATGCATTGATATAATAAATATGAAAGAACATAATCGATTAATCGAGACAGAGACCAAATACAACGTATTTGAAGACTTCATCAGATGGAACCGCCTCATCTCTCGTTTGGGACGGGAGCGCTAGGGAGATGATAAATTGCAAAGAAACAAAGTGAGATCCTTGTTTTGCGAAAGCGATGTATTAAAGGAGACTGACTGTCAGTCGTAGTAAAAATTTAAAAAAAATCCTACAGTAACAGTATATTGTAACATAAATTTTTGTAGCAGTTACTAGGGGTTAAAATATAATGCAAGACCCACGTTGGTACGTGAATTGTAACATAAATTTAGAGAGGATTGCTATGCCACATGTTGTTGCGTCAATTGTAACAATAATTTTGGAGGGGTCTTTAAAATGACTAATAGTACTTACCTAGCCCACTTGGTCGGCTTACTCTGAACTGCTTGACTTGCCCCAAAACACAATAAATAAAGGAAGAGTCGGGGTTCGACCCATTATTATTTTCGTGAAATATACACATATCCTTCATAAAGTAAACGCAACAATTTGTAAAGTTTGATTTAATTCTTTATTTACATAAAATGCACTCCACAATTACTCAAAAAGAAACACTACTCATCAAAATATTGCCCCGGCATTACTATCATTACAAAGTATCCCCCAAAATGCACAGAATCATAGTAATAAACAATAATACATAATTTATTTGCTCCCTTTGATCACTTCCGATAAATAAAAGCTAGATTATGGGATGTTCAAGTTAGTGATCATCATATAAATCTAGACATTTTTAAATACCAAACCCATTTGCATTCGCTCTTTATCATTGACACCATTATTAATAACCATTAATTAGCGCCACAAGAGTCTTTGGCGTCGTCACGCGCACTTTGTCATTATTCACTGGTACTTGATAATGCTAAGCATGTGCTACACGCAGCAATACATGCAATTACCTTATTGTCTCCAAGCTTGACTTCCAGCTACGAATCGTCGAACATTGATGCTTAGAGGTCTTCCACTACCAAGGTTCGTTCATATCGACCTCCAACACCGCCGCTCGTACGCTCAAAGCTACAGCAACTAGGCAGCCCTCCGCGTGGAATGCGAGATGTCATTAACGTCATCAGCTAGCACAACTTGACGAGGACGTTTCGGCTTAATGGCTGTAATACTGTTCATTGCCATTTACCGCTCGACAAAATGTGTCATTCACGTAATAAAAACTTTCAACGTTACTCGCGCCAAACTAATTAAAAATTGCAACGAACTTGAATTTAAGTTGTCCGTTGCACGCCGACTAACGAAAACTAATAAATGATCAACTGATACAACTTATTAGAAAATAAGTTTAAATGGAATGATCACCGGGAACTTGTCCAGTGTCATCCAGCTGCACTCTGAATGAAGTAATCAGTCAGATATGATAAATAAAAAGACAAGCCAAGTAATGCTAAATCTCAAAGACACTCAGAACGGACATTGTCTGATTTATGTCATTTGATTTAATCTAATCGAATCTATGAAAGAATGAATGTCTGGAGCGTCGCTGCTACTTGTTTAAATAATAATGTCCCCACTTCGAGGCCCAAATTTTGAGAAAACGACTCCGCCTCTTATGACGTTCGTGAGTTTCTTTGTCCAATGACTTATCACTTTTCTTTTCACGTGACTCGCCATTGAAAGTCCCAATTCACATCCCAAAAAGTGTACCGTTGCCTGACTTTAGTCAACTTCGCTCGGAAACGCGAATAGAATGCTGATGTGATGCAGAAGTCGACTTCTGGGTTGACGCATGCCCGTTAGGTAAGGAATCAGAACAGCAATGAACGAAATGCTACTTCATGTTGCCCCAACTCCGAATCCCGAATTGCATCCTTATTTTTGTAACTTCGTACTAAAAATGTTTGCTTATTTCGGGTAGAGCAGTGAAAATATGAATGATTTGACATATTTGATAATTGAAGTGACAATTGCCGTACGATATTTTTGACATATCAGTTAATTTTAAACTACAATTTTTATCATAAAATCTACATTTTCCGATAACAGTTGTTTTCATTTTTAACCGCAATTTTGAAAAGTTATAAAATCTTATATGCATATCTTATTCTTATCCCTGAGCCATGTAGATTCTGTGCAACAAGAAAGTACATTTTTGCACTGTTCGATGTAAAATGTAACAATTAACGAATTTCATTAACCAAATTACTTACTTTTGCTCAACCTCCTGGGAAGAGTAGGGTCAGAGAAGATGCAGGGAGAAGCTACAAAAATACATGAATGAAAATTATCTTACTTTTAGGTACATTCATGGTGTAACTAGTATTTTTACAAGATTGTATAGGATAGGAATATTAACTATGCCATATTTCAACTTCCTTTGGCCAAATTAATCACCATATGAATATTTTAATAGATTGTAGACATAGCAGTTGATATTTGCACACTAAGTGTGCTCACTATTTTCACAAGTTGTGCTGATTGTGTGCGACCAAGGCGCGATTTGGGCGCGATTGTCTGTTCGAATTGTGTCAATAGCGATATAAACTCTGGCAGCTAGTAACCCAACCAGTGGTGTGGTCTAGACGCAGTTTTTTTACTCGAATTTGTATTTTGTTATTTGCTCAAATTGTAGATATCACTTGTATGCAGATGATTTTCAGTTTTATGTGAGCTGAAAATTAAGAGAAATTTCTTCTTTAATTTACCAAACAAATTGTATTTTGGCATTTCTGCACAGTTGGTCAGTGCAAAATGGATTTTTTTTAAATCCTTCAAAATCGCAAGTGATGATAATTGGTTCTTTTAGAGCTCACAAAGTTCTGAGGAATACGACTTTACCAAATGTAATTGATCAATATGGTATCAAAATCATCGCAAGTCAAAAATCTCGGAGTAATTAATGATCGTTAGGTATGCCAGAAAGTTTATGCCATTATGCATTAAACATTTCAAAAAGTCCAAAATGCCTGTGTCGTTTCGTATATGATGTAAAAAAGTATGGTCATATTTCTGGATATTATGAATCTAACAAAATTCTTAGATTATAGCAAAAACGCATGTTTCATTGTCTGTGTCTTTTCTAGAAAATTATCAATTTCGGTTCCCCTTCACATATAACAGATAATGTTACGATACTAAATCCTTCTTGACTTCAACGACAAAAATTAAGCAGCATCCCAAAAAGTCGTACAAATTTCCTAAATAAATCCTTCACTGTAACCACAGCAAGAACATGAAATAATCTTCCTCCATATATTAGAAACAGTAATTCGTTTACAAATTTCATAAAGCATCTGAGGAATTTCAACAGTAGTACGAAGAAATAAGTGTGCACTACAATATAATAAAATTAATTATAAATTAAAGTCAAATTAGGAATCAGTTAAATAAAATCATTGATGATTTATGTTGAGTAAGCTACATTATTCTTTTAATATCAATTCTTTTAAAATTACTTTAAAATGTATCATGTTAGCTCGTATTTTTATTATATGTAATCTTGTTCTTCCTGTTTAAAGGTTTATTTGTTTTTTTGAAAGATATTTTGTACAAATGTGGATCACAATATTATTAAGAATACAAATAGCTTTTGATAGTGGTGGTAATATTAACACTGTTTTGTTTGTCGTAGTAAATTTTTGTTTGTATTAGTAATTTTCAAATTTTTGATTTATGCAATTTTAAGTGTAAAAATTAAGAGTATCATTTCTTGTTTATTATTCTATTATGTATGTACGTTTAAATGTGGTTAGGCGGATGAGCGGGCCAGATGGCCTGAGCTTCTCCACGCAATAAAGACATTTATTTTCAAGAACTTTTTTTCACAATTTGTAGTTGGATTTTTTTTGTTGGGACTTTAGGGCTCGTCAACATCGAAGGTCATTAGAGACCATTAGTTGGATTCAGGTAAGGTGCGGGGTACACCAAGCAAACTCACCTCAAGCAATGTCACAATTTAAAAATCTTCTGAGTATTCTGCAGGTGTTAAGGGTGGCTCACTTTTGAAAAGTTATAAATGTGTTTTTTTGGGAGATGAAGCCGATTGATACTCAGATGCAGATCGTGAGGGATGACTCCAGTGGTGGACAGGCTATACAAACTATATATACACACTCCATATTCCATAAGCGAAGAATTTCTGTTTACAAATCTTAATATTTTTTAATTTTATCATTGTAAGTAATTTGTAAATTGTGGGTGTTGGTTACTGCAATGCCTATGATGTGTGTGATTTTCTTGAGTTTGTATATTAGAATAATATCTGGTCTGTTATGATGGATTGCATTGTTGGTGACGATTGATCTATCAAAATTAATTTTGTACCTGCTATTCTCTGAAATGGATTTTGGGAAGTACTTGTAGTACGGGACAGTGTCTTCCATTAGGCCATACTTCCCGCAGTTTCTGATGGATAATATTAGCAACCTGATTGTGTCTGTGGGTGTAATCTGTCCGTGTTAATCTAGTGCATCCTCCTGTGATTTGTTGTATAATTTCTGGTTTAATTTTGCATCTCCTACATTTGTCATCTGCTATGTCAGTGTCTTAATTGCAATATAAATTTTCTATAGTTTTTGTGCGTATTACTTCGTCTTGAATTGCCATGAGAAATCCCTCCGTTTCCGAGTATAGATCCCCTTTTGTAAGCCAGGCGTTCGACGCAGCTTTGTCGACATGAGGTTCATCTAGATCATGAGAATTCTACCATGAAGTAGTTTAGATTTCCATTCTCTGACTGATTTCAACGTTAATTTCATTTGGTTGTGGAGTGTGGTTTGCTAAATTTAAAGGAGTATATTTCATGCCAACTGCACATATGGTCTTGTAAAAGTTAGATTCTTCCTTTCTCTGGCAAAAGAAAGCTCGGAGTTGCTTTATTTGTGAACTGTGTAGGTTCTTCAAATAGATTATGCCCTTTCCTCCTTCCTTGCAAGGCAGACAGTTCCTTTCCACATTTGAGCTTCTGTGGTGTGACCTATTCTTCTTGATGGTCCTGACTTTTTGCAGGAGGTTTTCTATATCTGTTGGTGTCCATGAAACTACTCCAAATAAATACGTGATAGGAATGGCAAATGATTTAATTGCTTTTGTTGAATTTCGACCATTTAAATCTGCATTAATTTCTCGACTCGATCTTAAAATTCCTCAGTTGCTTTTTTATGCATGTTTGATCTATGCATCTAGATTGTTGTAGTCCCAGATATTTGTACAATTCACTTTCCTCCATTCCTTTAATAATTTCATTGTCCTTTGTTGTATAAGGTTCTCTTTTAAGTCTCATTCTGATATCCTTACTGAATGTTTCTACTAGTGTGAGTAAGTGATTAAGCTTGATTGAGGATGATGAGTATATTTTAATATCATCCATATACAGTATGTGAGTGATATTGTGGCTTTGTTGTTCTGCAGTTTTTAATTGAAAACCACATCTCGTACCATTCAGGAGATTAGAAAGTGGGTTTACGACAATGCAAAATCAAAGAGCACTGAGTGAATCTCCTTGAAAGGTACCTTTTTTAATGTTAATTCGACCAGTTCTAATTTTTCTTCCTTATTATTGCAAATTATTATTATTTTCATTCATTTAGGCCAGCGCGATTCACCGCGTGACAGTGAGCCACTCATATTATCCCAGGTCACGGGGAATTTCCCAAAGATGAAAGTCCGAAATTAGGGAGTAATTGTATCTTGTAATATAGGAAAATATAAGACCCCACTTATTAGGAGAAACGTGAAGGTGGTCACTTCTTTGCAATAGGATTGAAAAGGATTAGCTGGGAGACACGAAGAATTGTATGTGTATAAATGACAATTTGAATTGGGTTAGTGATATTTAACGGAAGATTTTAAATTGAAATTAAACTCTTTACACGGGATTGAATTCTGCCACGAATTCCATGATAATAAAAAAAACTTATGCTAGAAAACCTGATGAAGAAACCCGTATGGAGTTATATAAAAACTCAAGTGGAATGTTAGGTAATGAACTCTTCGCAGTGTAAACAACGTAATATTATGAATCCATCTATTAAAAAATCTTACGTTAAAAGAAAATAGGTTTTAAATTATCCTATATGGAAATAAGACGTATATTGTCTTTTTTATCCTAAAATACGTATCCATATATCCACAAATATCAGCAACGCTGTATATTTCTATTTACACAACTTGAGGAAATAGTGATCCCATTAGTGGGCTATTTATTCTCATAATTTGTGCAAATAACGCCGCCACTTTTTGGGGTCATTTTCACCAGCTGTGCAAATTGACACAGCGGTCTGATGTACCGATTGTCCGAATGGGAAAACGAAGTTTGGTGTCTCTGACTCTCTTGCGCATTGAGGGGGGGATCTTGATTCCCTCCCTCACCTCAAACAAGCTATTGCGCACAAAGGGGTGTGCGAAACCTCACAGTATCTTCTGTCTCACGGACAACCTACAGAAGAGAGCCTATTTATATTTCATGTCTATACTTCTGCGCAATATGGACCTACCATTCGCGTTTCCGAGCGAAGTTGACTACCAGTTTCCTTGTTGACTACAGTCAGCTAAGAGTTGACTAGTCAACTTTTTTGGCTGTGATTGGAAACATTACAAAGTCCAACTCTTATAGTCTGTGGCCCAACTGCAGAAGGTAAGCAATACATATCGATACCTCTATCAACTGCAGTGAAGAGCTATCGATTTTAATAATCGAACTCTTTGGAAGATTGGGAAGGTGGGGATAGATGGCAAAGTGGTGGTGGGTAGGCGGAAGCTGGGCGGAAGTGAAGAGAAGAGCTGTAAACTATCCGACAGCTGATTACTTTAACGTACTTCATTTCTTATCCTCATATTCTGCTGAAAAAAATATAACCTAGCTTCCGACTGGAAATAAATCTAAGTGGCGATGAAAGATTTTCCTTTGTTGCCGCTAAAGCTGGTAGTATTTAAGTAAACTAGACTGACTGTCCTTGACTTCTAAATTTGAATCGTGTATCCTGCGTGTATCTATTACATATTCAATGTTGATACTTTTCGTAACTTCTTGTATTAGTACTCGGTGTACTATTGTGACTCTACCATCTGTTACACTTTTAGATGTAAGTATGAACTTAATGATGTATGTTATTTTTGGTAATGTCATTGTGAAAAGAAGTTGACAGTTCCAAGAGACCTAGACCTTGAATACTGTTTGGATGGGTGTCAAAAATAGAAGTCGACGATGCATTGGTATTTTATTTACGTCTTCGTTAAGAGACATGTTTGAATTGCTTTCCAGGTTTTCATTGTGAATTAAAGAAACATATTAAGTGATATTTTCATTCAAGATGTATATTGGTTTCAGATATATACTATGAGAAGGTGTAAATGATGGGATTTCAAGAAATTATTTCATGGTGAGCTTTTATTTATTTATTTTTTCTGATTTCTATTAACTTCATGTGATACAGCACTCTCTTATGTTTGACAGGTATCAGAAGAAAATAGGAACGTATGATAAACAGCAATGGGAACATACAATTGAGCAACGAATTCTTCATGGACTTACCCATGTCCCCAAAAAGACTGCTAAATTAAAAACTGAATTAATAGATGTGGACCTAGTGAGAGGTTTGTTGGTTGTCACTATCCATTTATTGGATTTAAAGCATATTTGTCTAGTTCTGTTATTCTGTGAAGAATAAAATTTCATTGATGCAACTTTAAACTTGAAGTTTCGGAGCAAGGCTGTATTTAATTTACTCTTTTAGGTTCATCTTTCCCAAAAGCCAAGCCGAAACATGGATCGATGACAGTAATGCGTCTTTCTCTTGCACGGCTCTTACTCTTACCTTTCTATGGTCATTGGTGGATACAACAGACATCTCGAAGAGTGTTCATTTTATTACTTGTTCTTTACTTTTTTCAACTATTGAATATGATTTTATTCTTTTGGTTTTCATCATACATGGCCGATGAAGTTACAGAGGTAAGAAATAAGTGTACCATTGTGTACAGTATCTTTATTTGTTTTTTATTGTTTTGTGAGCATTTGACTGGTGTCAAATTATTAAACATATATTCTTATGGGTAAACTTCAGTTTATGTGATTTGCCTGTAAAAATATGACATTACTGGCATTTGGTTCCAAATAATGTTACTTTTCACTATTGAGATCTTTTGTTGAGCAGATGTTGGAATATGTAGTTTTAAAAAAAATTAGGTGCACTCTATAGTAACGCGGATAGTCAGAACATGACATGATGAACACTCATTCATCGATGGAATATGGTCTTGAAATACATAAGCTTATAGCTTAGCGTGAAATACATAATATTCGAAAAAAGGTATTAGTACACTAGTTAGAAAAGTAGTTCTCTAGTAAGTAGTAGAATTACAGAAGTAAAGCAAGCATTCTTATGAATATATCTCCTGTACATTACTTGTTGCAATGCAAACAAGTTTTGGTCAAAGAATGAATTATTGCCATGTATGGACTTTAATCTTGAATATCTGAGCAATTATTTTGTGACAGATTCCCCAAAATACACTATTTATTTTTACTAACCCAATTTGAGGTGTTGAAACTAAGGAAATCTGGATAAAATTGTTCTTTAACTTTTTACATGAGGAAGATAAACTATTCTAATGCTTTAAGAGCTTCATAAATCAGTATTGAATTATTTTCATGTATCAAGGAACTTTTTCTGTTAAGGACTGTTCATTTTATGTTGAATTTCAGACCTCCATGATTTTGAAGTATAACACTTATGACAGATATTTTTTGTGTAATTCATTAACAAAAGAAGTTTTAAAGATAAGTGTGGTAAACTAGTCTTAGCATCCATATGATTAACATGAAATTTATTTGTTCCAGCATGTTTCTGCAACTGAAGTTCTTATCCCTTCTGCAATGATGCTAGTTCTTAGCTTCTTACACTCTCAAATTGTTGCTCCTCATGCTGCTCCTACTGGTCACAACTTATCTTCATCCAAGTCACGTAGAATGAAAAGAACAAAACGTCGTGTGCTAATAACATCTCGTGCCAGATCTTTTGGTAAACTTATTTTTTTCATATTATTTATTCATTTACTAGACTCAAAATATATTATCACTTAAGATTATCTGATGGGTTAAGGATATTTTAATTTTATAAGAAATTGAAAACATTAATTGATTTTCACTAATGATTAATTTTTAAAACCACAAGTGAAATATTACTGTGTCCATTAAAGGTGAAGTGAAATAAACAGAGTATCTGCTGTCAGCGAATGAAACAGATTTTGAATTATGTATGGCTTTACATGTGTTGATAGAAAGAATATTTTATCAGTTCATTTGAAAAGGACTATTGAAATTGATCATGTATGTACAACGTTTTGGAACAAAAATTAATTGTGAGAAGAAAAAAATGTGTGTCATACAAATTTTTTTTAAATTAACAATTGTAAAACTTATGGTGGTTCTCAAATATGGTTAATTTAATTGACAGTCATTTCTCAAAAGGTCCATTTCTTTTGTCTTTTCTCTACTTGTTGAATTTCTATTTATTTACTAATCAATTCTCTACATTTCATTTGTTAAAAATGTTTTTGAAAAGAAGTAAAAATCTTCTGTTCCTTGTTGTGTAGTCACTACAGTAAACTATTTATTGAATATTTTAATAAAAATCATACTTTTACAACTTTGTACTAGAGTTTTTCCTGTCTGAATTTACATCTTTTATTTGTACTTGTGCAGATTGTTTTAGTTTGTTTAAAAAATATTTTGTCATAGATTTTGTTCTGTTTGTTTAATTTAGTTGATGAAGATTGTGTCAAAAAAGTAAATCATTTTAATTGCAAAGTAATATTTGCATAGCATACAATTGTGCACTTTGGTTTATTTAGATGACTTATGAAGTTGTTTCATGAAAGAACTTTGTTTTGCACCTTTGGTTTGAAATTTCATTAAGTGGGTGCAATTTTACCTGGATACGTCCCTGTCAACAACACTTAATTAATAATTTATTTTTTGTAAAGAATGATAATTTTGCATTTGTTGTTTTGTAAGTAATGAAAATTATTGTACAGGATCTGACTCCAAATCTTCTCCCGATACTGGCTCTGACAAAATGTTTAACACTAAAGAACCTCTTCTTGGTAAATTTTGTAAGAGGGTGCGACTAAGAAGGTAAATATATTCTTGAGAGAGTGCTATTAATTAAAGAATTCTTGTTTGCTGGGGCATTTTCCGTGTTAATTGTTTTTATATTTTTACTTGAAGAGGTTCTTCTGAAGATCCCAAATTAAGGAATATCTCAGGTGAATTTGAGTCTGTCTGCCCTGGAGCTCAAGGTGACAGTACTGGACAAGAGAAATGTTCTTTACAAAAAAATGCTGTTAGCTGTACCTCTGGTGGTCGACAACGTGTAAGGTATTTAAAAGACATTTTTAATTTAATTGATTAGTCATGCTTTTTAAAATTTCCCTATTTCTATTAATGTAGATTTATTATTTTCTGATTTTGACTATAAATTATTTATTTTTATTTCTTTCTTTTGGTATCCAAAAACTTATGAGTCACTACGTACATTTTGTCTGAATTCTAGGTAGTTTTATGTACATGACAGCAAATTTTTGATGAATGAGATATCTTATTGAGTTGATAATTCTATTTTAATATATTATTATTGTAGGTAGAACACATTGTATTAAACACTAATGGTGGAAAAAAGGGTTTGTAGAAATTTTCTATTACATAGTTTATTTTTAAATCTAGAAATCATCTTCTATAAACACAATTTTTTGAAATGGATAAAATGAAATTGGAAAATCTAACACATTAATTATGGTAGGTGGTAAAACCAGTTTACCTTAAAATCTGCTTTATTAGCTGTTGATTATATTACATTTTATTGTTGATTAATTTTTTAAATTTTATTTTATCAATTTCATTTGTGGAGAGATTTTCTCTGAACCCGTCATTTGGTGCTGCACCTGATCAAACTTATTGGATGCTTTCACCCCTCATGTTCTTTGTAGCTTTTCCCATACCGGGCTCCAAGGATAAGGCATTACAATAAATTTGTCATTATTTCTTATTACACTTTTCTTATGCGGAAAACACTTTAATGATATTTTTAACATGGTCTTATGCAGGTAATATGAGGAGATGTACTATTTTTAACACAGTAAATTGATCTGGGTGTACACATCAGTTGATTAGTACACAGTGAATCAATTTTTTTCCAGTTTGAGTGTATTGAGCTCTCTAAAAGTGTGCCACATAAAGAGATGCTTGCCATTTTATTTTAATGATATTTTGAATATTTTAATGATTATCATCTTTATTTATTTATTAGTTCTATTTACTTTTAAAAAGTCTGATGAATAAAACTTGTGAAAATCAATTAGTATTTAGAAATAACATTCTTAAGAAATTCATCACTGAACTCGTGATATGAAAATTAATGAAAATATTAATTCAAACACATGGGGAAATGTTACATTAATATTTCCTCCCAGGAGCTTGAAGGATGTTGCCCCATCTTTAGCCACATTCAACATCACCAAATTATCTGAAGAATGTGAACTTAGTTGAGTGCTGCTGAAGATTAAGGAAACTTCTCTCAAAAATATGTTCCTGTTTGATGATGTAGTGAAGATTTTGAACCATTAAATTATTTTATTGTGCATTTCAAAATAAATGGTACCTGGTAATTCTACTACTCTTTCCCTATTGTTCAGCTCTATTTGAACCTTCTTTTAAATGCTTTATCATTTCTTATTTCTTTAAGAATGGCAAAGAAAAAATATACAAACTCTTTGGTAATTATGAGAAAATAAATATCTAAAAATGATTTTGAAAAATGTGTATGGTTTTCACCATGTGATTTCTCTGAAGGCTATCCTGAAAACAAAACAAAACAGGAGAGTAATGAGGGATAGAAACTTCTCCATGTTTTTAACTGTCTCTCAGCTTTGTAGATACCTTTCCCTAAAAGTTTCCCTACATCGTTGTACATGAATCTCATCTTCTTCATCTTCTAAGGAAGATCTTGATCCATTTTATTAAAATAACACTTGTAACATGGTTAACCTATGTTTATAGCTAGGTAAGAAATCTTTTGTTGGTAACAAGTTTATTTTAAATGTTTGTCAGCTACAATTGTTAGTAACCTATCAATGGTAGAGGATTACAAGTAAATATAAAATTGTAAGAATTCTCTTGTAATTACAAGTTTACAAGCAAGGGTGTATGCAGGCTGGGGCAAGATGGGGCAGTTGCCCCACCTTAAGAGTTAGGACAGGTACCCAGTTTTCCATGTGGAACATTTAGTAGAAGTAGTTGAAAAATTTGCCAATAATCCTCGCATACTATTATTTAAAAATTGGTTCTTTTAAATAAATTGTTTTTTTAATGTTAGTGTGTATTATTGTATGGCATTCTATTCCTTTGATATATTGAATTCAGAAATCTTCCCTACCTTATGTTTTGAGCTGGATACGCCCATGTTTACAAGAGTATTTGTGAAACACTAATAACTAGACATTTTAAATGCTAAGTACCAAAGGTTAAAAAATACTCAACAATCCAAAAATTGTAGAACAAATTTTACATTGAATACTTCCATTGTACTATCCGTCACACACGACGCAAAGGATTTGTCCTGTTCTCTGTTGTCTCAAGTGACGAGAGCACGTTGGAGAAGGGATGTCTACTAATCGGCCCGTGTGTGCCTCCCCATTCACATTCCATTGGTGAGGGAGCGATGTTTGTACATCAGTCGCGTTGCACACCAGACACCTCTTGTGCGGATGACCTTAGACTATACTGCCATACCACAAAATATGAACCTGAACTTAATTTCCCAATTTCATTCTCCTTGTAAGACAAATTGGGGCCCTCCACAGATTACCCCCATTTTCATAAAAAAAATAATCTCCCAGAAAAAATTGAAAGTTTTGAAAAATTATTTTCCGAAACGTTGATTACAAAGAAAACTGAAATTGATTATGCATGTCAAAGAAACCAGTAAATAATAGGGACGTCACTTTCAAGTCCAAGAGACAAATTTTGCATTTCACTGTTTAATACAGTTGTTGATTATTGTAACTCAAGTGAGAAAAAAGAAGCATAGTTAATGAAACCATTTCAGAAACTTTTTGTTCTTATTAGAAGTGAATCCATCTAGCAATGAATATTTATCCAGCCTTACTACTAAAGTCCATTTTTTTAAACGATGAATCAAAATAAATCAGTAGTTTAAGACTTATGTTGATTGATTGATGGACGAAAACCATTTATTCTGTTGTTTTCACAACACAACGCTTTGACTCATTGTCAGGTGAGTTTCGACTCATTGAATGATTGTCAGGTATATCAAAAAAATACAAAATTAAAGGTATTCATCCATCAAAAGGTCTTAAATTATTTACTTATCTTAATATTCTTCTTTAGGTTCCCAGATGGAACATCTGGCATCAGTAAAGGCTTTCCACAGGATTATGTTTCCTTCAACAGCTTTCACTTCATTCCACATTTTTCCAGCTTTCCCGATCTCTTCATAAATTGTCCTCCTCCATGTGCCTCTTGGGTGACCCCGCAGGTTCCACTCGAGCTATGGTATCTCCTGGCTTTCTAAGTGTATGTTCAATCCATCGCCATTTCTTCTTACTTATTTGTTGGGTGATGGGTGTCTTTCCAGCTAGTTCCCAAAGGTCTTCATTCCTTACTTTTTTGGTCAACTTATGTTGAAAATTCCACATTAACAATGATTTATAAATGTTTGAATTCGGGTGTTGGATGTTATTCTTTACTAACCAGGTCTCTGCTCCATACAAGACAACTGCCTTGATATAAGGTCTAAAAATTTTAATATGGTACCACATGAACTACATTTGTTGTGCCAAATGTTTCGGAGACTTAAGAAGGTTGTATTGGCTTTATTTATCCTTTCAGTGACATCTTCTGAAGCACCTCCAGTCTTTGTAATAATACTTGCTAAATAAATGAACAAATCAACTTGTTTGCATCGTCTATTGCCTGGTGAAAATTGTGACGAACCGGGACTCAAACCCGAATCTTCTGCTTTGGCTACAGGTGTGCTACCACTGCACCACCTGCCTCTACTCCCAAAACCTGTACACAACCTCCACCTGGTCTGATCTGTCGAACCTGTGTCACACTCCATACAGGGGATAAGTGACCTCTGGAAGCTCCCCATGTTGGATCCCTACACTGATCAGAACAGGTGGAGGTTGTGTATGGGCTTTGGGAGTCGAGGTGGGTGGTGCAGTGGTTGTGGTCAAAACAGGATCTCCCGGGTTCAAGTTCCAGTGTGTGAAATTTTCACCTGGCTGTAGATGATACAAACTTCCCTCGCCCAATAGGTACTAAGAAGTTGTGAGTTCAAAATCAACTTGTTTGATACAATGATGTTCTATTTCTAGGGTTTCATTGCTTTACTGTTTAAATGCATTTCTTTTATTTTGTTTACATTAATCTTTAGTCCTGCTGTTTTGGCTTTTTCTTGTAGTTTGATATCTCCCCTTGCTAATGAGAAAGGAGACTTATGTCAAGGTTTTCCAACTTTTTGATTAGGTTTCATTGAATTCCATTATTTCTGTTTTTTGTTACCAGTCTTGTCACATCATTCATAATGAGGAGGAACAGCGATAGTGACAATGCAACCCTGCCTGACATCTCTTGTAACATTTTCAGGATGAGACAGCTATTTGACTTGTGTAGTTTTGGTACATGTCATTAATAATATTTTCTGTGATATGCCATTATTAAGCACATTTCAAATGCTTGCTCAAAATCCACAGAAGTTAAATATAAAGAAGTGTTGCACTTTGCTCTATAATGTGACTGAGTGTATTTATTTGGTCTACACAGCTCCTGTTCCTTCAAAACCTGCTTGTTCTTTCCTTAACTGGTTTTCTTGTGCAGACTCCATTCAGTTCAAAAAAAAAATTTTTTCACGTAGCATCTTTGTCACTTGTGTAATGACAGTACCAGGCTGGTTGCCTCTTGCTGTTCTGTCACTATTTTATACTACCACATTCACTCACTCAATTTTCTTAATGCACTACACTTGGTTTTGCAAGATTTAAGCTAATTTTATTTGTTTAAATTATACTGCTGAATATGATGAAATTATTACTTACATGATGATGATGAAAACTATTTGAGGTTGATAGTAATAATTTATTGATAATGAGCAGGTATGTTCACCAGTTTAAAATGACTCTGCTGATTACTATGCTTGGAATTGGCAGAAGTTATATGCCCTCCAGTTCTTACATTTTGTTTTATCTCCTTTTTTTGGAATTTTCACTGTTAAATCAATGGGATTTTCTCTTGACTCCAAATCATTTTGAAGAGGGGGTGCAGTATGTTAGAAGCAAGCCAAAACATTTCTTGTGAATACTGCCTCCTGGTACACCACAATACAGAAAGGTTGTAAGACATCTTCATTGTAAATCTTCCAAACTCCATCCTTCGTATTTCACTTAGTCCCTGAATATCCAACTGTCTCATTTCTTGAACAACTTGACTCAATTTACTAGTTTCCTTTAGTGTTGGTACATTCCAGCACACAATTTTCATAGCGAAAATCACCTTTGGTCTGGTCCAGTCCAGCTTTTTCTCTTTCCATTAGTGTAATCAGAAGAGTTTTAGGCCATAAGTTTGTTAGGAGTACTTTCAATTGAATCTGACATTATTCATCACTAGAATTTTCATGACTTAAATTGAAGACAGAGTTAATAAAAAGTTCATAAAAAATTTCTCATCATGATGACTTATCTTTATGTACCTCTACCTCATTACGATATCTACTTATCTCTAAATGTGTCTGTGTATATGTCACTTTAAATTTGTTGAATGAGTATATGCATAATTATTAATTTTTCATTTTAATTTAGTATTCTTTTCATTTCATTATGCCTGTCTTAAATTCCTGTTTATCTGTATTGATGAAGATCACTGGTAACTAATTATTATCACAATAATATATAGATTGTTTTTTCCATATTTTATAATTTTCTGAAACATGTAAAATAGGGGCCCCAATTTCCCCCCCTCAAAACCATGCATTTTGTTTATTCTGCACTGATATTAACATCCTATTCAATGTAGTTAGTTATATCATCGAACTCTTTCCATGTATTCAAATAATTTTTGCTGTGATGAAAGTGTTCATGATAATAGTTTGTTTCATGAAATTTGTACCATTTGTAAAAAAATTGAAATTAAAATATAAGTAAATCAACTTTTTATNAGTTTTTTTTTTTTTTTTTTTTTTAGATTACAAGTAGACAATGAGGAACAAGGAGATCATAGGCAAGCTGATGAAGAAAACAGAGAGGGAGGCGTTTGCTCTAGAGAGGTTACTCCATTGGATGATGATGGCTTTGAGAGCCTTAATGGTAACGGTTCTAGTGAGAATGGAGAAGAGGTGGTGGAAGAAAGTGAACCTCAAGTAGGTGATTTGGTTGAATGTGTTCATGTGGTTGCTCTGGCTCCAGAATCTGAAGAAAAGACGTGGGCTTGGAATACCTGTGCAGATTCTAAGAGCTCTAGTGTGCATCCTGACTTGGAACAAACCCCAATTTCTGTGATAACTCAACCTTTAGCTCCTTTAAATCTTTCTGAGGAAGAACATCATTCAGCAACTAACCCATCAACGCCATCCTCTAGTATTGAAGATTCTGTCATTTGTAAACCTACAAAGGCTCTTCTTTCCACTTCTGCCTCTCATCAGAAAACTCGGAATCGAGATCAGTGGGTGCAAGAAATCCTTACCAATCGCAAGACTTCAGCAGATTCAGAATCAGATGCATCTGCTGAGAACATTTGTCCTCAGGTCAGTCTGTGAAACTATATTTGACATCTTTCTTTAATCTATTCAAAATTTAAATATTTGTTACATTGGTTTGATCTCAAAATTTTATTCCCATTTGAACTTTGTTGGAATAGTTTCATAATGAAAATATGCTGAGTGAGATAAAGTTTATAATAGATGATGGTCATGAAGCAGGGTTAGGTCAGGTTATTAGACAAAGTGACACAAGTAAACATTGCCTTGTGATACTCTGAACTCAGACCCAGAAATGTAGTTCACATTCCCGCTTGAACTTATCTATTCATTGTGTCACTCAACAATTACTGCCCTTGTTTGTGAATCGTTACTAAATGATTTAGTGTTGTTTACTAATATTCATTATTATTTGTAGTTTAGGGCATTGTCTAAATGTGTGCACTGTTTGTGCATATGTATCATGTTTAATTTAATTTTGTTTAAAAATGGAAATCAGAAAATCAGTCTACTACATAATGTTTTCCTTTGTGAGACATGTGGTAGAGATACGAATAAACGAGTACATGAGTAAATGTGTACACGAGTAAACGGGTCAAAGTATCAATGAATTAATTAATTTATTAAAATGAATTAATATTAATATGATGAATTTATTAATCAAGAATTAATTAGTTAATTTATTAATCAATAATATTAATCTGTTGATTGACAAGTGATTAGTTAATCTATTAATCAACAAGTAATGTTAATCAATCAATAAGTAATTAGTTAATTTATTAATCAATAAGTAATTCATTCATTCATTTTTTTAAATAGTTATATTTATTAACATTGAACATTTAAATTAATTTTTTTTAATAGCAGATACAAACCACATATGAGACTATATAGGAGAACTAGCTTTTGTTTCATTATATTATTTTCTTCTGACTAATAATCTGCGGAGAGGACCCAAACAGAAAAGTTACAGTATTTGTTCTGTTTTAAAATATTAAAAATTCTACAGCAATCTGTTTTCTTTTTCTTTTTTGAAAGTGCTATTGGACTTTTTGAGGATAGTAATTTAGAATATTGAATAAAAGTTATTAATTTTTAATTTTTTAAAGATTGCTTTTGTTGCCGGTCATTCCATCAAAATCAATAAATGATTTTTTCAGTTACTCATATGTTGGTTAAAACAATGAACGTTAAGTTAATGTTGGAGGATGGTACAACTGTATCGTTAAATTAAATAATTAATTTTTAGTAGGATGGTTTTGATGAAACATTTTTAGACAGAGAAAGAAAAAATTTGTAGCTAATTCTTTTACCTGGTTAAATTTCATACTGTGTCTTGTACATTTGAGGTACGTGTTAGCTGCATTCTAGTATGAGCTGAGACAGTTAGCTGTGGGTTTGAGATTATCTCTTGTTGGTATTGACAACTGCAATAAATATTACTGGGAGACCTACTTATTCTAAAAATAATAATAGCTACGATAATTTACTCAAGAGACCATTGGTAGGGATCTGAAATTTATACTTCAGTGTTATGTTTAAAAAGTAGGAGGTAAACATAGTACAAGTTTCTGGATCTACCAGTGAGCGGGAGAGCATTAAAAAGGTCCCTTTTTGGTTTTTTAATTGTTTTAAAGAAACTATTTTATTTGCAAAGAGTATAGGGAGTCAAGCAGAGTGTACAGTACACACATGCTACTCTTATTTGTCAATTACTGCCTTTACAGGAGATGTTTATGAGGAATGAACCCAATTTGTATTCCAATTAATTCTTCAAGTCTTGATTTGAATTTTTTTATGTTATTGGAAATCCTTTGAAGAAGACAGACTTACTGCAATCATGTATCCTGATTGAATTGTGCAAAAAGAAGAAGTTACCTTTTAAGTGCCCTATCATTGCATGACAGCTTGAATTCTGAAAATGGTTCCATTTTATTTATAGCTTGCTTACCAACACACTTTCCACTTTACGGATTTCACTTATCTCCCCTTCAGGGGTAAGAAAAATAGAATTTTTGAAGAAAGTGATTACACCTTAATACTACATTCTTTTCTTACTACTATTACTTGATGACTTTATGAACAATTTGTGAATTTAAATAACTAAAAATTTTTTTATATGATATTAACTTATTTCTAATGTTGCTGGATGAAGATAACGTGACAGTAGTACTTTCACAAAATTAGTTTCTTGAAAAAATAGAATCCATGGTGGGACTTAGTGCAATGTATTCAATGTAATTAATCAACTTAAAAAATTAATACACTTAAAAAATCTTCTCCTTAATGGATGAAAACAATTCAACTACATTCATATTTATTACAAATTGTGAAATGGTTTAGAAGAAGATAATTTTTCTGTATGTAATAGTTAAGAATTAGTTTATAGGAACTTAGTATTTGATGATACGATCAGTATGGTTTCCTTTGATGTGGTTTCACTTTTTACTAGTTTACCTAATAATCATCATTTAATAGGGTTTTATCTTTTAGTTGTTGTCAGGTAATATTGATTTTGTGAGACCAAATTACTATCCTATTGGTTTTACCATGAATTACATAAATAAGCATTTACATTACCTTAATAATGTTAAACATTGTTCATCATATATTCAAAATTGTGAATCGCAAGTAGCAAAACTTTCATAGTTTTCCTATATCATAGAGTAACATCGCCAATATTATGTAGATGTGATTGGTAAGTAAAAATTTAAGATAACATATGGTTGGTAAAATAAACAAACAATCTCATAATTTTTAAGTTATGTAATAGATATACTGTCTTCACAAAATGTTGTTAAAGTCATTTTTGTAAAAATTGTACTTCTTGCTATATAGGACAGACAAAACATACATTATTGACAGGAATCAAATAACACCATAGAAATATTAATATTCAACAAAACAATGTTATAACATTACACTTTTCAGATGAAGAATATTTGATAAATTGGGGTAATTTTACTATATTAGATCGAGAACCAAATTACATCTAACATACTATTTCTGAAATGATACATATTAAAGTAACTTCAAAAACTTTGAATTTACAAACAGATACAGAGAGGTTATCTATAATTTATTATTGTTTATTGTCATTATTTGAATTTTATTGTTAGTTTTCTTTTATTATTTTTTCTATAGAGTTGTTTTTATATAAGTGTAGTATCCTTATTGTTAATTTTATGTTGTCAGAGTAATTCATTTCTTTATATATGTACATTTACTTAATGATGATATAAATTTGCTATTGGAGCATTGCATTGGAATAAAAATAGTTTTCTTAGAAGGTAATTCAAAATATTATTATTTTAGTATTATAGTAGACGAGAATATTGTCAATACTAATTTAAAATCCATTCACTTTTTTGTCATGTCGTAACGACAGACACAAAATATGTAGCTTTTATCCCTTTTTTTCAGTCACAGTGCTTACCTGTCTCTGGGCCCACCTGCAATAAAATAGATTCCTATAATACCTCAAGAGAAAGATACTTCATTGAAAACCAATTATTAATACTCTTGAAAAAACTATGTTCTATTTTCTAGCATCAATAGTTCCCCTTGGGTTTTATGTCCTATTTCTCTTAGTGTGCCTTCAGTTTCTTCTCCATTTTGAAAAGAATTTGTGATCATTTATAAGAAATAATGCTGTAGAGGAGCCATATATTTCTATTCTCCAGTCTTTTATTGTTTTATCTTGGTTTGACAAGCTTTTATGTTTGAAAAAAATATTTCACTGACATAACTCGAATGATTGTTTGTGTTTGTGTACATACAATAATGAGCATTAAAGTTGATTTTAAGAGATAATTGAAAAACTTATTTAAATTTAAAGTAGGAGGTTTAAAAACTTGTCATTAATTTGCAAAAAAAGTTAATTTATCTACCATATAAAATCCCCCACTGTCTTTGGACTCATGAATAGCAATTTTTGAGGTATTATAACAATATTAATGAATGAAGTTGATCAATAAATTTAATTGCAATAATTTTCTTAAAGTACAATTCTCTATCAAATTCTGGAGTCCCAACTAAAAAAAGGAAAAAAATTGCCCTTAAAAACAGGGGTTCCCTAAGTCTTGAGACTAGGAAACATTACTTTGTCTATTTTCTATTTTTCTAGAATCATTTATCAAGGAATCATGATAGGTTACTAAAAATAAATTAACTAAAATAAAATGTTATTTCTACAGACAGACTAATGCATAGAAAATGGAAATGTAGTTGGAACATTGCAATAGTCAATATTTCTCTCTCTCTGTATATAACAAATTTATGACTATCTAGAATGAGAAATTTCAGAGAATTCTTCAACAGAGAAATACATAATAATTGAAGCAATATGATTTTTCACAAATCTTTTGATATAATACATTTAAATTAACTTCAACTTTCAATAGCAACTTTCAACTCCAATATAGCAAAACAAAGAGTGGGAAACAATGCAATATAAATGATATTTGGGTATTTGATTTTGCAAAGGGATACCACATGAGAAAGGTATGCAATATATTTGCTTCCCTGCAGTATGAAAGAACATATAGTTTTATCCAGGTTTCTGAAAAGATTTTAAATGAATTCATTTTGCGTACTCTGTGGATCTGTGATGTGTATAGTGATTCATATCTCTGATGACAACAGCTTCATTTTTTAAAATCATATTGTTTCAGAATTACTCTTGCTGATCATCATATTCTTCAACTTAAGGGTATATCGGGTGTATGAGAAAAATTAATGTTACAGTGTAAGAAATTTTTTTATGGGCTTTGTTATTTATTGGAGTTTCTCGTAATATTCTACGCAATGTATCCAATTATTGTCTTGAGTAATTTTTGTTGCTTCCTAATTAATCCCCTACTGTCCTTTGTATATCTATTGTACTGTTATTCTCTTATCTCAGGTTGTTATTCTCTTTTGTTTATGATAAATTCTATGTGCTTTGGAGCCCAATTATTATTTTCGATAATTGTGGTACTCTTGTTTTACCTTTTCTTGTACTAAATTAATTTTAAAAATCAGAATTAAACAAAGAAAGTCTGGAGATTTTAATTAAACTTATTTAGTATGTGATTATTGCAGCCAAGAGAACGAAGTACTCTTCGACGTAGGAGTTCTCAGACTGTGTCAGGAATAGTAACCAGTGTAGCAAATGAAAGCAGCTACAATAGCAGCTGTGAAAGTGAAGATGCTGGAACCATATCTTCCCCAGGGACAGGAGGTAGCTGCCCTTTGTTAACAGAAGGAACCACTTCAGCTGCAGAGTGGATTGGTGTCACTACTAACAGTGAGGAGTGCAGTTACAGTTCTGAACCAGATGAATCTGATAGTCAACGGGAATTCACTGGCTCCAATAGTGTTGAACTTAATGATCACCCTTTTGCTTGGGAATTTGAACTTGTGAGTAATAGGTATTTTTTGTTTCTTAATGTTCTTTTAGAACTTTAAAGTGCTCCATCCACAGCTAAAGCTTCAACCTTTTTTGTTAGTTGATAATACTTAAGAGAATAATAAATAGTATTAATTTTCCATTGATACAGTATTGTTCAATTTAAAATAGAGACTTGGTTCAAGTCTGTAAATTATTAAAGAAATTATTTATCAAATGTTAAAGAAAAATTAAAGAATCATCATGAGGCCACATCTGGCAATTAAACAGAAGAGTGACTGTGCCATTCTACACATTTAAAATACAATTTTGAACTTGATGAAATTTAGCACACTTCATATTCAAAATATGTGGAAGTACGCATTTTATATGTTACGATTATGTCATGTTACCTTGATCTCTTTCTACACAAAATTTTGATAAAATGTCCCCATCCTCCTTTTATACGCCTTAAAGCAAATTTAATAAAAGTTGGTACTCTTGTTGTGTTCTAGAGGAAGATTACTGTGTACATGGGTCTTGAAAGACCCGTCACCAATGCTTCTTCCCTCCTCTTCTAGCAGAATCTTTGTTATGCTTGATAAATATTTGCATATTTTACTTTCAATATTAGAGCAAAATTACTGTCTAGTGTGTTTATAACTCTGAATTCAGCCTTTATTCTATAGGGCTTTTAGGGAATTTCTGAGTAAATATTTTTTTGGGGGAGGGAGGGCAGTGGAAGGGTAAGATCGAACTTGAGTATACTTGTACTATAATAATTGTACTAGCTCATTTTATACTAGAACATTTTCCAGTATACTTATTTTATTATTATTCTTTTCAGTCACCTACAGTTTTATTAAATCCCAGTTGTGCTGCTTCGGATAAAGGTAATAAACTTCTATTATCAATAATGTAATAAACATGTTTACCTTAACCATGTTTTTATAATATTCTTTGTTTGAGTTATTTTTTCCTGTGTGATGCAGTTAGTTGCACTATTTGGGAAAAGCGGGATCCCAAGAAGGCAGACCTCTCTGTGTTGGATATCAGTTCTGCCATTATTGCTCGTGTTGAGTCAATGCCTGAAAATGTTGATTACTTTTATGCAGGTTAGTAGTGTTGGATGTTCTTAACCACTTGTGACAGGTTTTAAAATAAAAATATTGTAATGATCCTGTTAAACTATTTATAACACTTAGAGCGGAACATACATCTGATAGAGTTCTAGTGTTTAAAACTGCTGCTTGGGAGTTCTGGATTTACTGTTTTTGGCTCAGCTGCTGCAAGAGTCTTTAGTTTGTTGTCTTATGATTAGTGAAGGCTGATGATACTCTCAGACTTGTTTTCCAGTGCTATGTCATGATTGCTTCAAAACTACTGTGTTCGATGAACAATCTTTTTTTAAAAGTTATCTCTGTGATGTACCTACTACTCTGCTTTAGGTCTACTTTCCTGATCTTAAATTATTCTTATTGCATTATCCGTTTATTTTATTTTAAATATCTGGTCATAATGAAGCAAATTGTGATAATGGATTTTTTTTTTGATTTTTCCAATATCAAATTGTTGGACTTATTGTATATAAATTAATAGAATGCAGATACTGCACTTGCATACTTACTTGGACTCCTTTTTATGAAAATACGTTGTCTGGAGAATTTTTGTCTGAGAGCTTAACAACTTTTGGTTTGGTAGGGCATACTCAGATTCTTTTTTCATTTATGTGTTTTGCTATAATAATAATAAATTTATTGTCAAAAAAACAGTACAAACTGCGTATGACCACGTGGAGGACAATAAACTAATTTACTCTCCGGAAGCAAGCAAGTGACCATCCCATCAATTCCGATCAAGGGCCCTAAGGCAGAGGCAGATTCAAAAATTTCAGCAAAAGTTCTTAGATAAGATAAAAGTTAGCTGTGAGTTATAATACTAATAGAATGTCAATATGTTTGTAATTTTACGCAAAAAGTTACATGTACGAATTATCGAACTATAGATTATTCTGAGTATAGTGTTTACAAATCATAAGAATTGAAATCCTGTATAAGAAATCCGCCTCTACCCGAAAGAAAACCGGAGAAAAACCCGAGTCAGGATGGGGCTACAGAATTTATGTACACAACTGTGCCAAAGTTGAGTACACATAAAACTAAATTAATATGAATCATAAGATACAACACAATCATGCAAGAAAATAGTTTTTGAAATTTTTATAAGTTATGTTAAAAGTACTACAGCATTGGCGTGATAAAGTACAAGACGAATTTAACATTTATTAAAATCAATAATTTCTTTTACAGTGTAGAAGCTCTGGTGCAGGAGGTAGTTTTTAACCGTGGATTTGAAGATATTCAATTTCATAATATCTTTTATATTTTTGGGAGGGAATTATGTAGAACGATTCCCGAATAACATGGTCCTTTTTGGAAAAAAGTTGTTGACACTCTAGGGCGATGAATATTATTACTATTGAGAGTATTGTGTTCATGAAGCTGTTTCGTATAAAGCAAGGGTGGTTCTTCAGTAATTTGGTCTTAACAAATACGACCATTTCATAAATATAAATGCAGGGAAGTGTTAAGATGTTTAATTCCTTGAATAAAGGTTTACAAGAGTTTCGGGGGTGAGATTTACAAATTATCTGAACTAACCCTTTCTGAATTCTGAAAGATTGAATGCAACTTCCAGAATTGTCCCAGAAGATAGTGCCATAATGTAAATGGGAATAAGCGTTTGCAAAATATAGGCAACGGGAAATAAGTGGACTAACTACGTTAACTCGATTCGGAATGCGTAACACAATTGCTTAATTGGGAATTAAGATTGTCAACGTGACAATTCTATTTGAGGTTGTCTTAAATATGGAGACCTAAGAATTTTGTATTCGTAACAGTTTTTAATTGTGTTCCGTTTAGAGAAAAAGAAATCTGGGGTAAAGATTTTGTGATACTATAGTGAAATGTCATAGACACTGTTTTCTCAGTGTTTTCAAAGAGACGATTTGCGTGGAACTATGCTGAAATGTTAGACAAAACATTTTAAGCGTTGGCTTGTTTACATAGTAAATTAGTGTCATCAGCAAAAAGAACCATTGGATGATGACATGTCGTTCACATACAATAAAAAGAGTATATGTCCGAGAATTGATCCTTGGGGTACTCCGCAAGTAAGTAGCTTTGTTTCTGAAAGACAACGCTTAATTTTTTTATTTTTAGTATAGGATATTTCTACCTGTTGATATCTATCGTTTAAATAGGAAGTTAGCCATTGATGTGGAAGTCCACGAACTCCTAAAGAATGCAATTTGGAAAGGAGAATTTCGTGATCGACGACATCGAATGCTTTGGATAAATCAAGAAAAACACCCTGAGGATTTTCTCCACGGTCTAGAGATGTGGTAACATCGTTTAAGAAGGAAAATATGGCGCTTGTAGTGGAAAAGGATTTCCTAAAACCGTGTTGATCGTCAGAGAGAAAAATCTAGAAGACGCTTATAGAACAATTTTTCTAGGATTTTTGAGAAAGTGGGTAGTAGAGATATTGGTCGGTAATTTCCAATATTAAGTTTGTTTCCTTTCTTGTGTAAAGGTTTCACTTTAGCTCTCTTAAATATATTGGGAAACACCCCTTCCGATAAAGAACTATTAAAAATATTTACGAGTGGATTTAATATAGCGTGGGACGAAGATTTAACAATAAACTCAGGTATATCATCTATGCCTCGTGAAAATTTGTTTTTTAAGGAGCTGATGATTCCCATGACTTCACTGGCGTTAGTTTCGGAAGTGAACATAGAATTGGGTATGTGGGTGGTAATAATTGGAGGACATTGATTTGGATATATTGAGTTCGTTATTTTACCAACTTCTGAGAAGTGAGAATTAAACAAACTTGCGATGTCCTGAGGATTTGACACGATCTTGCCATCGTTTAGTAAAGAAACATTTTCTTCGCGATTTTCAGAAGTTGACGTGAAATTGTTAACAATATTCCACATGGCTTTCATCCGGTTGTTCGATTTTAGTATATTCCTGTTGTTTTCCATTACTTTAGCGGC
>NNCF01129791.1:236115-264305 GCA_002313205.1 Laupala kohalensis | reverse complement strand
CTTGGGTGATCCATCTATTGTATTTCTTTGTGTTAATTAACTTGTTTTATGGGAAAGCTAGAGTTGTAATGTTTTAGGAATGTTGAGATTACATTGAATTTGTCGTCGGTGTTTTGGCAGTTGTATACATCTTTCCATGTTTCTTCACGCAAATAATTTATTTATGTCATTAAACTCTCTTGTAATTTTGTAAAGGATTTTAAGCGGTTTTAGTTTATTATTAATAGTCAATACTTGGGCAAGGTGATCCNNNGCGTCGGGATCGAAAAGAACAAGAGGTGACCAAGGAAGGTCAGAAAAGAGAAAGGAAGGAGCATGGCACAAGTAAGTGGAAGTAATGCCAGACTCAGCTCGGGGCCCCGTGTTCGCCAAACACGTACTTACTAGATGTAAGCCCCCTGGGGGGACTGGTGAATGTGCAGAGTCGGATGTACTCAGGAAATCGGATGTTGAAATCGCCACATATAACGATAGATTTAGTAGATTTATGTGTGATATGTTTTAAAACAATTTCGAAGTTCCTAAATAATGTCAAGATCTGATTGAGGAGGTCTATAAATACACAAAACAACAATATCGGTGTCGGTCAGATTAACTGCAGAAAATTCGAACACTATATGCAGAAGTTCTCGTAGCCTGGAAGTGGAGAAGATAAAATATCATTACGAACGTAGATACACGTACCTCCGTGGGGATTTTTTCCTTTAAAATTTTGCCGACAGTAAGAACTTGCTAAATAATAATTAGAAATAGCAGTATCGTTGATGTTCTTAATTGAAAGCCAATGCTCTGTGAGACATAGCAAATCGAATCGACTTTCGTGTACCAGAATTTCAATGTCTGTCAATTTGTTTGAAAGGGATTGGACATTATGATGAAATATAATTATTTTATTTTCGCAAAACGTTTGTGAATCACGAGAAATGGAATCGACGTTAGATTGTGGAAAGAAATTTGAATTTGGTAACAGCTTCTAGTTCCGGATCAAGCCCGCACACTGCACGTGAACGCGATTGTCACCTTCGAGTACCACATCGTACTCCTGAGCGAAAGTTGTAACTGTGTATGGGGGCGGCAGGAATAGATGAGGACGTTTGAGATGAGGAAGCAGTAGGTGAAAGAACGGGGAAAAGAGAAGAAATGGGTGACGAGATAGGAAGAGGAGATGGTGATGAGGTAGGAGCAGAAGGAGGAGATGAGGTAGGAGGAGGAGGAGATGAGGTAGGAGCAGGAGATGAGGTAGGTGCAGGAGGAGGTGTAGGATTGGGTAGTGGGGCAGGTGGATGATGTGAGGTGAGATGTGAAGCTAGATGAGAACCGAAGCGCTGTTTCCCAGACGGTCTCAGGTGTAAACCGTGCTGGGTAAAGTCCTTGGCAGTCAGGTGTGGTTGCAAATCAAAAAAAAATTTGATTTTTGTGTCTGCCAGGAGATGTTTGCCAGGTTAATTTCGTGGTTTATTTGTGGAACGTTAAAGCGTGGAGGCAGGCTAGAGAGCACTATGTTCGTGTGCAGGGAGGCCATTTTTAGTTTTTTAGATGTTCAGACGCGTTGAAATGACCACCCAAGTTAATATCGTTCTGTCCACCTATGATGATTACTGTGAGTTTTTTAGTGTAAGTGTCTAGTTCTCGAATAACTTCAGCCAAACGAACGTTTGGCTTAAAGAAACCGGAGGCTGAGAACTGGCTAGGAAGCAATCCACGCAATACGGAGGACATCTGACGACCGTGCGAATCAGCTAGTATGAGCACGTTTGATTTCTGCGTGGAAGTGTTGGTTTTGTCTCTGGATAGCACTACTTTACGTGGTTTTGGGCGGCTGTGCTTACCAGTGTGTGTTGTGTGAACAGGTCTGGGTACTGGACGGGAGGGGATGAAACGAGTAGGTAAGGGAGGAAACAGGGACATGTCATCTAACACACCAAACCTATTCTGAGTTGGGGTGGTGCATGTGTCGTTGGTCTAACTGGGTGGTAGCAGTTGGAAGGACAGCGAGAATTCCTAACTGTAGTCCATCCGCCGAATATTGAAGTTGTGCAAAAATGAAGTTGTACATTGTTACAGGTGTTGCATCAGCATTATTTCTTGCTATATTACCTTCAGTGTGCCGCTTGGTTCGATCAGAACTTCCTGCTATGGAGGAAACTGTTGATTCTACTTCAGAGACTTCATTTTATGGACTGACATTTGCCAGTTGTTGGAGTTTACACATCTCCAGTGTTTTTATCTCTTGGTTTCAATGTGCTTTGGGTAGTAATGGATGGTAAGGATTCATTTTGTCATGCATTTTCATCTTGTAGCTTTTGTTTGTAATTGTCCTCTCTTAACATGTGTATTGTAAATATGACATTGTATTATTATTGAGAAATTTTATTCTATTCTTAATTAATTTTTATTTTTTCCTTTCTTTCCAGGGAGAGAATAATTATTTTGATTGCTATGTGTGAACGTGGCATGTTGGCAGCTTTATTCTTTTTCTTGTTGGCTGTGGCAGAACGTACTTTCAAACAACGATTTCTTTATGCCAAACTGTTTTCCCATCTTACATCTTTCAGACGTGCTCGCAAGTCAGATTTGCCACACTTTCGGCTGAACAAAGTTCGCAACATCAAAACCTGGTTGAGCGTTAGATCATATCTCAAGGTAAAATGGATTCTACTTCTTAACTTTTATTTTAAAATATTGTCTCTTGGGGATGCATAGCATAAATAAATTTGTGAGTGTTGGTATATTCTTTCAAATTTCATGTATACATGTTGTAGCAATATATTTTTGGTTACATTAATTGTACTAATAATATTAAGATTTCTGTGATATTCTCTATACCTCTCACAAGATCAACTCAATTTTCAAGTTCTAATTGTATTAAAGAATTGTACAAGTTAGGTTAGTCACACACTCCACCCATAACAATAATGGTACTAGGTTAAGTATGATTGTCAAAGTATGAAAAAGAGATTTATTTACAAAAAGTTACCTTTTGGAAATAAAGTATAGCAATATGGACCATAATTATTACAGTTGTATTGAATACTTGTACTTAGTTTAAATAGTACTATGAGTTGTGGCGTTTCAGTAAAGGTGCTTGTAATTCATATTTGATTACTTCATACTATTTCACTGTGTCATGGAACTGTCAATACTCTGTTATATAAGGTTGCTTTCATACAAATTATGCAAATTTTATTTATAAAATTAGATTAGTTTCACCATCTAGCTTATTATTTTTTAAGTTGAATTGTTACTGAGATAAATTGATGAGCTCTACCTTAAAATAATCAGAAACAAGAATTTCACTTTGATTATTGAGAGTCCTATCACAGGCACTGGCATTTTCGCATTCTCTGCGGTACTTTTCACATACTTTGAAGAGTGCACATACCACATATAACAAGCGTAATTGTGTATTGCTTCATATCAGTTACACTGATGAGTTAACCTATTTAGGCAAATTTAAAAACTAAAGTTAATTATTATATATTCTCACTAATACAGTGGGGAAACTAATTGGGTTTTGTTTTGTGTATTTTATTTTTACCATGTTGGGTAATCACATGTAGTTTATCTAACTTACAAGAATTCAATCAATTAACTTTTATACTATTGTTTTATATCCATCAGTATATTTTATTTATTGTTCCCACTCACATCTTTCATAACTGTTTCTCCTCTCATTTACTTCTCCCTTCATGTTTCTAGAAAACTTATCTTTTAAGACGAGAGAGTTTCTAGAAAACTTGTTGTTGTATAAAACATCTTCCACTAGTGTCCTTCCAAAATGACTGTGATAGATGGTTTTCATTTTCAGAGACGTGGTCCCCAGAGGTCAGTGGATGTCATAGTGTCAGCGGCTTTTCTAATTGCTCTCCTCCTCCTTTCATTTCTTAGTGTCGAGTGTTTAAAGGTAAGAAAATTACGTTTACAAAATATTTTGTACAGTACTCAATCTGATTGACAAAGGTTAAATTAAAATATTACTCAATCTGTAGGAGCTCAAACTTTTACTTGAAATGTTTTTACTCCAAGAACGACAGCAAATTTATTTTGGAAATATAAATTTGCTCTCAAGGTGGTTTTATAATAATAATAATAATAATTTTTTTTTTAGGAAAATTATTCGATGTATAGTGTTTTAAAAGTGATGTATAGTGAAAATTAAATTTTGTTTTATTTCAGGAATCTGTACACTTACACTCAGAAAATGTATTAGAAGCTTTGGCATGGTGTCTAGCTCTGGGTGCTTTCCTTTTGCGCTTTATGACACTTGGCACAAAAATAAATCGCAAGTACCGGAATTTATCTGTTCTCATCACGGAACAGGTGAAATATTTATTTTTGAATTATTTTGATAATATTGTAATTTACTTACTTCTTAAACATGATAGGTATTTAAGTAATTTTCCAATTTTCAATTCATATTTCATTATTAGAAGGATGTTGAGACTTTTGCTTTTATGTTAAAGTTTGTTCTTAGACAAAAAATAGACAAAGATGCAAATTAAAGGTTGGTAATTCTGATTTTTGGATGTATCATATATATCTCTAGTGAAAACTGTAAGAACTTAAAAAATATTTTTCACGTGTTCATATATTCTTTTTATATTTATTTTCTAGATAAATTTGTACCTCAAAATTGAGCAGAAACCTAATAAGAAGGAAGAATTGATGGTTGCAAATAGTGTTCTGAAACTAGCAGCTGATTTGTTGAAAGTGAGTATCATTTCATTATCTTTTATCAGAGGATTGTGTACTTGTTTCTTTATTTTCACAATTTTGTTTGATATTTTTTATTCCAGGAATTGGAAAGTCCTTTCAAAATTTCAGGGCTTTCAGCCAATCCGTATTTGTATACTATCACTAAAGTTGTTATTCTGTCTGCTCTATCTGGTGTTCTCTCTGAAATGTTAGGGTTTAAGCTCAAGCTCCACAAAATTAAGATTAAGTAAGTATGAATTCTTACTTGATTTTCAGTTCAGGTGTGTGTGAATGATATCTAGTGCAAGTATTGATATTTATTTGATGGGAATTTTAGAATATAAATTAAAGAATATTGTTACTATGATAATTTGTATGAAAAATTTATAATATTTTCATTAGTATTTATTATAGTGTGTAGTATAATTTATTTCTTGTATTTGAGAATGAATCCTTTCAAAAAATATTTGGCTTGTATAGGTATTTTGTTGTGTTGAATACTTTACCAATGTATATTTTTAGAGTGTGATCTTTTGTTTTTATAAGAAAAAACTCATTTCTCAAAATTGATACATTCTCAAAATTTATTAGTTTTATTCAAAATCTTTGGTTCAATTTTCTTGTATTCTTATTTTCTTTACAGCCATTCTTAATATCCTGGAAGTTTTAGGTGTGTAATCCAGTATTCAGAATGGTGAAGTTCACAATTAGTTTGTTTAACCTTTTCTAAAGGATGGAATGGTATGGATTTGGTACAAATGTTTATGAGAGCTTTCACGCAATTTGCATTTCTTAATCAACTTTTAAGGATAAAATGTGTATTTGAAATAGTTATATTTGTTGTAACCAAGTTGCTTTATTTTTCTTTGATTTTACTTTCCAATTATTTGCTACTGTCTAAAAATTGTCTAATTTTTGATCTTCTGAGAGAGGGAGGTGTGTGATATAATAATTGAATGTAACTGAAGTTTGATTCCTTACAGTGCATTGCCTTAATTTAGTGTTGAACCATAGACTAGCTACTAGGTATCAACTTCTCACAAATGTCATAGGAATTTTTAGTTTATGCAAATGACATTAAATTTTCATACAAAATACTCATTTTTCCTTTCAAAGAATGTTCTATTGACATGAGTATTCTCTGAAAAGTTTTTCTTGAATATTATACATACAAATCTTAATGCTTTCTCTGCACCCATAGCCTCCCCCCCCCCTTTCAAAACAAATAAAAGAAATATTCTCTAAATGAACATTATTGAGTAATAGATACTACAACATGTATCAAAACTCCAGAAATTGGAGGGATGATGGAATACGTGAATGGGAACTACAAATTCAGAAGAACACATTTTTCTTTTTTAAACTGGAGGACTCTATTTTTTAAATTTAAAGTATAATGTATTTGTGTATGAATTATCCATAAATGTCAACAGGATGAGGTAAAATGACACCAAGATGGAGTAAGAACGCAAGACATGAAGATATGTAAGTCACTTTTTTTAAGGGAATTAAGAAAGTGATTCAGGTGGTCAATGTTCAACAATAAATTACAACTGATGTTCTAAGTACTGCCCATTAACAGTGATGTTGGCCTCATACTGACAGTACATGGATTGTTTCAAAGCTCTATATATAAATAATTGTTCAAAGTTCTGTCAATTAACAACGTAATTTGGTATTTTTTAACTTTGAACACCTATATAACTTTTTCAATTCCCTTAATAAAGTGTTATTTATGTGCCTCGTTGTCTTGTGTTCTTAGTCTTGGTTTCATTTTATCTTCTGGTGACATTTATGGATGTGTGTTCCTGTGATTCTGGTTCCTATTAATGTGCTCAATCATCCCTCCATTTTTTACATGTAGTTCTTACTTATAGTACCCTTTTCTTTCTATTCTTAGCTAATATGTATTTAATACCTATTTTTTGCTAAGATTCTTTCAAGAAATTTCATTCCATTTTTCATGTCCAAGTACAAACATAACCTTCTGATTTGTATTCATATAATTGTGCCTCCTGCCTGACTCCGTTAGAAAAGCTTATTAGAAAAAAAAGGCAATACATCAATTTAGATGTATGTTGACTTTCAAGTTGTGATAAGATTCCTTTTGCCCTGTGGTTCAGTTTACAATATGGTTCTGATTTATATAAGAAATTATAGCAAAATTCTTAGTATATTACTGGATGAAAATTACAATGTATGTATAAGTTACAATTTGAGAGAGGAGTTGTGTGCGAGTTATAAAAATGGCTTTGTATGAGTATGTGAAGTGTGTGGGGGAGAATTATACATTCAGATTGCTAATTTTTTGTGATAACTGAAATTTGTTATGTACTATAAGAACTTAATGGGAAAGTTAAATGAAATATAATAATGTTCCCATAAATGTTTGTACTAAAAAGAGGGTTGTAGCTAACTGAAAAAAATTTTGAAATATTATTAAATTATGAGATTTTTCCAATTTGGATTTAATTTAATATATGTTTGCTGTCATTTAAAAGAATGTTATTTTGTGTGTTGATGAGTATGTAAATAGTAAAGATTTAAACAGGGTGGTTAATAATAAGACATAACTTTATTGCTCATTCTAAATGCATCACCTACTTAACTTTTAGATGAATTAATTTTTTATATAATGATGTAAGGCCTAAAATAAAGTAATATAAAAGCCTAATATTTTTAGTCTTTGTAGATAGTATTCATACTTTCATAGATTTTTCTTTTCTCTTTGTCTGTGATTTGAGGCATCTTCTTGTGAAATGATGTTATAGAAGCTTATTTGAGTAAATGCAAAATGATATGAATTTTTTTTGTTACTAGTTGTAAAGTAGACAATAATTTTTGCCAAAGAATATATTATCTGAATATTTGAAGAAAAAAAATTAGGAATTTATTCTAATGGATGTCACTTTTATATTAGTTTTAAGTTAATACTTGTATGAGATTTTTGGAATTATGAAACTGTTGACTAAAATGTGATGTGTGATTGGCTCTGTAGGGGAAATCATTATTTTTCCGTTTGCTGGTAGGTTATTGAAGTTGGTTTGATACTGTATATCATCAATAAATTCTGTTAATAATGCTATAATCATTTGTTTCCCCGCCAAACATTGGAAACTTGTTATGGTGCTACTTTCTAACTTCTCACTAGTTCTTAATAGTTGTTAGATTTTTCATCTTATGAAATTCTCTATACTTATAATCCTTTTAGCACTTTTGTTTGTGTTGTTCTTGTGGAAAATATTTGTACCACAGTGTAATTGTGTATTTTGATTTCATAAAGATTATTACCACTGTTGACCTAATTATGTGTTGTGTAGATAAAAGAAAAGAACTTTTTATACTAAATAGATTATAATTGTGTCATTTTTGTCAATCAAACTTGAGACAAATTGTTATTAATACATAACGTGTTTTTTTTTTACTTTTTGTTAAATGTAATTATATTGTTTGCGTGATGTTTTATTGTTGTACCAAGAATTAGTGTTTTGTAACTTGGTGTTTTGGGTTTCTTTAAGCTTTAGTGTTATTTCAATATAATTTTCATATCATTAGTGGTAAGTTTAGTGATAGTGGAAATGTTTGTGCCATATATAAAATGGAAAAGCTTTTTCTATGTTATTCTGGAACTTGTAGAACAGGCTTAACATGAAGCACATACCCTAATGAGCCATACCTTTAGTGTATATAAGAGTAATGTATGTTCCTTTGAAAGCCTCTCAGGCATCGTATAATTCAACATCATTTAAGTATAAAAAATAAATTTACTACCAGAAAATATTATGACAACTTGCCATGTACTTAAATTGCTTGAAAATATAGAAAATAATTTTAATGATGTTGTGGATAATAAGACGGACTTTCTATAATGTTGTATGAAAGTTCCTTTTTTCTCCTTTACTTGAAAAACCTAAAAGACTCTATTTTTTAAATATAAAATAAAATGTTTTTGTCTGTGAATTATCTGAGATGATTTCCAGCAATTTAAATCATATGTTTTTCATCATTAACAATTCTTTATCATTGATAATAACTAAGTTCTTTCATCATTTATAATTCTTCTTAAAAATTGTATAATAGTGATTAATATTTGTCCAGGATAAGAGTTTTCTTTTCCCCATGACAAATTATGATTTGGAGTGCTACACCATCACATCCTTTTGGTGAAGTATTTTTGTGCATTTGTAACTCTTTATGTCCTCAATGTTAGTAATTATTATTTTTGTTATTATTAAATTTATTATTATTATTCTCATATTTATTAAATCTCTAAGTGTAGATTGTATCATTCAGCAATATTAGTGTTTGGTCTGAGAAAGCCGCATACTATTGTTATGTAAGTTCTCCAATAATTGGTCAACTTCATTCATTTTGTAATAATTTGCTGATTCTGAATTATTAAATTATTGGTTTAGAAAAAATATTCTATAAGAATGCATAAATATGATAGTGTCATCAGTGAATAGGGTCAGCAAAAAAAAAAAATGATATTAGAGGAAAAGAAGTTTTATATATTCATTCTTTGAACAGATTTCTGGTTAATTTTATTAAGAATACTGTTCAACTTTTTTGTGTTCATATTTTTGTGAATGTTATTTTGAAATAAATGTTCAGAGTTTAGATAGAGAAACTTTTCTACAGAATTTCAATTCTCCATCTTTCATCTGCATTTAGTGAAGTAAGAGTTTTAGCTCTGAGAAATAAAACATACTAAAGAAAATTAAAGAATTATTTCTTTTCTAGTTTTATAATGTTTTCTAGTTTGTGAGGATTCTTAATTCTTTCATAATTATGAAGTCTCTAGAATTAGTTTTGTTATTTGATAGATTTATGTCCTGAAATTCTTCTGTATTATGTTGAAATATCAGAATGATTAAACCTACAACCTTTTGGCATTTTCATGTAGCAGTTGAATGCACAGTGAAACACACACACAAAATTAGAGGAGTTTGAGAATGAAGTTCAATTTATCAGAGACTTCAACATAGGGGGAAGTAAGTTTCTGGTAAATATAGCTCAAACGGGGTAGATTAGAGGTAAAAAGGGACTGTGTCCGTCACCTTGTTAGAGTTGTGTTACTGTGAGTTTATTTTCATAGATTGGTCATTTAATTATAGTTTTAATGTAAATTTTCATAGTCTTCTAATATATGACCAGATTTTTAACCTCTGTCCTTGGGCCGACTCTGTGCATTGGTCCCATATAGTACCATTTTTGCTCTCATTATTTTGTCTGCTTACAATATCATAGTCTCCAAGATAATCTTCATCATCTTTTTCACATACATAAGTAGTGCTAGAGTCGAAGTTTCTTCTACAATTTTCTTTAGTACTATGTTGTAATTTTGTTGCAAATTAAGCATTTTATATTACAATTTCCCAACATAAGTACCTTTTTTGTGGAAAGTTCCCACCAGCTTTTAATAAAACCAATAAATGGGTCTATAATTGAATTATTATAGTCCTGTTTTTCTTATGAATTTCATCTGTGTTATCCTCAGATAAGTGTGCATTAACAGAACAGATTGAAGAATCACAAATTTTATCTTACAGTTCTTCAAGCTGGAGATTTCCCCTCAAAGTTCAAGTGAGAGGGAACTGTCCAAAAAAAACCAAAAACTTATGTTAAAAAGAGGCTGGAATTTGACATCTCTAAGTTTGAAATAGACCGGAGAGAGAGTTCAATGTAGGTGGGAATTCAATGAATGTGGGTTTCACAGTATTGCTATTTGTGCCCTAACAAAATTAGGAATTTGGTATTTTTAAATGGGAAAAAAGATAAATAAAAGAAATTAATGTAGCTAAAGAAGTTTATGTCAATTTTATGACCCATAAAAAAAAAATTGTATCTATTCTTTCCTCTGTCCAGAAAATAAGGTAAATTGTAGATCAGTTATGAAAACTACAAACTAATTGTTTTTAGTAAAAGAGCTATATTTTTCATCTCCTGCTTTTTCATTTTATGTTATATTCAGCCCTTTTCGAATTCTTATGTTGTTGTTATTGTTTGTTTGTTTTTTTCAATTAAATAATACTACGATCTTTTATATTAGAGTACATTGTTTATTTTTTCTGATTCATATATTTTCTGTGCACAAATGCACTAAGTCTAGGCATGCACATCCATTTTTGAGTTTTACAACAGTTGGCCAACTAGTTCCCTGGTAGTCGTTTAATTATTGTACGATTGGTTGTCAATGTGACAGTTGGAATTGAGTGTGCAGTCAGCCAACTAGGTGTGCACCAGTTGTTGGAGATAAACATGAACTTCAAGGAAACTGCTTTAGTGTGTGCTTTGCTTTGTCATAAATGATATATTGTAGAAATGTAAAAGGATAAATTGTGATCATACATTATAAAATGAAA
The DNA here is from genome assembly GCA_002313205.1 of Laupala kohalensis. Lineage (NCBI taxonomy): Eukaryota > Metazoa > Arthropoda > Insecta > Orthoptera > Trigonidiidae > Laupala > Laupala kohalensis. The sequence continues at coordinate 253,245 of NNCF01129791.1, read as the reverse complement.
AATTGATTAAAAGACAGTTCCATTACTTATATACCACATTAATACTCCTATAAATGGAAAAGAATTAAATGATTAAGGATGAGTTTAAACTGTCTCGACACTAATGAGGGCAACAATTACTTACCATGACATGTTTAAAGTTGCACTCAGATAGTGAAAGTACATGTTAAGTTGTGTGTGTTTTTTTTATTTCAAGGGAATATTTTGGGAATTCAACAAAAGGAAATTTTGTACATTGTTAATAAATGGTGCCATTTTGTTTGTTGGACAGTAAAGGAAAGTCTATGTAATGCTGAAGAGAGAACCATTTTGTCTTTAGGATGATAAGTTTCAACATATGGATATATAAAACTTTTAATGTGCAGCCTGAATGTAAGGACTTTTCTTTAAGTTTTTGGAGGTATATTATTCAAATAATCTAGAAGTTGAACAAACCTGAACTTCTATTTTGTGTTGTCTTAGTGGGTAACGTAGTTCATAAAAGTGTACAAAAAAGTACAAAAATGAAATGTTAAGCTGCAAATTAATTTTTTGGGGTTGACTTGATTTGGAATGGTTCCTGTTAAAACTAATGTACACTTCTTCCCTGATTGTTTATTCATTACCAAGTACATTTTTTTGAAGATAATAGAGAGGGGTATTCTGTCTATTTTACCTACAAAATGCTATACATTGTCTTCCCTCATGCTCATCATACAAAAAGTAAATAATCACAAAACACCTGCTCAACACACATTTACCTCAAATTCAAACCTGCATCGAGGCAAAGCTTTGCTAACTGAACAAACATAGTTTGATGTGTGTGCACCTTGACTTGTCCCTAGGTTGGCTGCCAATAATTGGTTTGGGCAAGTGTGCCTAGTCACAACTGCTCCAACTATCATACAACAGTTGGCCTTGAGTGTTCACTCCCTTTCAAAGCAATGTCACTCATTTCTATCACCAACTGTTGAACCACTCAAAATTGGATGCACCTAAAAGAGACAAATCAAAAAAGTCATAAGAGATAATTGTAACTGAAGCATCAGTATTTTTGGACTAGAACTGTAAATTACCTTTTTATATGGTACTTTAATATTGTCTCTCTTAAATAATAATTTGTCCTATTTCTGAATCAGTTTGTAGATTAATAATTTCTAGTCAAGTTTTCTAAGAAGTAATATACATAGATTTAAAATATTCATTTACCTGAAAGGAGCTTGATTTTATCAATAGAGTTGTGTTTTCAATAGAAAGGCATTGTATATAGTCACCCAGCAAAAATCTTAACAATTGTTATAAGGATGTACTCTTAAAAATATTTTCTGTTACTTGAATTATTCTTGAAACAAAAAATTATGCTTGTGGTAAGACCTCTGACATGAAATGTCCCTCGTAAAAAAAAGCGAACAACGTTCACTAAATAAATGGTTTTATATGTGTTATGTCAGCTGTGTGCAAGATAATTGACCATGTATACTGAGTGACAAGTTAAAACATAAATCATACTATGCAAAAATACACCACAACTTTGTAGTGGTGAACCTTTCATAAGTTACAAATTTATATCTTTTACCTGAAAATTTTGGATGCAGCTTCCTTTATTCTTAATAGTGAGGTTTTCTATATTAATAGTTATTCAACTTGCAGACTTGTTGAAGAGAGTTGTCATATTATCTCAAAGTCTGATTTTTGAATAAATATTCAGTAGTAAAGTTATCAATACTAGGAGGATCTTACATGTTACAATAATAAAACATTTAGATCGTGTAAAAACATAAATAAGTAAATGAAGGTATTATTTCAAATAACCTAGGACTACTATAAACTAATTAATACATGCTTGTTGTTCATTTATCACATAATATCACATTTCATCATGTTTAAATGGGTAGAGACACAAAGGGCATGACTCCAATTTTTTAAAATTTACCAGAGAGGTTATTTTCCTAATGGACTTATCCCTTCCTTTTACCTGAAATAAGGGCTCTAATGACCTTGCCGTTGATGAGCCCCAATGCCCCACAAAAAAAAAAAATTACCTGAACTTCTTCACTTTTTTTATTTTTCTCGTGGATTGAACACACGAAAAATGAATATGATAAATACTGTATACATTAATGTATGGTGATGTTATTTTAATTATTTCCTCAATTGATGGGAGTTATTCCCTTTATGCACTGACTTTCTCATATGAATTAAACTTAATTGTGACATACTCGTATTATATTTTTCTAATACATTGTTGTGTAATGAGTTGTATATATTAAGTTGAAACACTCTCTTAGTACTATACAAACCCTCTAAGTCATGTAGGAAATCTTTCTTCGGTCTGATGAAAATGACTTCTCATTAGTGTTTTATTTTAGTATCACGTGTTTTACCCAAGTAATACACATTTTTGTATCTTTATTTGCCTACGTAATTTGAAGTGTTTTGCCAGCAATGTGATTTTCTCTTTTTATACATAAATTCAGTTAAAATAATTAAAATGTATTTCACTAAATATTTTTATTACTTTTATTTTGTGCATAAAAATTGCATTATATTAAATTATAATGATGATACTTTAAGATAATATGATTTAAATATTTTTGAAGAATTATTAAGGCCTCAAAAACACCAGTAGTCTTTTATTTAAAGTCTACCTTGAATATAAGAATATTGAAGAATTTGTCTATTTTTTGTACAATATCCAAATGAATAAAAAATTGTAGACCTGTCATAAGATAACTCAAAATATGAAAAAATTGCGTAAATTTTCTTCTTTCACCATAATAACATAACTAAGTACTACTAGATGATTTATTTCCACAAAACTTGTTGTTGATGCATTCTTTTATATTGCAATGAAGGTATCAAATTATGAATATGTTTATTCATAACCACTTTCTTTATTGAATGTTTTGAAAATTAAATTTGAAGTAAATTATAATTTTTTTAAAATAACTGTTACATTTAAGTTACAGAGTTTTTTACTTCTTTCTATAATTTTTATGCACCTCTTAGCTTTCATATCTAATGTCACATGTTTCATCCCAGCCTTGAGTATGCTCATCTACATCTAGCTATTCTAGTTGTTTTTTTTAAGGATGTTATTTGCCAGACTTGTTATTAGTACTTAATAAAGTGACTTAATCTGTCCTGTGTTGCAATCAATTATCTTTTATCATCCATCAAAAATATTCCTTTTAAAAACTATGGTTTTTAAATAATAATAATAACCATAGATAACTCCATCCTGGTTTGAGTTTTTCTCTGGTTTTCCTCCATGTAGATTTTCCACAGACGGGGATGTCATTTAATACTTTTGTTAATAGTAATCTAGAATTTTTACTGCACATAATATCGACATTTCATTTTGGAATACTAAATGTATAACAGTGCATATTTATTAAATAATTTCTTTTATGAGTATTTAATGCACCACTGTTCTTGGGCCCTGGATTGGAATTGATGGGATAGTCCCTTGCTTGTTTCCGGAGAGCAACTTAGTTTATTATCCTCCACATGGTCGTATGCAGTTTGCAACTGCTTTTTTACAAGACAGTTTATTTATTATTTATTTAACTTCTAGTTTCTTGTCTGTACATTTCACACTCCCGAAGTATATGATTGCCATTTTCAGTTCCTTTTCGACAGATAGATACTGCCGTCTCTCTCCATTGTATTCTCTTGAAATACTCTTCCAAATTGCCATGATCGGTTAAAAATTGTATAATGTAACTATTTGGTTCCAAAAATTTTGATTTTAGTCTAAATCGTACATCAGGCATATCTTCCTAAGTTTTTCTTCCTTTTTCACTATTTGACCATCTTGTCTACCTCCCCTTTTAAAAGACTTTTTTTTTTTTAAATTCCCCCATCTTCTCCCTGCACCAAACAGTCATTACATGGGTAATAAGAAAAATTCAGCTTTTGAGCATATACTGGCATTATTCCATTTATAACATTTAACAGTTATCCGCTAACTGTCCTATTCCGACTGCCGCTCTGCATATAGGTGTCGCTAGGTTCGCATTGTCGCACGAATACCGATGCAATCTGGTCAGCTCTTCTGCGTCGATCAGTTATAAGCCGCGCAACAAACTCCCGCTCTGGCCCGTCAGCTACTAGCCGGCCTGCAAACTACGGTTGGGTCAGCTAATGGGGTGGGATGGTTGGCCTTTCCACGAAAACGGCTTCATCGCCCCTCCGACGTCGTGGTTGGCGAGGAAATCTGGAAGGTGTGCGCTGGATTAGTAGACTCTTCGCTCTGAACGACACGAATACCGATGCAAGCGTTTATTTTCCTCCTCTTTCACTCAATTTTCATAAGTAACTATTTTGTCATGTATTTTCCCATCTGCCCTCACCAAAGATATTGAACGATATGAATTTGGTTTGGTGGGTTCTCTCCTTTTACCTTTTAGAAATAGACGCAACTCAGCTATTTTCTACACTTCGGGAAATTTTCTGATCTTTACACCTTTGTTGTAAATACGTAGTAATGTCTCTTCACAACAATCGTATGTCCCCTGCATCAGTTCATGTTCATTCTGTCATAGTTAGAACTTTTCGTTTTCCGTAATCCCTGTATTATGTTTGTTAATTCTTCGTTTGTCATTATATTCCATCTCTTCTTCATCCCTCTGTTTATCTTCCTCCTCATTCGAAGTAACTTAATCCTCCTCAGGTCCATACACACCATTTAAAATATGACACCTCACTTCTTCCAATGTCAATTTCTTTCCGTTGTGCAACGTACTGTACCATATTCCCCGTCGTTTTAACTTATTATCCGTTATTTTACAGGGTAACTCCCAGCATGTTTTTTTTCATTGCACGCGTCAAAAACCATATTCCCAACTTTCCCGCTCAGCCCTTTTCATTTCTGTCTTAAATTCAGCCATTATGTTATTTTGGAAAAGTATATCCCGTTCGTGTAATCGTTTCTTCCGCATGCAAAACACGACGCTGCGACTTATTTTCTCTTTTTAAGTTTTGTCAACTAACCTGTCCACCATACTTGGTTCTCCCTTCTGTCCTGTTTTTTCGAGACTTTTCACATTCGTTGCGCACCGCTAGTTGGAAAGTATGGATTTCTTCTTCCGCACCTGCATTTTTCTCAATTCTAATTATCATCTTCGAGATCGTTGTCTTTCTCCGCTCATGTCTTTCCCAGTTCACTAATATAATTCCTCCTGATCTTTCATTCTCTTGTGTCTCATCCTCCGTTTCCCTTATTTGTAATAATACAGCTGCATGATCACAGTCCATTCCATCATCCATTTGCCAATTGTTAATCACATTTCCTCTCCATCTGGTCGTTAATGCCAAGTTTGTTACTGAATTTCTTCTTAGTCCCATACATTTCTCGCCGAATGCATTGTGTATTATAAGTCCCCGTCGCAGTATGGATTCTTCAAATAGTCGGCCTCTCTTTGTTGGTCGTCTGTGTATATCGTGTGTTTGTATCAATACATGTTAATATATTCCTGTCATTGTCCTGTATTACTTTTTCAAGTACATCTCTGTTGTCTCGAATGCTACCACGAAACTGACAGTACGTATTAATACGTCATGTTTCATGTCTACCCTTTTCTATTAGTCATTTCTTGTAATGTTTACTACTAAAATCAGTCATTTCCATGATATTCGGTCCAATACTATATTTGCCGCCCACAATTTTTTCTTGCTGACTACTCTTGTTTTCAAAGGCAGAAAACAAAGTTTCCCTTCTATCGCGTAGCATTTTTTAATACAAGCTAACAAGATATTTTTACGTCTCATATATTCCTCCAATTATCGTGCTGAGGTTTCACTGCGTTGCACGTTTTCTATTATTCTTTTCTCACACTAACCCATGTTCTTTGTGGATCTATCTCCTTGTCAAATTTCATCGTGATCGGTTCTGTGGTTTAGTCGTGAAAATGTTGCAAATAAATGTGTATGGATTTTACTTGAGTATGGGATTTCTGAGAATTATGAACGTGGGTGACCATTTACAACAAATGTAGTTTTATTTTATAGTGTAGGTGGAATATGTCAGGAGTGTTTTTTTTACATATTTGGCAATAAGAATAATAATAGTCGCAAACTACAAAAAAATTAAAATTGTTTGAAATTTTCTTGAGCTTTTAATTGTCAATATCAAATTCATAAGAATATTAATAGAAATGTTAATGTAGAAAATCCTGTGCGAAATTCCTTTTTTACATGCATCGTGAATGTTTCATCACATACAAAACTGCCTATTTTGTCATGACCAGCGACATCTACTATGGCTGGATTCCGAAAACATTATAAAAACCGATAACAAAGAAAAAAGTAAATTTAGAGAGAGAGAGGGGGGGGGAATGTAAATTCAAAGCAATAGGGAAAAAGATATTTAAATCCAAACCCTCCCAAGAACTTGAGGGAGGAGCCCCGTTTCATGTATGGATTTGAGTAATGACATACAAAGAAAGATCAGATACTGTTCCAGAGGCCACATTCCTGAAGGAATCTAAAAAGACGTATCAAAATCGGTTCATTTTGTCCCAGCAAAATGTTCAAACTGTTCGGTCGCCGTCGGCTGGTACTATATTTGAGACACTCCAGAAGAAAGTGTTCCACAGTAAGTGTTGTGTTGCAAGTTTGCCATTCGGCTTGCCATGTCCCAAGAAGAGACGATCTTATGGCATCCTTTGAATCTGACGTAGGAACAGATGAAAGGTCAAGGACTGTCCTCTGTGTTCCCCGCTTTGCTGCCTCATCAGCTCCTTCATTACCCATAATACCCACGTGCTCAAGAACCCAACAAAGGACTATTTTAAAATGTTGAAATACTAGACGGCTTATTAGATTCTGAATTGTCGGCGTGAGGGTGTCAGTAGTGTACAGTGAAGACACCGACCACAGAGCACTAATAGAGTCACTGCTGAAAACCACACGTCGTATTGAAGATAGCTGAATGAACTTCAGTGCCTCAAGGATTGAATATTTTCCAGCAGTGTACAAGCTGCAAAAGGAATGGCGGCGAAAGGAATGGGTGGCACTATGGCAGTGGAAAGCAGCACCAAAGGAATTATTTCATTGCTGAGCCATCAGTGTATATGAACATATGATCCAAATAGAGACTTTTTAGTTCTCCGAGGATCTGTTGGTACACAGCAGCAGGAGTGTCTTGCTTTGAAAGTTTAGACAGCCAAAAGTCAATAGTTGATTGCATGAAGGACCAAGGTGGTGTAAGAATGTGTTGGCATTTCACTGGAGTAGGCAGTGTGATTACATTTTCCTCTAGTTAAAACGGACACCCGCTGGGCGGGGTAACGAAGATCTTGCAGCGTAAGATGAAATAAATTTCGGAGAATGTATGTGTTGCCGAGTGAGGTGATTGGAAACCCCCATCAGTTTCACTTCGTAAGATCCAAGTAGAATATCACGTCTCTTGTTAAGAGATGGTTCGCTACTAGTAAGCATTCTATTCGACTAGTGCGGAAGGCACCAGTTGCAAAGCGGACTCCTGCATGATGGACACTGTTTAGAGTCCTGAGTGTCGACGGTGATGCGGAGGCGTATACAATAATCTAATAAATACCGAACGAGAATTCTATACAGGCGGAGAAGACAGGTGCGGTCTGCGCTCCATGAAGATGTGCTTAAGCAACGAAGGAAACCGAAGCTTAAGCAACGAGATGTGCTTAAGTAACGATATGGTTTACCGCAATTCACACAAACATCGCATGGTGATTTGCACCTGTCGAATGTGTGACCGAACCTATAGCACTTGAAGCATCGCAGAGGGTTGGCACATACTGGCGGAGACGCAGTAAATAAAAACCACATTGTATGGTTTCAAGGAGACACGGGCGATCAAATGTCAGAACCAGTGTGGAGGTGGGAACAAACCTTGCCTACACCTTGCTTCTGATTTTGTATATATGTACCACGCCTTTAGATTGAAAAAAAGCGTTTAATTCCTCTCCACTTTCTTCTGCAAAGTCGTCGTGGTTGACGACTCCTTGGCAAAAGTTTAATCTGAGGTGAGTGCTCACCTTAATTTTTAAGCCAGCAAAAGTTTGTAGCGACCGTATAATTTCGATTTGCTTATCTGTCCGTAACTCCAGCAGAATTTCACGATTCCGCTGACGCACGACAGACTGACCGAAATTCTCCTCTATTGCCGTGGCAAGACGACGGGCACTAATCGATTTAAATGTTTTTCCTTCTTCAACACACTGCATTAAAAGGAAGCGAGGCTTTGTCGGTCTGTCGCTATCCTTGCAAAAGAAACTGTTCAAGTCGACAGTATCTCCTACTAATCGCCTCTTCCTAGAGGAAGAGGGCAAAAGGGGGAGTGAAAAGAGGGGGACAGGTCGGGGGGCATTAGTTTCCATAGGAATGTATTTAAATTTCATCCCCGTGTTCCCCATCCACCACGGAGTCCAACAAGGGGACACCGAACTGGGGTGCAAGGGTTGACAAGGGGATAGAGCGGGGACACGCAGGGTTCTTTAAGCAGGGTTGCTCCAACACCACCGACCAGCGGGAAGGACCCCCTGCGCGCCCCCTCTCACCCTGGAGTTCAGTCGAAGACGTAGTCCGAGCCGATTGGTCTGGGGTGGGTTAGCCCCCGATAGTCCGTCTAGAAGAGGCCGAGGTCAAAGCAAGCGTATTGGGGCGCATTTAGGAGTGCCCGCAGAAGTTCTTCAATTCACCAGGATTCCCATTTCCTCCGACACGGGTGGCCATGCACGGCAAACATATGCGTCAGCGTTCAGCACACAGAGAAGGCCAGTAAAGAAGATAAAAGCGATATAAATGATAAACTAGAAATGTAGGACAAAGGGAATTAAAAAAGAAAAGAAATACTTGAGAGCCTTCTCAGTATCCCACCGTCAGGACGTGGACCGACTCACTTCGACGGTTCGGCGGATTTAACACTTATAAAAAATAATAAAAATGCACTGTTATCTATTAATTTTTGCAAATTAATCCTAGGTATAATGAGCAGTCAATATCGAGATATATAATAACAGAAGTATTAACTTACGTTCCCTCCTATGGAAAATCTGCCACTACCCGGACAAAAACCGGAGAGAAACCGCGGCCAGGATGGGGTTACAGAGATAATGTAAACAACCGTGCCGAAGTTGCGAACAGTTAGAAATAAACTAATATAAATAAAAAGGATAAAAATCATGCATGGAAAAAAAGGAATTTGATGTACTATAACAATGGCGTGACAGAGTAGGAGAGAAATTAATAACACATCTTCCGAAATCATATGGAAAACAAAATATATTTGGAAATTAACTTCTTACATTAAAATTAGCAAATTCTTTCACATTATAGAAGTAATAGAACATTAGAAAACTATAAACCGCGGACTTGAAGGGATTCAATTTATCAATATATTTTATATATCTGGAAGGGAATTATACAAAATCATTCCTGAATAATAGAGCCCATTTTGGCAAAGAGTGGTTGACCTGTCAGGACCATGAATATTAGCCTTATTACGAGTGTTGTGCTCGTTTCTTCTAAAGCAGCGGTGGGATTTTAATAAGTCTGTCTTAACAAACACGACTTCATAAAATTATATGCAAGGGAGAAAGGAATGTTTAGTTATTTAAAAGGTTTACACGAAATACGGAATTGAGATTTGCGGATAATCCGAACTGACCTCTTTTGGATTTTAAAAGTTTGAATTCTCAGAGTGGATTGGCCCCAGAAGATAATGCCGTACCGGAAATGAAAATAATCATTTGCAATACACACGCAGCAAGAAACGTGTCGACTTACAACGTTGACAAGAATTCGGACTGCATAGCTCACTTTGTTTAGTTTGAAATTCAGATTATCAATGTGACAAATCTATTTGAGGTTGTTCTGAATATGAAGCCCTAAAGTTTGGTTAACTTGGCGGTATTTATTAGGGTTCCGTTTATCGAAAGTGATGTAGGAGGAAGATGTTTTGTTTCACTATTGCGAAATGACATGGATTGTTTTATCTCGAATAACAATGAGTTGATTTGAATGAAACCAAGACGAGTTGTTAGATATAATTTTTTACAAATTGAATTAGTGTCATCAGCAAAGAACACTATTTTGAAATCTGGTAAGGTGGACGACATAGGTTTATTTAAAAAACGATAGAGGATAGAGCCTAAAATAGAACCTTGTGTAACTTTACTATAAAATGGCTTTGTTCCTGAAAGATAATTCTGGAATACTTTATTTTCAACATAGAAAATTTCGACTTGCTGACGCCTTTCTTTGAAGAAGGAAGTTAGCCATTGATGTGCCAATCCATGAATGCCACTTGAATACAGTTTTGAGAGAAGAATTTTGTGATCGATTATATCTAAGGTTTTTGTTAAACTAAGAAAAATACCTTGAGGATTATCTCTACGGTCAAGAGAAATGGGTACATCATTAAAAAAAGATTTTTTCAGGGACGTTTGAGAAAATTAGTAATAAGGATATGGATCGTTTTTATTCAACATCACTTTTATTTTCTTTCTTATGCATTGGTTTTACTGTTCTTTCTTAAATACGTCAGGAAAAACACCTTCTGACAAAGAGCTATTGAAAATATGAGTGAGTGGACCTAATATAGCACGGAAGGAAGATTTTACTATAAATTCAGGTATGTCCTCTATCTCTGCTAAAAATGTATTTTTTAATGAATCGATGACCCTCATAACTTCACTTGAGTTAGTTTTGGAAGTGAACCTAGAATGCGGCATGGGTGTGGATGTATTTGATGGACATTGATTTTGAGTTACCAATTTCGATATTTTACCTACTTCTGAGAAATAGAAATTAAACATTTCGATTTGATACTATTTTGCCATCGTCTAGTAAGAAAAAGTTTTATTGGCGATTTTCTGAAGGGGACATGTAATTTTTTGCCAATATTCCACATCATTTTGGTCCGATTGTTCGATTCTAGTATCTACCTGTCATTTTACATTACTTTAGCTGCATAGACCACTTCCTAAGAATGGATTTATATTTACGGAAATAATCATGATATTCGGGTGGTTGGTTATTGAGTTTTGAAAGTTACATAATTTCTACGTAGTGCTCTTTCTAATATTGTATCATAAAGCTATCGATTCTTGAATATTTAATATATATCCTTATGCTGACCAAATTACCTTTACGCTACTAAACTTTAATTGATGTATGAGCATTTTTTTCTTAGAATTAAAACATTTTTAATTTTCTTGCGAAAAAAGACTTTGAGCTCCGCCACCTCGAGTAGAAGAGAAAATTAGTGCAAACTTCAAATTACTGTTTCTACACGCGTAACAAGAGATTAAAATCATTTCCAGCTTTCCGTGAATTAATCGGAGGCACTGCCATTTTTGGTCTTTGTTTCCTGGCCTACAGCTTAAAAGTTGTGGAGGTATTTTAGGAGGGAAGGATCGAGAGGCGCGACGGCAATGGGATGATCGACGGAGTGAGCACAGCGTTCATTTCTCGTTTAATTTTGTTTATCATCTATTCCTCTAAAAATATTGTAGGAAATTTTCTCTGGTTTTTAATCCACAATAAAAGTTTATGTAATTTCAAGACAAATTTTTTATGTTCAAAGGTCCTGGAATCTAAACAAAAATTTCTTTGTTTTTAATCAAAAAACAAAAAAAGAAAGAAAGGATTCCAATGCCAAAATTTTGTTGACACTCTTCAGCTTTGTATTCATCACCCTACAAAACATAGAGCTATCAAAATCGTCTCTACGTCACAACTTTCCATCTACGTAGGTCGTCCATAAAATAATGAACGTTTGGGCAAAAGTAATTAAAGACATAAACTATTAAAGATATAACCAAATTTTATTTATAATATTCCACTAAAAATCCTTTAATGTGAGCAGCTGGAGATAATAGCTTGGTTTTTGTAAGAGGATGTACAAAAACTACCCTATTCAAATGTCGAAGTTCCAGCCTTGTTTCTGCAGATTGAGTGCATTGGTTGTTGTCGTGGACCAGGAACAAATTTGCAGAGATTCCACGTCTCTTGTTTTGGATGGTACGTCTAGTCGTCGCAGTGTCTCACAATAGGCTGTTGAGTTGTTTCTCCTTCTAGGCTTGAATTCCACAAGGATTAAACATTGACTGCAGCAGGCTACAGTAATGGTATTGAGAAACGTGTTCATGGTTACAATAAGTGTCTCAACCACTATGGCGACAACATTGAAAATTAAATTACGGTCCGCACAATAAATATCTTGCTTAATTTTGTTAATCATCTTTCTCCTTCTTGAAATTAAAATCAATTTCATAGGAAATTTTACCTAGTTTTCTGTATGCACTTCTGTTTCCGTAGATTTTGCCAAAAAAATTAAATTCAATAAACTGTGACAAAGTTGAAAGTTTTCGTTAATTTTTTGAAATAAAGAACCTTTTCTTTGGATCTTTTATCGATAACCTGAAATTTGTGATCAGCACCCCAAAACAACACAAAGAATCATCTCTGCGTTAAATGATTCTTTAATTTAAATTATTTAGTTAAATAAAGTAGTTTTACTCATGTTAAAGACGTCCACATCTTTCATATCATATTGTTGAAATTTCTGAAGGGCTGTTAGTAAGTTGCAACTCTTCTGAGACTGTTCCCGTAAATTTACCGTTAATAAGTATCGCTAAATCCCTATTGTGATTGCGATTGAGATCCCCAGACGCAACGTTGAGACTTTCTTTAGAACTCTCCTTTGCGGACAACCCCTCGTCCTTGTGATAATCAGGGTGTCTTCATCCATTTTACTTCTCCTTAGCAAGTAGTTGATCCATAGAAAGTTGCTAGTCAATAGGAAATAATCTAAGTATCTAAGTTTAGATTGATACTTTAAAACGTCTCTAACATATCCACGAACAAATCATTTTTTTACAGTCCATACGTATCAGGAAAAACTTTACTTGCTCAACGTACAGAAAATGCCATTGTGTGTGCGGTGTTGTGGGCATAGAAAGCAAGTGTATATAATTTTCAAAAACTTGGAGAAAAATCAAGAATTTATAAGATAAAATACACGTGAAGATAGACTATCGTTTTTCAAACTTGGACAACGGTTTGGAAAAGAAGAAAGATAAATTCACGGAGTAAGGGGCAGAGTAAAGATTTCCATTTCGCCGAATTGGTAAGGCAAATGAGATCAACAAATATTTTAAGTTCTAGCACTTAGGATTCTGGAAGTGATGAAAGAAAACGAAGAAGAAAAGGACAGTGACACTTGAGCAGACAGTGAAGGGTTGTGAAGGGTTGAGACGACGGAGGAAAACTACGGGTGCATTATGATTGCGTGATAACATGTATAAGGAATGAGAAGTTGCAAAGTGGCGGGAGCAATAATTTAAATAATGTATGTGGATGGAATGATGGACCTTGCACTTTTACTGGAGGAAGAATTGAATCGTGTGTGAGATGAAAATAACGCCCGAGTGGTGGAAATGGAAGAAAGTTGGAAAAGTTGGTAAGATTATTTATCAAAAAAACTATTGGATCCTAAAATTAAAGAAAACAAAAACATATTAATTTACTAAGTAAACACATGAAAAAGTTTTGTCTAAACTCGCGTCCTCGTTTCATGCTAATAGTCTCATTGTAAACTATGACAAAACTGTGTCTAAGTCATTTTTCAATTGAATCACAAGTATCTTTTTCATTAAACGGAACGCAATTGAATACTGATACGAAAAAAAATTCTTAGGTCTCCGTATTCAAGACAACTTCAAATTAACTTGTAACATTGATAATCTAAATTCCAAATCTAAAATCTAAAAGTCAATTGTGTTACGCATTCCGAATCTTAGTTAATGTTGTTAGTCCACGTATTTCCCATTGAGTACATTTTGCAAACGTTTACTCCCATTTACAGTAGGTATTATCTTTTGGGACCATTTAGATCAGAGCATCCAAATTTTCAGAATTCAAAAGAGGATTGTGCGGATAATTTGTAAATTTTATCTCTGCATCTCTTGTAAATAATTATTTAAGGAATTAAATTTTTAACACTTTCCTTCTTTTATATTTATGAAATGGTTGTTTGTTAAGACCGGTGGTGTCATGGCGGATTTAGCAGTGCCGAAACGCTGAATTTCCCTGAACAAAAGGGGGAAATTGCCTCCTGCGCCTCCTTGAAAATTTTGAAAATTGATGTGCTAATTTGTACATTTTACCGCCTTCTGGAGTCGATTTTCGGCATTAGAATATCATCATTTCTGTACACTAAAGATATACAAATACTTCGGATTATATTTTTTCTAACCTTATTGTTTTTAAATTGTGAGTATTCATCATGAGTTATATTTGATATGACTCTCGTGACTCTCGAAATAAAATATAATCATTGTCTATGTTTAAGTACTATTTGGATCCTTAAAACTGACCATTTTTTGTGCTGGTAGTAATGAGAAAACGTAGCGTACAATTTTAAAGTTTTGCAGACCACATGCCAAAATAAAGTGGCATTGAAATAAAAACACTTTTCTCTCGCGTGGCCCATGTCTCTTGCTATATTCCACTTAAAAATGTGTTTCTCAAATTTATTTTCTTTTAACATCGCATGAAATAAACTCTTTTGTAGATATATGAAAATACATATTCCAAAAATCAATGGCGGAACGGCGTTCCGGCACCATGACACCTCTGGTTAAGACCGAATTACCAAAGTGCCATTCTTGTTTCATACATAACTGCCTTGTTCACGAACACAATACTTGCAATAGTCATAATATTCATCGTCCTTGAGTATCAATCACTCTTCATCACACTATTGCTCTAGTACTTTCAAAATAAATGATAACATTTCAGAACTGTTTTCCTGCATGATAGTATTATTTCTCATTATTAATATTTGTTTAGTTTTATCCGTACTCAAACTTGAACCGGTTGTGTAAATAATTTCTGTAGACCCATCCTGGATCGATTTTTTCTCCGGTTTTCGAGTAGAAATAGATATTATATATTGGCTATTGCATAGGGGCGGCGGTTTATTGTAATAATTAATATCGAAATTAGAGTAATTCAAATAGTTCACGATTTATGAACAAAATATTCCGAATAATCTACAGTTTAACACGTATTTTGTGTTTTACTTAATACAAATTTGTTGGTATTCTATTGATATTATAACTCGTATTTTTACTTTCTAATTACACAAAGTGTGTAAGAAAAGTATTGTAATCGGTCGAAAAAAATAGGATATCTTCGGACCTTTACGAATTCATTCCAGGAGAGTCTGTTTTCAAATTTTGACGATAATGTCCAATCATATGTATGTACGTATGTATGTAGAGGTGTTAAATCGGACGATCGTGGTGGCTAACGAATCGGTCCTCCGCGACCTATTTACCTGTCCCCGAATGTTTGGTGAAGGTACTGACAGACGTCGCGTGAAAAGTGGGCTGGCGCGCCATCATGCTGGAAGCACATCGTCCGACGGATATGCAGTGGCACATCCTCCAACTGCTGCACCAATACGCCTTGCGGGAAGGTGAAGTAGCTATGACCTGTCAGAGAGGGCGGTAGAATACACGGGCCAATCAGATGATCATGGATAATACCAGCTCACACATTAACACCGAAACAGATGGGTATGTGTGGAATGAGAGTTTTTCTCTTCTCAAATGTGGCTGTTACGACAGTTGAGCAGACCTTCGTTTGTGATATGCGCTTCATTTGTAAAAAGAATGATCAGAGGAAACTCTGGAACGTCGACACAACGGTGTGTGTACAAAGCGCAGTAATCGGCACGTGGTGCAAAATCAGCTGGACGCAATGCCTGGACCCTCTGGAGGTGGTGTGAGTGAAGTTGCTATTCATGGAGAAGTTGCCAGACCCTGCTATGGGATTCATCCACTGTACCTGCTATGTATCGTTGCGAATACTTGTATACGGGTTCTGGTTGACCAGTTGGAGGACTTCCTCTTCCACGTCAACAGTGCGGCGCATCCGGTCACGACCACAATCGGCTCTATTAGCCTTGAAGGTGCCGATTTCCTGAGGCCGTTGTTCCAATCTTGCAAAAATGACATGTGATGGACGATCACGACCCTGAAATCGTTCGTGATACAGGCTTTGTTTTAATCGACCATTTCGTCCACTTTCACCGTAGAAGAGCAACATGTCGGTGTACTAGGAAAACGTGTACTCAGCCATTTTGTAATGCATCGTCTTTCTCGATCACTCAGTGGCAACTGATGTACAAGCGCAACAATTCATAGCATTGTTCTCTGATGATACTGTCCTCTGTCAATGTGTATTGCCTTCTATCGTTCAAAATCGTTTATCTCCCAAACGGCGCATTTCCGGACATGGGTTTACGACTAAATATTGTTGTTTAGTCGTAACAACACCTATAACTGTTTAATTGGTACTCTGAATCACTCTGTACAATTTTCATATATCTGTGGACTGTTAATTATTGCTGTCCTCTTTAAATGGCCAATCATTTCGGTATACGTTATGTTTATCTTAGCATGAACGATCATGACGTAAATAAGAAATTTTTTATGTGAAAACTGTAAGGTAATCGGTTTTTACTCATGCAGCTTCATTCTGAACATAAAATAATATGAAAATAGCAAAATCAAAGTCAGACGGCCGCGATATGAAAAATTGTTTTTACTTTTAGTTGTGCTTTGCTTTATTTGAGGTGCAGTAACTTTTTACAAGCTCAAAGTACAACAATGTGTTTTAGTTTCATAAATAAAAGATTGCAAGAAGTGTCATTTTGAAAATTTTACCGTCAACCTCATCAAAGATATTAAGCCTAAACTTGACAAAATTTGAAAAAATTAATTTTTCAAAAACTGATAAAAATTAAGGATAGAAGTAAGAACGTTGATATTTTTTAAAGTAATGCTACTAATATGTATTTACACCCACAAAAATGTGAGTTGTGTATTACTCAGTTACTTTATTCCTCAATAAAGTCGCAAAATTTGAAATTTACACAATTTTGATATCCAAGTTTAAATGCACTTCTCTCATACAAATAAAATATATAGACAATATGTATACTGAACAATTTTAATACAATAAAATGTGATCCTTGCAATGGTTTGGGTTTGAGCTTTAGAATATCAATTGTTCATGAGGTATGAACGGTAATGTAAATTAATCATGTTACGTCGAATGAAAATGGGAGACGGGACCGGGATTCGAACCCGGGAC
>NNCF01129791.1:212130-235820 GCA_002313205.1 Laupala kohalensis | reverse complement strand
AATGGTAGACGGGCCCGAGAGGCGAACGGGATGGCGCAGTTGGTAGGCGCATGAGCGCGTAGAGCTCAAGGTCCCGGGTTCGAATCCCGGTCCCGTCTCCCATTTTCATTCGACGTAACATGATTAATCTGTTACCTGGCGGTGAGGTTCACCGTAATCTAAGAGATTTCTATGGTAATGTAAATGCTGATAAACGCGAAGATACGCGCGCGCGAGAAGACAAAAATGGCAGCCACGCGTAAACGTTTTGAGATCAATTTAAAAAAAATCAGATTTGAACTCTCGAATTAGGAAAGGGACAGGGAATTTTTTTTAATGGACGGGCGACCAATTTATTTATTTTTGGACCGTTTCGCCTGTATTTAATCGCTTATTATTAAAGCTTTCTCCTCAACTCCCTCACTCAGTTGGAGAGGTCTTCGCTTTATTTTCCACCAATGAATAATATATTTGATAATAAAATTATTTTTCTTTCTATCCCATATTTATTCACCAGTTTATTCCCGTAAAAAGATTAATTTATTTTGACCGATTATAGCACTATTTATTTATAATTTTAAAAATATTTTAATTTAAAATATATTAATGTACTACGTATGAAAAATTAAGGGTTTCTATTTAAGATTTCACAATTATCCCTTGTCCCCTTTCCGGTTTGATTTTTGCATGTTTTAAAACCTTCCTCAAAAATATTAATTTTTGGGGGAGTTTTTTCTTCCAAAGCTTGGTTTTTGATATATTCAGTTAAAACACATTATTTGAAACATCTAAAACGTTTAATAGGGGGAAGAGTGGGCAGAAGGTAATTCCTGAAATTGAGGGCTTTATGGACACTCGTTCCTCCACTCTAACCACAACGTCGAGAAATTGTCTGAATTCACTTTATATGTTAGGCAACGTATAGATGGAGGTGCAAGATAAGATTTCGCGGTGTTCGCTGACGTGGTAGACCATGGAAAAATTTTCCGACTCCCTAAGTCTGCTGACTCGAGTGAATTAGAGAGTAAGAGGTATTTGAAACATTCCAATATTAAAGTAGCGGAATAAGAGTCATTGTGACGGACATGACTAGACGACACTAAGACTGCTTGAGAAGAGGTGATATTGAGCTTATGCTTGAGAAGAGATTTGGGAACCATCTCGTTGCATGTGTGAAGAGTTTTACGTTAATCACTATGATCTAGATTGAAGAATTATTGCGTGCTTTACGTCTCCATGAAAGGGTGAAAAATAAGCAGGGAATTAATTTTAAAAGCTCATGCCGAATTTAAATGAGGAGTCAGTCATGTCGCTTCTTACCCATTTCATTTATCTTCGTCTAAAATTTCTACTATATACATTATTTTCATTGGACGACCCGTGGCGTAGTGCCTAGCATACTCGCCTACTACCTCTGGTGACGCGGGTTCAAACCTTGTCCAATCCAAGTGGAATTCGCGGTGGTGGACGAAGCGGTATTCGCGGCAGGTTTTCTTGGGGTTCTACCTTTTCCCGTACCTATCATTCCTCTACAACATTCACCCCCCTGTCACTCATTCATCACCCGCCTCGGTGAGGTGCGACAGGAAGGGCATTCGGCACCCCGCCACATCAAAGTAGGAGGCATCATATCATCCCGTCTCTCCGACCCCTACAGACTAGGGAAAAGGAGTTAAGGTTCAAACAAACAAAAAAAGGAACATGTTCGTCTTAACGTTTTTTTAGTATCAATAAGAACACTCCAATCATTGATATTCATACACCCTTTTTTCTTGATTTTCATACACCCTTTTTTCTTGATTTTCATACACCCTTATTACATTTAATAAACTTCTTCGTTATTGTAAGCACACTCACATAATACGTGTTCAACGTTTTCTTCCCCACCGCTACATACACATTCTCCCACTCGAGTACATAGTAACTGAAGGTGCCGTTCAAGTTCGTTTCTATTTGGTGTGAACCATTAATAGTCTTTTTCCTCAAATGTCACTACCTTTACAAATTTGTGTAAATCCCTTCCTTCTAAAACTGTATCACATCGAATCTGCCAACATAAAAGTAATTTTGACATAATATTTTTTCCGCAATTTATCTTTTTTTTCTAATACTTGGAGTTAAAAATTATACAGTCCCCTTTTCTTACTGTATATCTTAAAACGCATCCTGTGGTAGAATCCTTGTTAACAGAGCATCGGTTCCATCGAAGTAGGCAAAGGTACTGGATACTTGTTTGCTTTCGTTCCTCGTGTTTCTTAATTGCTGGATGTTTCTATGCGCTTACACAATACACTATAATGGAAAATATAGCCCCTTTGTATAACTGGCGTAGTTTCTGTACATTAATGTTGTTTCTACTGTTTCTTGCTCTTAACAATCCATAATAAAACGCCGATCATTATTCTCTATATGATCCGTAAAAATTAAACTATTATCTATCTGAACCACTAAATATTTAAGCGTTTCCACGATCCTTATTCGTTTTTCATTAAATCGAATAATTGGTTTGCGAGCACCTTCTTGCATTCCGAATATTATTCCTGCACTTTTCTCTCCTGACATTTAAAAACTGAGACAATCAAAGACGTTCTGATTGTAATGGAAGTCATATTTTCATAGTAGTTTTACATTAGTCATAAGATTAATCATGTTACGTCGAATGACGTTAATCATAAGTGAATGACGTTAATCATCATGACGTTAATCATAAGATTAATCATGTTACGTTACCTGGCGGTGAGGTTCACCGCAATCTAAGAGATTAGTCATAAGAGAATTAAAATTTGATGAGATGCCGATTTTTCATATAAATACGGAATCAGCCTTTTATTAGTTATTAGTCCTACAGTGAAACATTGTTCCAGATATGTTTCAAGCGAGATAAGGGATCGATTTGAGTTTTCCTCTCATAATTGACTAGCCGAACCAATCCGGCAACGCCCGGAAATCTTCGTTATTATGATACGGTTCCCCTTCGTTATAATTTCGTGTACACAATAAAAGCACTGTTAGATACAAAAACTGTGAAAAGAGCTTAGTCTGGGATATTCACCGAACGAAAAGACACAAATCATTCTCAATTGATCCGTTCAAAGTCGTAATTTCGAATAATCCTTCCTTACATTTTTTGCAAACGAAAGTGGCAGGTTATTGTAAACGTTACCTCTTTTTAACGTTTCATTACAATTTAATGTTATTTTTGCTATCTACATACAATTTCAAAGAAAATGTACATCTGATAACCATACAATTACGAGAAAGTTAAGGTTTTAGGTCAGGTTCTCTCTTTCACTTACGATTTATCTCACATTATGGGCGAAACGTAGTGCTCTTTTGTATGTTCAGAATTCAAATACTTTTATGACAATGCGACATGTGTTTTTTATTTTAATTAAAATTAAAATGTGTACATAAAAACGTTTTCTCATTAGTGATTATTAGATATTTGATTTAGTAACATTTAAATACAAAAAACGTACATAAAATCTCATTTAATTCGTGATATATTGCTAAAATAATGCAATTATGACATTAATACCAACGACAAAATTTGAAAACAATGCCTCTGCATCCATATGAAAATGAAATATTGGAGAAATAAAATCTCATTTTTACAACCTTCAGAAACGAAAACGGAGAGGATATAACTTCCAGTTCGTGAGATGTAGTATCAAAACTCGGATTGAGATAGGGCAAAAGTCGAAAAAGCATATACATCCTTTTAAAATCTAAATTTCGAACAATCCTTTCTTAGTTTAGCGTTCACAATATAAAAGCACTTTGGTATGTTGAAAAAATGTTAAATCCTCCTCTAAAATATTTTTGCTCCATTTTGATGAGTCGCTTAGAACAGGATCAGTAAACCGGGTGGGTCAATAAACGCGAACATGTCGAATATCTCCTAAAGGAATGAAGATATCAAAGTGCGATTTGCATTAAGATAAGTCGTGGCATGGAGATATTCATATGATACACCCAAATTATTTGTTGCTTAATTTGCTGCAGAGAAACTGACACTTTCACTGATATTTTTATGGAACTATATTTTTGCAGCTTCTGTAAAGTCGATGGAAATACTATATTCCTATACAATCGAAGATATGTTTTTTATGCATAAAGCGTCGAATTTGTAAATCAGTTTCTTGATCCAAAAAAATTCGAAATATCTTGAAGGGATATTTTGAAATTTTATTAGGATGAAAGTTTGTTTATGAATGTAAGGAATCGATTGCAAGATCCGCAAGTGTATAGAAATGGTTTCATTGAATTTTTCATTGAATTTACAGAGTCACCACTAGGTTGCTTTGAATGAACTTTTTTGGGGTGAAAATACTGACGAATATTATAAGAATTACATCGTTTTGGTGAAACGAATTCTTTAGAGTGAGGCTGTTGCACTAAATTATGTGTTTGTTTTGATTACATTTTTTACGTAGTCTTTGGCAATTGGATGTTACAGAAAAGACTAATCTCGCCGGTATTCAATCGGCGGTTATAATAGGATGAAGACTCGACAGTTTTGTTGTTGCTGTTTATTATTCATAGAACATCATATTAATTAAGGAAAATCTTCATCTTCTTTTATTGTGATATAGATTTGAAACTTCTCTTGTGTCGTAGGAAAATGTAAATAAAAAATGTTATTCTATGAATAAATATAATCTGGTTAAATGAGGGTCAGATAATCGAGGTTGTACAGTGTCTAAATGCACTTTTTCAGTTATCTAATCTTAAATAGCTGCGTCCATAAAATACTGATTAAAATTTGGTCACATCAACGTATATCGTATCTACTACTCTTACAGTAAACTGTCTCTGTTCGCGTGTTCGGGTTGAGCTGAGTTACGCAAGCTTTGGCGCTCTTCAGTCTACTCTGTCGTTGAGAAGTGAGCCCATGAGAGCGGATGCCCGCTTTTGTTCCTTCCCGAGAGGCAATTCGCATTCAACACAATTCTCTGCGGCACCCACGGTAGCGGTGTCGCGACAAAATCCGAAAGGCCCAAAATCCAGTAGCGACAAAAAGTCAGGTACAAGACCCCACGGTTGCACCACCAGTTTAAAGAATGTCGTGACGGCAGTGTAATCTCCCTTGAGGAATCTCCGCAATGGTGAAAAGACTTTTCACTTTCAAATTTCGGAACGTCTATATGTTTCTGGGAGGGATCAAGTTAGAACTCATTGTGCAATAATTTCATTTCTTACATGTCTATAAATTTCCAATAATCAAAATACACTATGTTTCGAAATATTACATCTGTATGTTACTGAGTTTCCTTCGGGCCGAAAATAATTTAAATTTATTATTTTTTTTACAGAAAGTGGAATATTCTAACAAAAATAATGAGAATCAATCAGCTTAAGATTTATGAAAAAAATTCTATAACTCTTTTATCCAAACGTGTACGTTTTTTATCATAGCGTTTGGAGATGTGTTACAATGTTCCCCACAATGTTATGGGGGTTATGTACAATAACTGCCCACAGTGTTATGTGTTTTGTTTTTTATTGTAGTATTTGTAAATGGGAAATGTAGCGTGCTATTGAAGCTTATCTACATGGAGCGAACACCCAAATACACTTCATAGCACTCAACTAACACTCCCCTCAAAATGCAACACTTCCACACTTTCCCTTTGAAATATCCCCAAAACATAATCTTAATAGCTACACAAGTACACACAATACACTTTGCTCCCTTGATCACTAAGTCAATTCATTGAATGTTTAAATTAGTGATCCTCTTATAAAGTCTATTATGAAGTTGACACAATGTCCATTTGCATTGGAGCCCTTATATTTTAATACAAAACAATAATGAGAATTATCTCAGCAATAAAAGTCTTTGGCATATCACGTACACTTCATTGTGTCTCTCTGGAATTTTAATGATGCAAGCGCTGTACCGTACTCGGTACTTCATGCAATTACCTTGTCATAAGTCTGGCGACCTGTAGCAAAAAACCGCCGTGGATTGCCAACGTCCATTGATGAACGTAGTCGCCTTCGCTGCCTAGTGCCCATTCAACACGACCCAGGTCACCGTCTCGCTTACGTCAGCAACTACAACCTGCAAGGTTGATCTCAGCGTGAGATGTAAGATGTCGTACCAACATTACCAAGCACAACTTGACGAAAGAATCACGGCCTTAATGGCTCTAGTAAAGTTTAGTTGCCATTGATTACAAAGCCGAATTGTTCATTAATCACGTAACTAACAATATTGAGCGAAGTCAACAATACTCGCGCCGAACTAATTGAGATTCGGAATGATTGCATTGAATGTATATTGAAACAGTTCGTAGCACGCCGGATAACAGTCAGAAACATAATACTCATAATGATCAGAATGATGCTGATTGCTAAAATGATAGAATGATCAGCTGATAGAATCTGAACGAATGACCTAATGATCTCTTAGACTGAACATCTGAACACTCGAACTGATAGAATCATACTCGAATGATGAGACAGAATGTCTAATAGAATGACCACTAGAATCTGACATAGAATGCTGATCTCGAATGAATGAAATCGAATGATCTTGAATGAATTCGAAAGAATGATGATGATCAAATGATTTTGGAGCGTCTCTGCTCCTAGTTTAAATAACCATATCCCTTCTCCATGTCTAAAAATCAAAAGGACAAACTCTTCCTCCTCTGACGTAGTTGACTCTCTCTAACTAATAACTAAAGATTTTCTTCTCACATGACTCGCCTCAGATTGACTTGACTTGTAGTGACGTATTTTCAACTTGGACCACTAACGACATTTGTTAGCACTAACACTATTCCACTCCGAACCATGGTATTTTTCTATACATGTCACCTCCTTGACATTCCCCAGATCCGCAACGCACTTCTTTCCATAAGGCAATATTCATTTTTGAAAGGAAAATGTCATCCCCCTGCGCTCTAACTACAACACTTTATTTTAACATGTCTGTCAAACGTTACTCACACCTCCTTTCATTCCGAACCCAAACTTCTGCGCAGTCGTTCCCCTTCCATTATTCTGTCCAGTATCACTCATCTTGTATTGTATGAACACGTGTTGCCTGGCACAATGACCAGTCTTAGTTCTCCTCCGTCCCTTTGTACAATTAAAAAACCCATGTCGATCCACTGCTCTGCTAATGGAAATCTCCATCTGGAAATCTCCAGCAGACTGAGAGCAACCAAACCTTTTGGATATCGCACCAAACAAATTTTGGAAAACCTGATTATACGTACACATGATGTCTTAAATCGAGGTTTCAGTAAGACTCCTCCTTGGGCTTTGCACAAGCCGAAGATTAGTCTTCTGCATCATGACAAGAAGAACACTCCAGCCGTTATGTTGAGGATATACTTCCACGTAATCCTTGACAAACACCGGATCTATATTCCTGTGTTTACAGACCGATGGTGTCGGCTGCTCCGTGGTGTTCCCCCGTAAGATCTGTGGCTACCGTCTTGGCGATTTGTGCAGCGTTTACACCGCTGAGTGTTACTCCCTGTTGAGAGCACTGCGATCAACAAAGGGTTACCGTGGATCAAATTTCCTGGTTTGCTCTGATTCTCTTCAAGCAAACTCTTCAAACAAACCAGTCTATGTATCCAGCTGATAAGCAGATCCAGAACATCCAGCATGTTCTCTTCTCGCTCCAAAGTGACGGAAGGAACGTAATTTTGCTGTTAGCAGCAGGCTCACTAGTGCCATGACTTGGATAAGTTTGGGAACCCGTGACCTGGGCAATAAAACCCGCACACTACGCACAATTTCGAAAAATATTGATATTCTCCAATTACCTGTTCATGCTCACTGTCAACATGCCGTAATTTCAAAGTTTAATATTAAAAAATATATTTAACCTATAATTATATGATAACAGATGTTAAAAAAGAAAAACTGCAAAGCATATGAGAAAATTTTAAAAAAAATTGAGTAGAAATGAGTTTATAAGTGGCCAAGCAAATATTAATTTTAGAGTCGCAGTGAACTATTGATTCAGTAGAATTGAATCATTTTAAAGCTGAGAAATTATCCATTAATTCGTAGATAAAGAAATTTTTTTGTTGATAATTCCGTTGAAAAGTCAGTTGGTAAGGTATCAGGTAAAAAACTTCCAGAAATAACTTATGTTGTACTACAAGAGAACATCTGCTTTTGTGCGGAGTGAAGTGTTTTGTTCCGCTCTGAGGAGGCGCAAGTGGGTCAAGGGAGACAAATGAGGTTGCAGCTTCTCGAGGGACGAGGACCTCTGAGTGACTCATAGATGTTCTGTCTTCCATCTCCAAGCTCCTGTTACATTAGAGAATTGTATGCCGTGTCCACGAGAGAACATCTTTTGATTGATATCTCAAGGCTCCTGCACTATAAAATCTGAATATCACATGAAATATGATTTTGCGTTGAAATAATATTATAATTATTTCCTCTAATACACCGACTAATTGACAATCTCCTTTGTTTGCTAAGAAGGGGGAAGCAAAGAAGAGGTAAGTCTCGTAACTTACATTGTCCCCTTCGAAGTTTTTGAATAATAATAATAAATAAAGATTTAAAAGATCAAGACATGTACTAAAAAGTATAAAATAAGTTAAGGTTTTTAGTAAAGAAATGCAATGTCAAATGTTAATACCTCCTTACATATTTCACATTAATAGATCTTAATAAAAGTTAACGTACTTACTATCTTTTTCACTGATTATGATTTAATATTGTGCGTTGAAGTAGTCTTCAAAAAGCTTGTCTTCAAAAATACACACTTCGGCAAGTACTTACCAACCAATCTCTGTCCTAATGAAATTAATTGGTATCTACTTTTATCTACTTAATTTTGCTCGTATTTCTTTATGTGTGTTGAAATCGGAACCAGCAATTTCGTTCTTTCCTTAACCCTGCACTCGTGTTAGTTTGGCTATTTAAAAATTATACTGTCTCGCAAATGAAAAATACATTTTCCAGAACTCTTTTTGCATCAGTGGTCGACAGTCGAATATGAATGAACCAATAGTCGACGTAGGTATTTGTGACTCAAAACCACGATAAAAAATGTTCAATTCACGTCAATAGGTTATTCACAATATTACAGAAACATCTCACACATGTCATTCACATAAAAGCTTACCATACTTTGGGGGTTAAAAATGAAATCCTTAATGTTTTTTAAAAATAATTTTCACATTATCAAAGTTTTCATTAAATTCTGTGAAATATTCACACCATCCAAGTCTTCATCTTCTTTTCATAGTCATTATTTTGTCTGTGCGATCTTCATTGGCAAGAAAGAATTAAAATGAGAGTATTAGTATCAGCCAGTCGACTAAACAAGCAAAATCTACCACCGGCAAAATTTCAAGTTTTCTTTCGGATAATATTAAAAGTTTATTAGCAGTTTTTGGTGTTGAATTTCTATGCGCGAGGTGTCGATTTCTAGAGCATATCAAGATCATCAGATGCACCAATAGTCGACGTGGGTGTCTACTTTTCAAAAGTTGAAAAATTAACGCTGCACGCAGGTACAAAATGACCTGGGTACACCTGAGGAATATATAACGAAAGCTGAGTATGTCACCGTGTTTTGAGAAAGAGACATATATAAAAACAGAATTATAAAAACTATTAATGAGTAAGATGAAGACAGAAATTGATCAATTAAAATTAATGAAACTCGAGGTTGTGTTGAGCCCAAAACTTTATTAGAGTAAGACCTATCTCGGACGAGGAAGAACTTGTGAACAAAACGGAAAGGATCAATAGAAGGAATAAGAGAAACAAAAAAGGAAGGTGGACAGTTCACCGAATGAACCGAGTTCACCGAGTTTTACTAACTCAACGACTTCTCTGAAACAATGAACTGTTCAGAGACAACAACCAAACATGAATCAACGATCAGAAAAGGTTCATAAACCTCCACGAATAATGATTTACAAGGAAAAACAGTATGATCACATCTATGGAATACTAACAAGATAATAAATAAAGAATAGAAGGTAATTTTACTTAACAATGGAGTGATAACTCTATTGAACATTATTCAGGACAATGATTTGATTTCAACATTCCGAAACAATTAACGTAGATGTTGCTACGAAAGCAAAGTGAACTAATACCCAAATAACTAGGTACTTCATATAACTACTCTTACAGTAGCAACTGTGAATACCAGGTTAAAATCGGGATAGTGCAGTTTGAGTGAAAACAAACTTCGTGCGAAGCGTTGAAAACGGATATGTGCCAATAATAAACATTGATCCTACTCCAATATTTCACCAATTCCTACTTCAATGTCTTCACCATCTCCTGCTCCAGAACATACAAAAACTCTCCAATAACCTCGAACGAAGAACCTTCAAAATACCAAAAATCCTGAACCCAAAATCCTCAATTACTATCAAAATAAATTCTAATGTATGTCTCCATTTTTCAAACAATATGACATACTGCCGCTAGTGACGAGGTCTATCCAAGAGGTCGACGAGGCGCTGCCAAATCCTATCAGATCCAGCCAGAACTCTTAGAATCCTACCAGAACCAGTCAGGACGTCCAGAATCCTACAAGAACCGGTCAAGGACTTCCAGATACTACCAGATCCTGTAATGCCTACCAGACTTCACGTTCCTGACCAGTTCCTGCAGAAGGCCTCAGAGAAATCTACAAAAGAAATTTTTTCTTCAAGTTTAAGTTTTTTTAGTTTCCAACGTACCCCAATTTTTTTCTTCTTAAAGGGAAGTTTTTTATTCAAAGAAAGGGGAGTGATGTAGCGAATCGCTACATATTGCAAGTTTACTTCCAAACTAATAAAATGAACTAATAACATCCCCTAGCTAATTCCAGAATATTACAGAACAAAACAGGCAACAAGTGGTTAACAATAAGTGTCACTAGCAATATAACATATTCTGGAATTAAGGAATTTCCAAGACAAAAGAAAACAATATAGTGAATATTTACTACAATGTAAACAATACAAAGACTTGGTAAATTCCAGAACAGATAGTGAACAAGTGAATAAATATAGTGAAAGCAACCAATCCCAGGACGTGGAACATGACAGAATGTAAAAACCCAATAACACTGTAACCTAGGATACATAACTTGTTTATTGGATACGAAACACACACTCTGAGGCGATCTCTTGTACAGTACACTTCATGTCATTCGCTCCGTGCTATGTCGCCACTCAGTTCAAGTGTCAATCTCGCTGCAGACATTAGCATCTAACCGCGATTCAGTACAAGCATCTTAAAAACATTATAATCTCCGTTCATGAGAATTTATTAACATTTCTTGCGTGTTATCAAGAGTGCATATTGTTCTATTCTTCACGTACAAGAACTTTATTTAATATTTATAACTATTCTTCACAAGTGATAGTTAACATTTTACTACGTATCTTGTTAATTCATACGTGGAATTAATGATAAATTCAGTGTACCTGCAACTATTCAGTGAATTCAGTGATCAATCTTCATCAATTGTCCGTGTGAATTATTCACCATCTCTGTATCTTTGACATCCACGAATATTGTGTCTTGTAATTACAATTGTGTAACGATCCTACTTGTGAGTAATCAATCAACTGATTCAGTACAATATCAGGAATTTCAGAGAAACTCATGAAATTGATACAATCTGTGACACGAGACTCACTGACTAACTGACAAATAATTTATGTTTAATGTATTTAATTTATTATGCTTCAATCATTCTCAGTCTGGTTATTAAACTCAGTCAGTGCCTTTTTAACAGTGAACTTGCCTTATGTTATTATTGTATTTTAGTTTACTGCTTTATTACCTTCTCATTTTTATTTATTTATTTTGGAGGGGATCAATATCAAACGGACACGCATCATTTGTTGTTAAATAATTAATAGCCAGGCACTTCAAATATTCTACAATCTTAAACCCCCGACAAAAATATCTACATATATAAAAGCGATCTACCACCGACTGACTGATTGATTGAATGACTGACTGGCAAATCACGAAACCTCAGAAACTACAAAGCCTACAATTAAACTTCACAAGTTGCATTGTGGGTATCTTTCAGGGGATACCCGCCAAGAAAGGATTTGTCGAAAATCCATTCCTAAACAGGTGAAATAGAAGTTGGAATGTTTTATGTATGTATCCTGGTACCATTAGGGAGGAAATGGGATGTAAAAAGAATGGAAACATTCAATTTAGGATTCGTGTCCATACTTATCGGTGTCGTTGAGATGGATAAGGGCGTCCCCGATGCTTTGTAAGTTCACAATTAGTCCATATTGCAGTTAATATAACCCTAGCAAAAGGGTGAATAGAAAATTGTTTTTTTTAAACGTTTTCTCCACTACATCAGTGAAAATAAGGGACAGAAGACACACACTAATTCTATCTTTCCAACAGTAATGAATGACATTCTCGCTGGATTTGAAAGGGAATGTGAGAAATGATGTAGTTGAGGACAATGCAGAATTCACGTGAGTAAAGCCACACGAGCAACGCCGCACTCAGCTAGTATATAGATCTCGCTTCAGCAATGAATATTTACCCCGTTTCACCTTTATTGATAATCCCCTAAAACAGCTGACACAAAAATGGATTTAATGAATCACATGATAGAAAATTTCGACAACATGAGCTCATGAGTTGAAAATGTTTGTTTCTAAGTGATGTTAATTTTCACTTCGTGTTATTCATATATTTAATAAGTCACGCTTTTCAGAGAAATACGGGTTGATCACATGAGAATATTTCTCTTCTTAGAAGGGATGATTATCCATATTCCAAGAATTATGAATTCAATTTATTTATTTACTGTCGTACCGTAATGAGCGTTAGTGTAATCATTCGGTTTAATTGACTAAATGAAAAACATTCACTTAAGAAAACAAATACAATTACAATTTTGAAAGGTAAACAAATATTGAGAAAACAGACTTTGTATATTTCAATTGACATTATTTACGTATAGAAAACATGTTTTCATAATTATTCCCAGAGATACTGAAAATAGCAAAATACAAAGACAACATCCCATCAAAAGTATCCTATACATAATACTTTTCTCTCTGTGTTGACGAATCTGTCAGTTAGTCATGAAAACGCACCAAATATTAACGAGCAAACAAATACAGTTTAATATTTCAAAGCTAACCAAGTACAGACATCAATGAGAGAACGAAACGAAGTCCAATTTATACTTCATTCAATAAATTTATTTTCATTTTCTTAACTGCCCAAAAGCTTCCTTAAATCGCCATTATTTGGAAACTTTTTTTTCATCGAACTATTTCGAATTGAAAGACTTGAAATATGCTATTTAATTTTCAACCAACAAGATGCGATTTGCGTTTTTTACAGCCAATTTTCCTATGTTTGTAAAAATTTCTTAATGGAATGGCTACTTTAAGACTATAAATTTAAAGAAAGTAAAATCTATAATGAAAAAGTCGATACAGCTGTGTTAATGTTGGAAAAGCTAACTTGTGGACTGCTTCGAGAATATTTCCGCTCATTATATCACAATGAAAAATTAGAATTGTAAGTGCTAACCAGTTAGTAAGTATCCTCTTACTGGCTAATTACCCGGCGTTGCCTGGAATATTTTTGTTAGACCAACCAACTTTTACTCAGGAAAAAAATCTATCTATATTATATGATCAAAATAATTTTACTTACTGGTTTTTGAAAACATGTGTAGAGCATCCTAATTTTACAAATACAATTTTAATACAAGACTCTGACATAATATCGGATGTGTATCTATTCATTTTAGCATCTCAGGTAGTACGAACCAACTCGTCGGGAGCACCGCCACAGCCGGTCGAATTTTCGCTTCTGAGGCAAGTGCGAGGCAGTGCGACTACACCATTTCGTTAAATCGCTTGTAAAATCTAAACTATTCGTTCAAATTTTACGATTTTAAGATTTTTTAAATCTTTGTTAAATACACAAAACAAACAAGCAATTTAATTTGATGATTCATTGATTTGTTTTCCTAAAATCATAAATTTTATAAATTACTCTCCTTATTTGAAGTATTTTAACATTTCTGTTTTTAATAACATTTTTCTGATAATTTAGGTTGACCTTTGTAGATAAACATATGCAGTCGCGGACATTTTTGTAGAAATCTTTGAGGCGAACATATTGCCATTCATAGTTGACACCTATCTCTAACCATTTAGGCAGCGTATGCGTATATACCACATTTTCCTCGATTTCATCGAAATTTGTAGTCATCGACATGTTTCGTTTCACGCATTTAAAAAATAAAAGTTGGCTTATGTTGTTCCTGAAGATCTTAACTACATCCTTGCCAAATTTCATCACGATCGATTATGTGGTTTAGCCGTGATTAGGAAGCAAACAGATAGAAACACTTTTGCATTTTGCATTTATATATTAGTATGGATTGTGCAAATATGATTCTCTTCCTCATACTCAGTGTGGTGACTGACCTCTCATTTTACCCCGGCAGTAACTGGCCAAAACCACGGCACATTAAGAAACGTTATACAGGTAAATACTGTGCGCTAAAATGTCATAAATATCATTATTAAATAACACCTCCATGAACTGAGTAGATGTGTGGTCATGGAGAGTTAATGAAATCAGAAATAACGTCAGTTTATTGACCGAACCTCACAAAAATGAACCACCCCGTAATTATCATTTAAATTTACTTTGTATTTGCTTTTCCGCTTTAAAATATTAAATGCTTCATCAATCAGGAGGATTCATTATTCAAAAGGATGCATCGTGCCCTTTATCATCAATCCCAGATCAGAGGAAAAGTATTTAAAGTAGCATCTGCATACTTCGTATTTCAAATTTTACCTATATTTTATGGTGCTATGTTCAAAGAGAATTTGGATGAGTTTTCAGAAACAGTATTTAAATTACTAAGAGATACACAGCGTTCTCAGCTGAAACCTACGCGATACCGAATACGATAGAATATGCTTCACTAGATTCGGTAAGATCATAATATCATTTTTACATAAGAGGTTGGGAAGTAACATAGAAGCTAATAAATTACAACTCATGTAGAATATTACCTAAGTAATATGACAAAAGTTTAACAATAATAATATTAAATTTGTGTGGCGTCCTGCTTACTGTGTTGTCAAGCAACGAGAAAGCGAACTGCATAGCAAGAACTGTCTGCTAGCAATGAAATTATGGGACATGTTCCTATTAATCATGAGGATTTAAATAGGTATTTTCAGCTTTAAACGATGAATGACAGGAAAAATGGTTTATAGAAAAAGGAGAAGAAGAAAAAAGTCAGAAGAAACTCCTCCCACATAAGTCTGTAAATGTAGAATTCTAAATCGTCTGATGTATACTTGAGTTCACTTCTCAGACACATGGTTAACTCTCAAAATATATATTAAACAAGATCGATGAATCTATAAATAGAGCGGGTAATGATTTTATCTGTAGAACCTACAATTTATAATTCGATTTTTTTTCTTTTTAATTTTTTAATTTTTTCTCGGACCAACTTAACTATATGGTCCAACGCCGTAGAAAAATATCCAGATGAGATATCGAAAAACGGTTTATCTTGTCATGATTCTGGAAGGGACTTTGTTCTCGGAAATTACAAATTGAATCATTTTATGTGAAAAAAAAATCCCTTTTTCGATGGCAAATTTAACATTATCTTCCTATCTTAACCTTATTCTTCGTATATCCTTCCGCGAGTGCTGCTACCTCCACCTTCGCCTCCATCTTCACACTTACAACATATTTTCTTAAAACGGAATCGCCGGGTCTTACAAACCTAACATCGCCGACTGTGACCGAACAATTGTTTATAATTGTTCATGGCTCGCGACAGCGATAATTATATTTTCATACCCTAACATACTAACATAAACGGTGGCGGAGAGAAGAAAATAGTGTGGAACAATATTTCTTTATAACTATCGTAAATATGAAAAGCGAAGAATACGGCTTATATTTTCGGAACCGCAATAATATTTGTAGTATTTTGACATAAATTATTTTTCGAACCCTTGTGGGACCATATTCTTAAGTTTGGCCTTTCTCTCTACTTCTAGTCCTTTTTCTATAATTCTTTTTTGAATCCTTTTTATCTATTAATCTATAACAGGGGTCGGCAACCTTTTTTGGCCGCGTGTGAAAATCAACCAAAATATGAGTATTAAAGAGATGCTTGGGTCAGAAATATTTTCGACATGGATCTTATATACATCAACACTTATGTGTATAAGATCCATGGTAATCGAACTAAAATGTTGTTCTTAGTATCTATTTTGAATTTTTTAATCCTGAAAATGTTTGTTTCATGTTTATGTTTTATAATTTATTTTTATATATTATACTTTATTTTCGGAACTAAAGTGGGTCACTTGAAATTATCAAATGGGTCACTCGGTGACCCTTGGGTCATAGGTTGCCGACCCCTGATCTATAATAATCCCCCCTCATCACTTACGGTAATGAACTAATTTCCTCCTCACCAAATCCTTATTAAATTTCTTTATTTTATTTTTTATCTCTTTCCGTTTTTTCCCTTTATAGTAATTTAACGAAGATTTTTTTTCTCACCTCTACTTTACTACTTAGGTCTTTCATAGAACTTATATTGACGTTAAATTACCGTTCAGCATTTATTTCTTGTCTTTTTGCTCTTTTATTTATTCCAATTATTATTTTCCAAAGTTTAAAGAAAATTATTACTTATTCATCATTTCAATATTATAGCTTTTAGTAATTTGTATGAAATGAATTAATTCTCAATATTACTGCACTACATCCTCTCTGAATGTTTCGTCGCCCCTTAAGAATTTTCAGAAATATTTAAGTAGAACTTTTCCGCATGCGACCTGTACAACCGTTAGAAAGTTCCCTAACCCTTTTCCAAGAAACTGCCACGGCTGCCACCGGTGTTTCGCAAGACAACGCCCTTCTTAATCCTTTCCCGTATACTCTGTTTGTAGCGCATGTTAATGCACAATCCCTCCTGTGTCAACACTCCGACGTTCTTAGAATCCTGCCTAACTGTGAACTCCACGCTCGTAAGGAAATATGGTTAGAAAATTCTTTAAGTTCAGGATTAGTCAATGTTCCCGGATACCGTCTTTTACGAGCTGACAGAAATATGTGTGGAGGTGGCGGAGTTGGGATATTTATCCGCGATGATTTAAAAAGCAAAGTTGTATTCTCTTCTGAAAACGAAATTACGCGAAAAGTCGTGTATCTTTTTGTTGAAATTACTTTAAAAAACAAAAAATTCCTTTTAACGGTTATATACAAACCCCCTAAGCGTTGTAATATTCATGAGCTTGATGAATTATTCTCAATTTGTGCAACTAAATTTGATTCTATAATCGTGATGGGTGATTTTAACTGTGATCTCATAAAAGAAAATTCTTCACACGCAATTAACTTTAATAGATTATTTCATGATATGAATTTAAAAGTTCTTCCTCTGGAGTCGACTCATCACACAAATAATTCTGATAGTTGGATCGAACATATTATTACTTCAAACCCGGAAAGGTTCGAATATATGGGCAAATTACCGTTCCCGGTATCTCTAAGCACGAGTTAATTTATGTTTCTTATGTCCTGAAATGTCCTAAGTATGTACCGAAAATAATAGAGTATCGTGATTTTAAGAATTTAGACCAAAGCAACTTTCTTAATAAAGGATTAAATATATCATGGCATGACATTTACAACGACGAGTCTCTGGAGAACAAAGTAAAGATTTTTACTGAACAATTAATTAACCTCATTGAGAAACACATACCCATTAAAAAAGCTCGTGTAACTCGCCCCCCCCCCCAGCACCTTGGTTACCTTTCGAAATCAAACATTTAATGNAAAAAAATGAGGAAGAATATATCAAAATATACAAAAGCTTAAGAAATACTGTTACGCAAAAAATTAGAAATACAAAATTAAATATTATCATAATATATTAGATGCAAACCGGGATAGTAAATCACTCTGGAAAACTCTTAAAAGTATTGGACTGGGTAAGACATCCACTTCATTCGATATCTGTATACCTTTAGATACTTTAAATACTTATTTCGTGGCCAAACATCGTGCATCAATGAATATTTAAAGCTAGAAGTGTTAAAGTCTTTATAAAACGATGAGAATTACTCAGAAAATTATTTCTATTTGACGTCTGGCACTCCAGCAGAGGTATGAAAGATCATAATGAGTTTAAAATCAAACGCCTCGGGTTCAGATAAATTAAACGCTAAACTATTAAAATTATGTAGTTCCTTCTGTGTTTCACCTATTACGGATATTATCAATTATTCACTCTCCAGTGGTAGCTTCCCTACCGCGTGGAAAACTGCCTTGGTACACCCTCTCCCCAAAACATCGCATCTCTAAACCAAATGAGTATCGACCAATTATTATTCTCCCCACTCAGTCGAAAATATTAGAAAAAAGTTGTTCGAAATCAAGTGGAGGGCTACCTCAATTACAAAAATATTATTAATGAATGTCAATCCGGTTTCCGTTCAGGTAGAAGTACAGGAATCGCCTTGTTGAATGTTATAGAAGATGCTCGAAATTCGATTGACGCGGGAAACGTAACTATTCTTGTCCTTCTCGATTTTAGCAAGGCATTTGATTCAGTTGATCATGATATTTTTTTTTGCAAAAATGAAGACTTTAGGTTTCGGATGGCCTTCAATAAAATGGTTTTCGTTATATTTAACAGGACGAAAACAAACTGTAGTATCTTGAAATAACACTCATCTTCTCTTCAAACGGTGCGTGGTGTTGCTCAAGGAAGTGTCCTCGGTCCCCTGGCTTTTTTAATTTACGTTGATGACGTCAACAAATCACTTAAACACAGCAAATTTCAAATGTACGCCGACGATCTTCAAATTTATATTACTGGCAAAACGTCTAACATAACTTCAATTGCGCAAAAACTTAACGAAGATCTCACCTCACTCAGTAAGTGGGCAAAATCAGTCGGCCTCCTCTTAAATCCGTCTAAATCACAATGCTTATTGCTTGGTTCAAAGAAAACCCTCAGTAAACTTTCAAATTGCACCCTACCCAATATATCAGTTAATAATACTTCTCTCGTTTGGTGCAATCACGTGAAAAATCTAGGAATTTATATTGAAAGTTAGCTAAGTTGGGAAACTCAAATAGACGTAACATGTAAACAAAGTTTACTCCACCATCCACTCTTTAAAACGGCTACGTAATTTTTACCAACAGGAGTAAAGGAAATGCTTGTTAGGTCTCTTGTATGCCGCACTTTGATTACTGTAACTTTCTTTTCACTGACTTGACGGAAAAAATAAAACGTAAATTACAAGTAACTCAGAACTCATGTATTCGTTTCATTTTTGATCTCAGGAAGTATGATCATGTGACAGAATTTTTCAAAAAATCAAGGACACTCACGCTCGAGGAACGTCGAACGCTGCATTGCCTATCTCTTCTTTATAAAATAATAAAAAATGGACATTTAACAGTTTTAGCAAAACGT
Source organism: Laupala kohalensis (assembly GCA_002313205.1). Lineage (NCBI taxonomy): Eukaryota > Metazoa > Arthropoda > Insecta > Orthoptera > Trigonidiidae > Laupala > Laupala kohalensis. Next base: position 216,352 of record NNCF01129791.1, on the reverse strand, counting down.
TTTAAATTTTTGAAATTGGATCGCGCGTGAGACTCACATCTCCTCTCTATTCCTCGGCATGGCACAACTCTTTATAGTAAATCCTTCACAGTACACACAATACGTTCTTGGAACAAACTTCCTGCTCAACTAAAATCTCTATCAACTTTTTCTTCTTTCAGGCGATGTCTTACAGAGTGGATGGAAAACAAAAACCTTTAGTATTCCCACATTCTCTGTCTATTCTTTCTCCTTCATTTGTATGCTTTCTTTCTTTCTTTATCTTCCTTTCATTCTTTCTCTTCTTTGCTTTTACATAATCTCTCTTTCATTCTTTCAGTACTCTAGCTTCATATGATCTTATGTAATATATAATTTGTAAATACAGTGTAATATGTATCTACTAAGGTATAATCATATTATAATATGTAATTTGTAAATATTATCATAATGTAATAATTTGTTTTGATATCCTTGTTGTAATATCTATATTCATAATTATGTTAATGTTATACTGTTACTACTGTTACTGCTGCTTTTAACCCATGTTCGGCACTAAGCCGCCATCCTGATTGGGGTTTTGCTGGGTTTACTCAATTGCTTAAGGTTTTACCAGGATGGTACCTAGTATTGCTTCCCAGTTTTAAATGTAAATATGATCCTCCCAATTTTCATCTTGTATTTAAAATGAAAATGTTTTAAAATGGTTAGGCGGAAGAGCAGACCTTAAGGTCTTTGTCTCGCCAAAATAAAGGCACTTTTATTATTATTATTATTATTATTATTATTATTATTATTATAAAATTGACCTTGTAATGACATAAAGATCGGGCAGACATGTCTAATAGCAGATATAAATTAATGAGAAGGTGGTAAATTTGAACTTCCGTGTAAAAGGTAGATCCTTGCATCTAGTATGTCGAGTCTCAATATTTCCACAGATTTTAACTCCCGCATTTTAGCAGATCTAAGGACATAGTGTCAATTCGTATGGATACGCTGTTTAGAGTATTGTGGACAAGGTAAAATTTGTCACTGAAGAGTGATCAATCACCGATTTGTTTGCGTCATCAATCATGCATCAGTTTCAATCTCATCTGCACTCTCATCTATTATATGCAGCTTACGGTGCGATTATGTACGAGAAGAAGGGCAAAGAGAAGAGTGAAGTGGAGAAACGAGCGGCGAGGCTCCGTTTATGTTGGAGCTACGATAGGAGGAGTCATTGTACGTAATGCAAGCCTTCGAGAATATTTGAGGCATTGACACATCTCCGCATGCGCGGATGCTCAAAGTCTCCGAGTCTACGTTCAGCGGATCGTTTAACATAACCTAACAAAATTTACTTGTGAATTTATTTCCATAGTCATATCGTTTGTTGTAGTTTTAAATCTTTTTGTCCCTCAACGCGACTCTTCGGTGGATGCATCTTATCAATTGCTCAAAATCCATTGCCATCAAATCCAAAATCAAAATTCAAAATCCATTAGTAGTGACATAAATAAAGATCAGATACTGTGCTAAATGCCACATTCCTGAAGGAATCAAAAAGGCATAACAAAGTTGGTTCTTTTTGCTCAAACATAACGTCCAATCTGTTGGGTAGACCGTGTACAATATTTGAGACACCCCAAAAGAAAGTGTTCCACAGTAAGTATTGTGTTGCAAGTCTCACGGATTGGGGAGAATCACCGAGTAAAAGATGACCATGGGTAAGATGTCAGTAGTCAATACAAAAACGTGTAAGGATCCCGTCTGTTCGCACGGGATAAAGACCAGGTCTCAACGGAGTTTTTACCTTCCTCAGCTTGAAGGGGCAATTTTCCCATTCGACTTGCCATGTCTTAAGAATAGAAGTGCAAGCTTTGAATCTGACGTGCGAACGGTTGAAATGTCAGTTACTGCCTTCTGTGTTCCTCGCTTCGCTGCCTCATCAGCTTCTTCGTTACCAATAATACCGACATGCCCAACAAAGGACTATTACAAAATTTTGAATTGCTAGGCGGTTTATTGAATTCTGAATAGACAGTGACAGGATGTCACAAGTGCACAGTGAAGACCTTGACCACAGAGCACTAATCAAATCGCTGCATAGGACCATACACCGTATTGAATGTAGCTAAATGAACTTCAGCGCGTCAAGGATTGCATATTTCTCCGCAGTGTACACGCTGCAAAAGAAATGAGGCGAAAAGAACAGGTGGCACTATGGCAGTGGAAAGTAGTACAGACGGAATCGTTCATGGATGAACCATCAGAGTGTATTTGAGTAGAATCGGGAAGGCGGAGACGAAACTGTTCTTGTGATTAAGAGGTGGAGAATGCAGAACACATACTATTGAATTGCCGTTTATACGATGTGGAAAGGAGGGAGTACATTATCAGGGTTAATGAGGCATGGACAGGCAGTAAGAAGAGATGCAGGCTTGATATCCACCGAACAGTTGTATACTGACTGTGAAATACACAAGTAAGGTCTGTACACTACGTGATATAATAAAGGGAGATGTGTTACGAAGCCTAAAAGCACTCCTTGGTGGGAACACGCTTAGCAAGGAGCCGGAGTTCAACGAGGAAGAAGAAGCGAAGAGGAAAATCCATATAATGACATTCGAAATATGGATTAAAAGAGAAAGTACAAATAATGTTAGAGTGTTTTTATTGTATGTAAAATAATTGTACAATATGCCTAGTAATTATCAACAATAAAGTTTTGTATTTTTGTTACAAAAAAGTGTGGATGAACGTATGACCTGAATATATAGCACTCATTTCTCTGAATCTCTGGTGGTACACAGAAAGTTGAGACTGTCGAAAGTCGGTTGAATGAGAAACCATGGTGGGATGAGAGAATGAGGGTATTTCACCGGAGGAAGTAGGCTAATGTCACTTTCCTCCAGGGGATTTTTAAAGCAGATACCCGCTGGGTGGGGTAACAAAGGTCTTACAGTGTAAGATGAACAAAATTTGGGAGAATGGATGTGTTAGCGAGTGGGGTGATCTGATATCCCTATCAGTTTCACTCCTTCAGAGAATTCACTCAGTAAGCATTATAGTCTACTGGTGCGGAAGGCACCGGTTGCAATGCGAACTTCTGCATGACGTTTGCTGTTAAGGGGCCTGAGTGTAGATGGTGAACCAGAGGCATATACAATACTGCCATAATCTAATACTGAACGAACAAGACTTCTATGCAGGCGAAGAAGGCAAGTGCGGTCTGCACCCTATGATTATGCGCTTAGACAGCGAAGGAGGTTCAGGGATGAATTACAACTAGATTGTAGTTTACGTACGTGATTGCACCAACTCAGTGTGTGATCGAACGTGAGACCCAGAAACTTGGTGGAGTCAACGAAAGGAGCACGTTTGCCACCAAGAAAAAGATCTGAATCATTGTGTGCAAGATATATCCTGCAGAAATGCACACAACATGACTTGGACACAGAAAAGCTAAAGCCCGTCGATATGCTCCACTCGCGTAAACGGTTTAAAACCAATTGGAGTTGTCTCTCGATGACAGAGATGCTGGTGGAGGAACAGTAGATGGCCAAGTCGTCAACTAAGAGAGACGCATAGACCGGTTCTTCAACCACTGACGCAATACTATTGTAACAACTCAAGTATATTACATCCCCCGGCCAACGCCTTGAAAGTCGCCCTCGTGCGCAACCACAAAAAGCATCCATCTTGTCTTCTTCCTCATATCACGACCACGGCCCTCCACACAAGAGCCAAGGCCTACAATAGCTACAACCACAAAGAGTAACGAGCAGACAAGGAATCTACACACTAGATGTCAATTGAACCAGTCTGCAAGTATAATTGAAGAGTAGTCAAGATGACGTAATTACGACGCACGTCGTAATTACATAATGGCTCGTTATGGCATCATCCACATGACGCCCATATCAGCAATCCAACAAGAAATAATATGAAAATCAACATTCATTTGTCATAACTTAAAATCATCACCATGGGACGAAATAACATATCATTAATGCTAAGCACTTGGTGGAGTACAGACCAGCTCTCGATTGCTACCACTTGCATGAGTTCGAATGCTTCTACTACACTAGCTGAATTCAAAGTAATTGCCAAGTCAGTACTTCTTCGCTTGCAATTGCACGCCACAAGCAAAACTCATCTCGACGAAGCTTCACGGCGAGTCATTCTCACAACCCTGAGGCCCGCCGTTACGAAGACACTTCTTCCACCCGGAACGACTACGATTTGGGATCCTGCT
>NNCF01129791.1:195222-210726 GCA_002313205.1 Laupala kohalensis | reverse complement strand
CTTCAGGAAGGACTTCACGCCACTCCTAGAGGATCCTCAGCCTACGTTCCCGGCAAGACACAGAAAAGCAAGTTTGACGTTTATATGCGTCTGTCATACGGCTTTCTATAGTCGTAAATTACGTTCTGTATTATCTATTCATTTTAATTCGTTCTTGTATCGCTTGCCTACTTGCAAATCACTTATTCGCCACGAATAAGATAATTAATCAACGCTAATTAAAGCATTTTATGAGATCTATACAATTTATTTATTTGGTTGAACAACGGGGAATATTTGAACGGAGTCTCACCATCAAATATTCCCTCGCGCAAGACCACACTATTAATGACTATAGCAAAGAGAGTGACGCTCAGAAATGAGACCTGTGGGATACAGTTTTCCAAAGGATGGCTAGATGACAAATGAGTACCGAGGCGAACGCGGAAAGACTGTTGAGATATGAAGCTCTCCTGGAACAGACGAAGACAACCTCGTAATCCCCATGAGTGCAATGTGCGTAGGATTCCGTATCTCCAGATTGTGTCATAGGCTTATTCCATGTCAAAAAAGATAGCAAGGCAATGGCTCATGTAATTACGAGATTTTTTCGTCGTGTTTTTTTTCTTTCTTGTTGTCAAGGGAGTAATTACGTATACAATTACTGAAAATCCCAACACCTCTGGCTTAAACCAGAGCATCTTCAATGCCTTGCTGATCATCAATGACAACTCTTCGCCAGGTGACGTGGAGCTTGTCACTTCCAAGCATCGTATCAACAAAGATATCCAGAAGTGCAACAGAAGTGGACATCATACAAAAACAAGTGACTCAGGCGGAAACCAATGCGACACATCAATACCAGCAACATTCATTGCAGGAATATAATGCAAATGATAATGCTGGAGGCAGGTAAATGCAAGAGAGAGAACACATTCAGGCAATAGCAATAATTAATTAAACTATCACCTCTAATCAAGTAAGCAAGTCTGCGATACCAACTCACAGCTTTGCGTTCTTAACAAACGACCACGATAATGATACATCGCGTGAAATTAAACCACCTAGCGTACCTCCAATATTCATTTCGTTTTGTAACTAGTGTCTAAAATTTCATCTCTCAGAGAAATTTCATTTCAGAGAAATTGTATCTCTCTTACCATCCTTCCTTAGAAGATATATTTAGTTTTATAGAAAACTCTTTCCAAAAATCCGACTATCCTGATGAGACAGTCCGAGCAGCCTGGAACGTTACTGAATCTCCTCACTGCACTAACCAGTAAAATAAATTAAAATGGTGTGGAATTGACACTCATTCTCTGGAATGCCGATGGATTATTGCAACATCGGGAAATAATATTATAACAATGTTGACATCATGCTTGTATTGAAGACTCATTTTACGATTAAGGCATTGTAATTTTACCTGGAGTCTCTATTTACAAAATGCTACACCCTGCTGGTACAGCACATGGTGATACAGCGTCATAATTTAACTCAAAATAAACACCATCTATCTGCAGAATTTAAAAAATCAGCTACTTCCGTAACAATAGCTAAAATTCTTGGATCGTTGTATTCACTTCTGTAAACATAAATTGAAAGAGTAAGACATCTGTACATTAATGAAATCGCTGGGTACAACATTTTGTCGTTTGAGGAGATTTTAACGCCGTTTCGGCACTGGTTTTTGGAAAATGTGTTTTATTTATATCAATAAAAATTACTTTTGTGAGACGTTAAAGGAAAATGAATTTTAGAAACAAATTTCAAGTTGGATACAGCAAGAGACCTAGATTACGCGTGAGAGGAATGGGGTTCTTAATTCATTACCATTTGATTTTGGCACTTGCTCCGCAAAATAGTGAAAATTGTAGGCTACTTTTTTCATAACTAACAGCACAAAAAGATGTCAGTTCTAAGGGTTTAAATATGGTCAATATTATTTAAACATAGATACTGATTACAATTTTATTTTTAGAGTCAAGAGAGCCATATCAAACTTAACTTGTGATGAATAATCACAATTTAAAAAAAGAAAAAAACTACTAAGTTAAAAAAATACCACCCAAATATAAATTTATTTTATTTTAGGTTTTAGAAATGGTGAAGTTGTAATGCCGAAAATCGACTCCAGAAGGTGTTAAAATGTACAAATTAGCACATGAATTTTTAAAAAATTTCCGGGGGAGTGAAGCGCAGGAAATTTTCCTTCGTTTGAAAGTATGGGAAATTCAGTACTGATAAATTCGCCATTATACCACTGGGGGTCACGCATCAACACAGTAATTGGCAAAGCACTCCACCAAGCAATAAACAAACTAAGTGTTTGTTTTTTTTAGTTTATTTTCTTCTCGTTCGGCATAGTCCATTCGAGGATTCGAAATTACAATGCACTTCAATTTACGGTACGGACAATCCTAGCTAGGTGTGTACAAACACTAATTGTAAAATAGACCTTTGTGTAATTGTAAAATAGACCTTTGCATAATATTTCTAAGATCATCTTTGATTAAATACATATTAAGAATGGCAGTATGATGGTTGATTTTGATCATTAATGGAGGCATTATTGGGTTGTGATTAGATTCAAGTTCAGGAAGATCTGTTTGGTAAATAGGTTTACTGATACTATAAGATAAACAGATGTGAAGAATGTCAGGTATAAAATTTAGGTGGGTTGGATAATGCGTAGCATGAACTAATATTCCTCTTTTTTTATTTTGTACTGTAGTTTTCGACGACCTACAGTTGTGTGGTTACAGTTCCAGGTCCTTTTCTTGCTATTTAGATCCCCTAGTAGAAGTACCCTTTCAGTATTTTTAAATATATTTTTTAATAGGTTTAAGGGGAATTTTTGTTTGGTGGTTTATAAGTTGCTATAATTGTTATGTCTATATTTTGTAGTAACAATTTTTTTGCTATTGTCTCCGAGTTTTCTGCTATTTCACTGTGAGTTTGAGTGTGACTGTGGATTTAATTATTATTGGTACTCCTCCTGCTACCTTATAAGATGACCTATCATTTCTGTAAATTTTAAAACCAGGAATTTTTAGTTTGTCAGTGTGCTTTAAATGTGTTTCCGTAGCGTATGCAATGTTAATTTTATAAGTGTATAAAAAGTTTCTGGAAATGTTTTCTTGTTTTAGTATAACATTATCATTCCAACTTAAAAGTATAATAATGTTAAGGTTTTTTGAATCATTTATGTAATGTTGACAATAAAATTTTTGTTATTAATATGTTCATTACACTTGTTATTGCTAGATATGTTATGGTTAATATTAAGCTGTTTAAATCTGTGTTATTCACGGGATAATTTGTGTTCACTGAAGGTATAACTGGTTTAGGTAGTCCCCACGCTGATTGTTCTGCTTGGTAAAGATGTATATTGATATGGAGAGTTCTGTTGGGGGTTAGTGCTTTTGTGATTATTAACTTATCTTGGATTTGAAGCTACGGTGTTATCGTATCTGAATGTTTTTTGTGTATTTTTTTAGCTAATTCTTCGTTTTGCATCCTCTATAATTAGCTGTGTGATCGCCCTTACAGTTGCTGCATTTTACTTTTGGTCCCGTTTTTGGTAAATTGCAGTTGGAATAATGATGTTCATTTAAACATTTGAAACATCTTGGCCTTTTAAAGCAAATTTGCTTGGGAGAGTCCGAACCGTTGACAATTTTTACATTGAATAAGTACGTTGGGTTTGTTTCTTGTTTGCACTATTACAATGCAATGGTCTAGTTGAGACAATTTGAGAATTGACCTTCCTTTTGTATTATCTTCAATGTCAAAATCTGCTGTTGGGATAGGCTGCCTTTTTGTGTTAAATGATCTCGTAATTTTTATAACTGGAAAATATTATAATTCTAAAATGTGTTTTTAATTTCGTCCGTTGACAGAAACTCTGGTTTACGACTATTTCAAACAGTTTCCTAGAGGGATCTCTGAACGAGTGAAATTCAATGCTTTCTTTTTCACAAAAATTTCTGTACTTTCTAAAGTCCTCTTTATTATCAAGTTTAATTTTAACACTATTGTTACTTGTTTTTATTGAAAATTAATTACTTCCTATCACTTTTCATATATCTTCGGCTAAAGACGTATAGTTTGTAATTTCGTTTTCAGTTTTTTAAATAATAATGGGAGGAATTTTAATTGGAATATCATTGGGAATGTCTATTGCTTCATATTCTACTGCTAAATCAACAAATCTGTTAATAGTGGGGATATTGTACATTATATCATCTCCTTCGTGCGATTTTCTAAGTCTTTTTATCTTGTTGACGCACCGTAACACCTGATGATAGCGGAAGTTTATATTTGTTACTTACGTTTTTGCGTAGATGATGTACTTTCTTGATTGGCACTAACTTCGTTCATTTCACAATTTGCGTCACTGTGCACTGTGTTTGAAGGTGCAGATTTGACCCCGAACTAGGGCCTGCCGGGGACGTCGGAGAATGTTGCCATTGTTGACTAGGTTCACTTGAATGCTGAAACTACTTTAATGTTAAAACTGGTTTTCCATGCTTATAATTTGCTGTTGAAGTTGAAGAATTTGTTGTTTCTGTTCGTTGAATTGTTGCTGGTACTGTTGAATAAAAAGTTGTTGTTGCTGTTGATATTCTACTAAACACCTTATCTACCAAATCGGAAAAATCGTTTGGGGACTGCACGTTCAATCATTATGGTGGCCGAAGCATTGCAAAATATAGAACCTCTAATGAACGCGTCTATAAAATAATACAATTTTTCACACTGGAAGTTACAAAATTCCGATAATGACGCGAGAAGTGCTGTCGGAGCTGCGGTGTCCGTTCACTGCGGCAGCCGCGAATGTGCAAACAATATTTTATAAATTAGCCAATGAATTGGCCGACTGATTATAACGAACTACCTGACATTTTTAACTTCTTCTTAGTTAAAGGAATAGCCCTAAAAAAATTGGAGGTCACGTCCACCTATGACTTATTCTCCGAACATCCGCCAGTGAAAATTATAATTAGCACACTTAACCGCCACGATTGTGAACTAACAAGTCTAATTGGGACTGCTTTCGAGCAAAGGTGAATAATACACTAGCTGCCAATATGCCCTTGACTAACAGCAACAACGTAGACGAAGCAATACATTATTTCACAAAGAGCATTCAAGTCGCAGTTTGGAATGCAACTCCGTGTAATACTTTAAAAAATTATATTTCTTATTATCATACAGAAATAATAGAAAAAGTATCAGAAAAAACATGCGTCAAGAATACTCGTATATGCGTGCGATTCATAAGAAAACTGTATGCAGCAATAAGTCATCTTTAACTTAAGGACTACGCTAATGAATGCTTTTCGAATCATATACAGTCAATATCACCAAGAGCTTCAGCAACAAAGAAATTATAACATAGAATCCAGTACAACACGCCGATTAAAAGCAACAGAAAATGGGCACGAACCTCTGAAGGTAAAACAGAATGTCTCGTAAAATACTTTTCTGTAGTCTTTATACTCCCAGAAAAACAAAGCAGTTATGATGAAAATTTAATAAATTTCCCCTTCAAAACTGATGCCTCCGAGAACCGCTACAATTATCACTGCCCATAAGAATATTCAACTGTCAAGATGTATGAAAAACTATCAAGGTACATACGAATCCGAAGAAAAGTCCCGGGTACGACGTAAGTAGAGGACAGATTCGTATCTGAAAAGGAAGCGCATTTATAATTTTTATCATGCTTCAGAATTATCATCTTATAGACATTTTGCCTGTTTTTTCGAAGCTATTCGAAAAGCTTCTCTTGCAACGATTTAAACCTCATTTAGATGAAATCATTCCAGATTTTCAGTATGGTTTTCGCGAAGGCTATTCTACTGCCAAATAAATCCATCGCATAGTAAACATGATACTCCAAAACCTAGAAGAAAAGAAATATTGCACAGAAGTCTTGGGCGTTCAAAAAGCATTGGACAAGGTGTGACATGAAGGGCCACAACATAAAACGTCTTCCACATAATTATTTTCATTTGTTTAAATCGTATCTTCATTTGTTTAAATCAGCATGTGAGATATCACGATGCTTTTCCTGGATTCAAATCAATGCTATCAGTGGCTCCATAAGAAAGTGTCCTTGGTCCAATTTCATGTCTTATATGCATTCTGATTTACCCACTACTGAGGATACAATAATACATACGTAATTTGTTCATAATCACAACATTCACGTGAGGTAAACCGCGGATGCTCAGCTATACTTATGGTATCATTACATAAATCCATGACACCCCATCAATCTAACCAAGTTTACTGGGTTGCAATGAAGTGAATTCAGTTGCCTTAAGGTGCGCCAATTGATTTCTGTTAGTCATCTATAGTATTTGTTCTTGTGAAATTCCATGTCGCAGTATTAATATTCATTGATCTAAGCCTGAGTTGTTTCCTATCTAATCTCTTATTTCGAGGCTTCTTCAAAGGTTTCTTAATAGATTTTAAAGCAGTGGGAGGGACAATCCAATGTTCGGCTTGGATTTCTCATTCAGAAGAACAGTATACCGAGCCAGGGGCGGATCCAGCAAGTGATCTTGGAGTTGGGTGGGGGGACGAAACTTTGTCAATCCCCCCCCCCCCCCCCCNCCCCCCCGATAGTTTCGTCTTCCGAGGAATCACTCGTTTTATTAATAGTGGAAATAAAATACATCTATGTCAGCGGAAGTATTTATTTGGTTTTCAGTCTTGTAGTTGCATTTTCGTGGTTCGTTTGAAATGCACTTCTGTATAGAATAACATTGCGCTGCATATAAAAATCCTTTATCATACGGAACGAAATGCAATGGAAAGGAAAAGTCGTGACAAGTAATGCAAATCCCTGCGATGTTAACTAGGAACAGGGTTCTAGATATTGTAAATCAAATGAAAAAATATTTAACGAGTTCGTTAACGCGCTCCTTTTTGTATTCTACAGAGTCAAGTCAGATTTCGAGGTGTGGGGGGCGGAGCGATCGCCCCTTCACCCCCACCCCCTTGGATCCGCCACTGTACCTAGCACGCCTTCTGTTCACCAAAAGAGGAAAAACGGTGGTGGAAGATAAGGTACGGAAAGGAGAATTCAAATATACATTTAAGTAATTCAATATATTAAAAAATAATAACTGAAAATCACTTCTGATTTATTATTCTTTTATATTAATAGACACATTCTACGTCCACGATGAAATTATTTTACCTAAATCATAATACATCCAAGTTTCAGGATAGTTGTTCACGTTCATTGACTTTCTTCGGATAAACAATGAGGTATACGAGGTATGAATATAATGTACAAAAATGATAAATTTTTAAGTCCATGATGTGTGACAGATTCCTTCTTGCGACACTTGAATATTTGCTCAATTTTCACAACAACCATTTTAACGAAGGGTTATTGGTTTTCATGCGTAAATTTGTGGACAACAAGATAGTGTATGTATTGAAGCTTCTTTGTTTTGTAGTTATTAACGTAGTCACTGGAACGTTACTATAAGTAGTCCCAAATCTTAGAGAAATTTACTGGAAACAGAATTAGAAAAAGTTAATTTACTTAGCGAATTTCACGATCCGTCTCAAACACGGTATTAAAAGTTTATCAAAATGTTTTATTAACGAAAATAAAACCATGTTCTGAGAATGAAATTAAAGCATGAGAAGTTTTATTACATTTTCTGTAAGATGATATCTGAATTCAATATTCAAATAATTAAGTTATAAGTTATTATTAAATTGGCTTTTTCTTTTGGCATGGTCTAGGAGATAGGAAACGCCGACTGATAAATAGGTACGACTACTTATGACCGTTATGTTGCTGCTGCAGCGGGTCTCTATCCAGAACTTTCTTTCAACGACACATCGCTTGCTGGTGAAGCAAGTGGGCGTGAACTCGATGCACAGAATGAGACTTGGAACAAGTAAATTGAATATGAAGAGGCCTCGTATTAGTAGACAATCAGTTTATCAGGGTGACGCAATCTATGTTAAATTTTATTCTAATTTAAATATTTTTTCTAGCATACATTTCTAGTTAAAATACATTATAGTGAGGATGTAAACAAATACTCACACCATATAAACATTTGCAGATATAAACAAAACACGAAAATGGGAAGTTTTATATTCCTGAGTGTAGCAACATATCATGCAACCTTAAATAAGAAAATGTGTTTTTAATAAACAATAAATTATTATTATGATCGTCCAAAAGAGGTCGTATATAATAATTTATGTATTTATCTACATTGTATAATGAGTGTAAATTGGAGAATTAAATTAATGCCATATTATTATGAATATGAATATCTATTGGATGAGTAGAAAGATAGTAGGTGTTGTTTTGTTTGCTTTCTTAAGCATTTTTATTTATCACTCTTCAATTTCCGAGTGTAAAAACAAAGAATATATTCAGTGGACGCGTAAGCAAATAACAGATCAGCATTGTTTCGTTCCTATGTTTATTCCTAGAGTCTCAGCGTATGTGGACACCAAGGCAGAGCACTTTCAAAGCTTTGCGTCACGACCGCCGCGACCGGGCGTTGAACTCTGGCGAGTAGTTCCGTGAGCTCGTGCTGCGCCGCTTCCATCTTCTGCCGTCGGAGACAGTGTCTTCACTTCGTCCATATGCTCCCCGTATCACCGCTTCTTCCTCCATTGCTTCCAGAAATACCATCTTCTGTCTCCTATCCTTCGTGTACGTCATAGACTTCGTCAAAGCGCTGATCCCCTGCCGCCGTCGTTGCCCTCCTTCCGCTTTCGCTTCCAGTCCCTTGGCTACGCTTTCCCCACTTTCCTCACGCCCCATCGTGAGTATATTTAGATTGCGAGCTCACCGTTCCCTTGCCGTTGAATGCACACGAAGACACCTCCTCGTGTATTCACCAACGTGGTCTAATCGGTTGTCAGCGAGAGAGTGTAGGTGAATCGTCGCTCTGTACATAAGCTGACCCCAACCCCAAAACCCTCCTTGGAAGTTTCGAAAACTCATCGAAGTCTAACATCATCATCAACACACCAAATTTAAAATATTATTCATTTTTAAATTTTATCCAATACTCATCTTATTAAATTTTTGTTGGCAAATTCATGTTCTTCCCCTCATCAAACTTTTGACTTCGTAAGGATCTCGCCTGACGTGTCAAAAGTCGTGGGTTCGATCTGGGCCTCTAACAAGGAATGTCTTTAACCCCTGGGAACCCCAAAGGGAATTTTGGGGATTATAAACCTTCCCTAATTTGAAAATATCTTCATCTTTCTTCCCTATCTTATGATACGTACTACTTTGTCCGTCACATTTGTAATAAGAGTGCGGAAATACTTAAGATATATTTGAACTATGAAAATAGAAATTGGGAATTAATTTTTACACACTGATGTTGACCAGACATCGATGTATTCTATACATAGAACTCTGTTATCGATAGAAGTTAAAATACTATCACAATACAGAAAATACATCATTAATATACCATTTTATACATAATTAATATGCCATATTAATGTACCAACTGAAGACATTGACTCGATCAGCAAGTGTGGGATGCTCTGAACAATTACAAGGGGTCATTGAAGGACGCTAATTTTATTCAGAAAATAACACACTGAATTACTTTTAGTCAAATAACTATCGAAACCGGGTTTTCTGCTTTCGTCCCGATTGTTTCGTTTCCCCAGTCCGACGCAAATGAGATGTGACCTAAAGTGAAAATATATGTTCTCCCTGAACGTATAGATTAGATGAAAACGTGTAATTATTTTGTAATATATTTAGTTTTGTAAGTTATGTTGAGGAAGGAGTCTTACAATGGCAGACGTTGAAGACAAGGTCAACAAATCAATGGATCACAATAAATTAAATAAAGTAATATATTTCATAGTTCATGCATTTCACATCGGTTGGGAGGGGTATTGTTTCTCGTAAACATGGTTGGCGGTTTAAACTAGATTTTACTACAGAATGCTATCTACTCCGCTCGAGTGGATTGTAATCTTGATATCCTTAATAATATTTTTTAGTAAATTTATAGGAATGTTTCCTGATTGATAAACTTCTGCTATTATTTCTCAAATTCCAATGAAATAATATTCATTGGAATAATAATAATAAGTAACATGCTAAATTAAATGATGCTAATTTAATTATGTATTTTACAGTAATACGAAAGTTCACTTTTATTTAACACGACTATTCTATTTACTTGGATAATAAGGCAGATAAAACTTTCCCTCATTATCTAGTTTTAGGCAAGTTTCAATCGGTTTCATAGCATTAACAATGTAAAAAAAAATCTTATGAAAAGTTTATGATAATGCACCATGGAGCATCACATAATTCACATACAATTCCCTGCGAATATTGTTTATACAAGCATGGTCAGATGCGTCAGAGCAGTCAATTGTCAGGACTCAAGTTGTCAAGTAACATCCTTTTCAAATAAACGAGAAACTTTTCTTGGTGTAATTTTTAAATGCAGTTATCTCCAAAAGGAAAAGGTGAAAGATGAAATAATAGGAAATCCCAGACAGCTCTATTAATGCTCTGAAGATCGTTACTTCATTCGTGTGATTTGCTCCGTCCGCTTACGCAGGGAAGGATAAAAAAAATTATGGGTCATTTGTTTATTGATGTATCATGAATCCGGCATATATTAAATGTTTTAGTCATTATAAGTATGCACAAGCAATGGACGTTGTTCGTTTTCTCCTCTTTCATACTTTCCACCTTTTCCTCATAGTAGAGTTAAATTATCAAAATGCTTGGTTACCTTGCATCAAATGGGTAGTTCTGAATTTTTGACTATGCTTCATATAGTCAAGACTTAATGACGAATCCAAGTTTAGGACTTTTAAGATAAAAGTCCACAAAATTTAAAATTGAAGTACTTGGCTTAAGGTAGTACTTCACGTAAGATCTTGTCAAAAGTTAATGGACTTCATGTAGTTCATGAACTTCACTATTACCGGATAATATAATTAGAGTACTCACTCATGTAGTAAAATTTGTTTCAAAAGAGCAGAAGTATGCTTAAACATTTTTAAAATGTGTGTATGGTCGTAAATGATAAAAATTCATTCGACAATTCAAACTTTTGATGTGACTGTACCTGGTAACTTACAGAAGAAAAAATATTAAATTTAAACCACGCCGTAAGATATGAAACTATAACAATAATACTTATTTTAAACTTATTAGATTACTTGGGATATGTCACATGTATTAAAACATGAATTTCAATAAAATACGAATTAAAATAATACATGTTATATTACACTTTATTCGTGGCAACGTTGTATATTATGTTTTATATCTGGTGACATTGTAAATCACAACTGAACTTGTTACTTGTAAATAACGCGTAAATAGATTAAAGTTTTTGAGGTTACTTCCAACGTTGTTTATTCGTAGAATGTCTTTAAAACCATCTTGTTTTATGTGGAAAGGCAAAGTAGTCTCTGAAAAAGTATACCATTAACGTATAACTCAAAGTAATTTATTTGAATTTCAATTTGAAAAAATGGGAAATTATACATCAATGCTTTAAAATTCATGTACAATGGAATCTCTTTAACTTGAAACCCGTTAACTCGTAATCCTCACTAAGACGAAGAAATTAGCCATTCCCTTCCGTTGAAGCACAAAAACCTACAATTCGAATTATTTCGACGCCATAACTCGATCTGAATATGATTTCCCTATGATGTACTATCCATACATATCACGCTCTGTAACTCGAACTACAAATCTAGCGGACTCCATCTCGAAAAAAGTAAGTTGTAAACTTTGGGGCCTCTGTAAATGGAAATACTTTTCGCATGACTCTTTAACTCCAAGCAATAATTTCCTTGTCGTCAATAACCAATTCCAAGAAATGATTTCATACTTTCATTGAAAGATGTAGTGATATGGAGGACAGTACATTTAGTGTCCCGTTTGCAATCAAAAATTCAATTGACAAAGAATGAGTTAATTCCTTGACTCAACAAAATTACAGATTTATTTTAATATGTGCATATTTTCAAGTTGTTCTTTGTTATAAAATAATCTTTATAGATGTAATTATGTACAACACAAATGTAAAATAAATCTTTTTAAGTCGATTTTTTAATTTTCTAATTATTTTAATAACATATACTTTTATTCGTAATGATTAATAATGTTAAAAACTTTTTATCTCGAAGTCCTATAACTCGAAAACTCGTTAACTCGAAACTTATAACCTTTCCCTTGGGAAAGTTAGAAAGCCGTGACATTAGTTTGCGCACTCTGGTGGCGAAAGGCGAAATACGTGGTTCTCTTGATGTAGTGCGGCGTTGTCAAGTTTCACGACCGTAATCTCGAGGGGCCTGACATTATTTTACTTTTTATCGAATATCTCATTTTAGATCCTCTGACTAATGATTGTCATAGCGTTTTCATACTTTCAGAATACCAGTAAACAATTTCTAAGTTTTAAGAAATTCCTATTTTCCCTTATATTTCCTTTTTTTCTTTTTCTTTTTTCAGATACACTTGAAAATTGGTGAAATCCCCTAACAGACCATATTAAATTGAAGTTGCAGTAACTCGCAAACTATTCTCGTGAAGGCCATGAAAGTTTATCCACTTGTTAACTGTCATAATACCAACAAGTTTACGAAATATAAACAAAATCTTACATTTTCAAGTTTATGTGAAGTACTACCTTTAGTAAACATATAGCGCTTTTGGTTTCAAAATACCGCAAATTTGCAGTAGCTCAAGAGTATAATGGTTTCAGATGGTTTAATATGTTTCAAGAGCCGACTCTGCTAAGTTTTGCAAATCTGAACAATTTAATGGAGTTTTGAAGATTTACACAAACAGTATTACTTAATACTAGTAATTTTAATGATATTAATAGTAATTGGTTAAACTAGGTTGAAATCTATTCAAAAGTACAATACGCGGCATTCCAAAGTTGTGTCATTAAAAAAAATGACGTGAAAATTTCAGTAGAGTACAAAGACACTTTGTAAGTTCACTTTGTTATATTTAACTCTTATGGCTGGTTTTAAGGATGATCAACAAGGGACGAGGACGAATAATCACATATTTCAGTTCTTCACACGTATGTGTCCTGCGGAAATTGTTGCAGAGCTGAAAAAAGATGCAAATTGATTGAATAATATTCCCTTCTACCAAGCCTACATAAAAGAAAAGAAATTAATTTCACCTGGTACTTCAAATTTTGTGACTATTCAATAAATATTCTGAAGATATTTTAGTAGTTTGTAAGATGCTGCAAATTAAAGAACTTAGGTTGATGAATTGTAGTTGGTCAAATTCTTTAACCAATACATTATCACGCTAATAATCGAAAAGTCGAAAATTATGAATTAACAATATATAGAACCCAGATTGGAGTAAAAAAAGGCGGTGGCGAGAAATGTCAACTGATTACGATGACGGAACTTTGAAATGAAACTTGTTTGTAAGACTTTTTTATAGAACAAATACAGAATTGTTAATTCAAAAAAATCATTATATTAACAACTGAGATAATAAGTTCCTGTTTTAAAACTCATATTTTGATTAACATTACATGAAAGAAAACTTTATACTGAGTCAGCCTAAAAATATCGTATTCCAACGTAATGATTCTTAATTATGAACCATGATTCAATGCAGAGCAGTTTTCGATCATATACGTACATGCGCGCTTCTTTTCTGACGAGTCAGCGGAACTATGAATCGACAAGGACGTAACATTTCAAACACTTTCATGACATGATTCTTTCATCATTTTTATTACGTGTTAAATAACATCACGACATTTACACTGAGGCTCCATATACTTTGTAAAATATATAATTCACTTCGTAACCCCAAGCATATTTGCACGTCGAAATACAATTACAATCGACAAAAAAAATCAACAAGAATGCCAACTAGCAAAAGAAGAAACCAACCAAATAAAGATCTTGTGTTCTTTTAATATTAACTGCTTAAACATTAGAATGAGAAATAAATCAATTTTTTAAAAGTGAACTGTCATCTGATATCGACCAAAATTTGCCTTAACAATTAGCCATGAAATGTCAAAATATATAAAATTTCGACTTTTCTGGGACATGTGACTAAAGAAATATTCAAATGACATTCACTTTAATCAAATTATATTAATTCAACTTGCATTAAAATCTTGTCTTGCAATTAATATGATATCAGCTTGCATTAAAATCTAATCGATTGATAAGTTTCAGTTTGAGCAGTATATATTGTTCAAGAGTACAGTGCGTCGGGGGGCTAAGGACAAGCATTCAAATAAAACTATTCTCTTATATATTAATCATTAATTTTAACCTTAGCCCAACATGAATGTATAAAGCAGGGGTCAGCAACCTATGACCCGAGGGTCACTGAGTTACCCATTTGATAATTTCAAGTGATCCACTTTAGTTCCGAAAATAAAGTATAATATATAAAAATAAATTATAAAATATAAACATGAAACAAACATTTTGAGAATTTAAAAAATTGAAAATAGATACTAAGAACAACATTTTAGTTGGAACTTTATAAATAAAGTTTGTTCCGCGGCGTCGTGGTTGAACTGAATATACAGCGGAAGACCCTCTGGCAGATGCCACGGAACACAACAGATTTGTGCCGACGGAGGACCAGCTTCCGAGGAAGCAATGTGAGCAGGGTAAATTAAAGAAGAATAGCAAAAATTAAGTCTAATAAATTTACTGACTCGAATCTCGTCACAACATGATAGGTAATGAAGAAAATAAACATTGAGTTATTGAACTAAACATACAAAAACCAGAGGAGCAATTGAGCAATTAAAGCAGATAAAATGGAAGGGTGAAATATGAATATAAATATCATTAACTTAATAACCCTTCTATATGATTACACAATTGGCACAAGTTCTATAGGAGCAGTTCTTTACTTGTACTATCGCCAACCACAGTACGTTAATAACTGGTCTACCTTGGAGTTGAAACAGTACTTGATTCCAATGAGACTATGTTCAGCTTAACTCACAACATCTGGCTGGATTCTCAGACTCGAACTCACGGCAGATACGAACTCAGTTGGAGAGTCCAGCTGGTGTTGTCTTCAGCCGGCAGCTCGAGATCTTGAAATGCCTGGATACGCACTCGCAAGGGAGTACAATGATGCACACGCTAAGTTGGCGGGCGCGAATTGAAGCGTAGTAACAATAAGCACACGCGCACACGATGATAATACAGAATGGGAGCAGATCCCGGTCGCGTGCGGCAATTTGTGAAGGTGCTCTTAAATGTAATTTAACAATACGACTTGACGTTACTCGCTCTATAATAAAATGAATAGAAAATTAAATAAAACTAATTAAGTAATCAGACTTAAAAAGTTGAGAGAACCGATTTGAAATCGGGTGACTGTATGATATGTATGTTCGGCGCATGGGAGCCGACAGAGACCGCGTTCGACTTTCTGGAGCGATCGCGGGTGGAGCTGAGAGCGCGTCTGAATCGGATGAGCGCTGAGTACAGAAT
>NNCF01129791.1:176838-194639 GCA_002313205.1 Laupala kohalensis | reverse complement strand
GATATATATGAAATGAATGCCGACTTAAAGAAACTTTTAAGAGATGAAATGTACTGATACTTAAAAATACCTAGCTGACAAAAATTAGAATAAAAGAACGCAGTCACAATTGCCACACGCGTTACAAAAACAAATAGTACAGATTAAATAAAGGTAAAAAATAGGCTGAAAAAAGATACACATAAAATACAGAAATACAATAAAAGATACACTTAACATACAGAAATACTATGTTGTGACGAGTGACAAAACATATAAATGACAACACTGGTTACTATATTGATTTAAAAAAATCAAATCCGGCCCGGAGGACCAACTTATGTTCCGCGGCGTCGTGGTTGAACTGAATATACAGCGGAAGACCCTCTGGCAGATGCCACGGAACACAACAGATTTGTGCCGACGGAGGACCAGCTTCCGAGGAAGCAATGTGAGCAGGGTAAATTAAAGAAGAATAGCAAAAATTAAGTCTAATAAATTTACTGACTCGAATCTCGTCACAACATGATAGGTAATGAAGAAAATAAACATTGAGTTATTGAACTAAACATACAAAAACCAGAGGAGCAATTGAGCAATTAAAGCAGATAAAATGGAAGGGTGAAATATGAATATAAATATCATTAACTTAATAACCCTTCTATATGATTACACAATTGGCACAAGTTCTATAGGAGCAGTTCTTTACTTGTACTATCGCCAACCACAGTACGTTAATAACTGGTCTACCTTGGAGTTGAAACAGTACTTGATTCCAATGAGACTATGTTCAGCTTAACTCACAACATCTGGCTGGATTCTCAGACTCGAACTCACGGCAGATACGAACTCAGTTGGAGAGTCCAGCTGGTGTTGTCTTCAGCCTGCAGCTCGAGATCTTGAAATGCCTGGATACGCACTCGCAAGGGAGTACAATGATGCACACGCTAAGTTGGCGGGCGCGAATTGAAGCGTAGTAACAATAAGCACACGCGCACACGATGATAATACAGAATGGGAGCAGATCCCGGTCGCGTGCGGCAATTTGTGAAGGTGCTCTTAAATGTAATTTAACAATACGACTTGACGTTACTCGCTCTATAATAAAATGAATAGAAAATGAAATAAAATTAATTAAGTAATCAGACTTAAAAAGTTGAGAGAACCGATTTGAAATCGGGTGACTGTATGATATGTATGTTCGGCGCATGGGAGCCGACTGAGACCGCGTTCGACTTTCTGGAGCGATCGCGGGGGAGAGCTGAGAGCGCGTCTGATCCGGATGGGCGCTGGGTACAGAATGAGAGAGGGCTGCAAGACTGAGAACAGCTCAGGAAGGGCGCCGCGGTGAAGGGGTGTCCGCTTGGTGGCGCCATCCTACGGCCATCTGATGGGGCTCCATGCTAACACTTGCAGACCTCACGAATTGAATGATGCAGGAAATGTGCACATTTGGGTGAAAGGCGTTTCGCAGAACAAAGGCCAGCCAGCGCAGCCTGCATTTAGGGGGTGAGAAGAATGCCAAGCGTAGCCTGGCGGAAAGGTACTGAGAAAACAATTAGCTTTACTTAGGGAAAACTTTATTCCTAGCTGGCTGGAATTGTGTGTGCCGAAACAAAGTTCATTCAACTATGTTTGTAATTATTTTCTTAATAAAATATATCTTTTTATTTACTAAAAGAGTGTTTTAATACGAAAATATCTCTGACCCATACGTCTCTTTAATACGCACATTTTGGTTGATTCTGACCCGCGGCAAAAGAAGGTTGCCGACCCCTGGTGTAAAGTTTCTGCTATTTTCGTAGTATAATTTACTACTAGTAACAACTGGTCGTTCATGTGTAGTTATAGTGTATGAACCTCAGTAGTAAAATGAAACTAAATAATTATCACAGAAAACTTAATCGGTCAGGCACGAATTGGGCACCAAGTAATCTTCTCTTGAAAGGATTTGGAGGGACAGCTAATCCTCGGCATAATTTGGGCCCCAACCGTTTTCAAGTAGTGAGATGGTGCCATTAGGGGGAGGGGGCAAGCGCCCGTTCCGAAAGTACGATAACTTAAAATTTGCTCAAGTGTGAAAAAAAGCGGTGAGAATCTTCATCTGCTTGAGAGACCAACAGAGATTTGGTAACAAAACGAAGTACTGAGAAGAAAGCAAAAAAAAAAAAAAGTTTGCAAGTCTTATAAAAACACGAGTATTTACAGTCAGTCTGAATACACATCATGAGATTAATTACTAGGAATAACTAATATTTTGGTTCATCCTATATTTATTTATTAATGTTTGTTGAAGATACTGTGTACAAAGTTCCATTTGTGAATGAATTCTGATTGTATTTTGTGCCTGTCCAAACACGGTGTCTATATTAACTATTTTATCCTTAGATTCAATGTTCAGTTAGGTTGGGGCCGAGGAAGCCAATATTTTAATTTGCAGCTATATGTGCATCACCGGGACTTTAGACCGGTCGAAGTCCTGAGAAATTTCAAATAACACGTTTCAAACAGCAAATTGTTATACAAGAAAAAATCGGAGAAAAATGTGTAACTGCTTTTTTGACGAAAATGTACTTATTTATAAAGATATATCCTTTTAAAATATTAATTTAAAATTGTTTTTGTAATTTCAGAATACAACAAACTTTCTCCCATATCTATGACATAATTCAAACTATTGACATGCACAAATCATGAATACTTTAAACACTTCCTATTTAAATTTGCACCCATTTCAGTTCTTAAGTTTATTTATCGCTTTTGTAAAAGAATAAAATTTGACATATTACGCTCCAGGAAACTATCAATAATGCGTCATGACGAAATAACAAACATCCTTTCCGCAATTAAATTAAAATAATTATTGAACTGTGACACCAGTTCTCTCTGTCATCTAGACTAGTTTCTATTGATAATTATTCAATTGTGAGTCACGGTGATAAATTCCATTCGCATATATGGAGGCGGGGTTGTATTTTATTTGTACATTAGACAAGATTTAAAAAATAAAACTGTTTTGACTTCCAACTCTGACTCTCTATGCATGGAATATATGTTTATTGAAGAAGTTTGGTGTAAAGAAAATGTCTGCTTTCTGATTTCAGAGTCACTTTCATTTCTAGCAACTAATTACGAGAGTATTATTTTAATGTCCGATCGTAATTATAATCTCTTGGATATATACTGCACGAAATCCAAACAATTTATTCAATTTTTTTTCAATCCTTAAATTTAGAGGTCCTCAACACGAAAGCAATTAACTTAAAAAATAATTCTGAAATGTGAATAGACCGTCTCATTGCTGCGAATCCTCATAAAGTGCAAAAGTACAGACAATTTTCAGTACCTGGAAAATCGATGCATTGAAATGTCCCAAATACAAGCTAAAACTAATTACATATTTGGATTTTCAAAAATTTGACACTGTATCCTTCCTTGCGGTCTGTTATGCAGTTCCATGGCATAATGTTTATTTGTTATCTTCCTTAGATAACAAAGTTACTGAATTGAGTAATATAAATACAACACTTTAATGTTCATGCACCGTTGAAAACTGTGCGTGTTACAAGACTTCCAGCTTCTTGGCAGAGACAAACTTAAAAACCGTACAAAGGAAAGGGACGAGGTTTTTAAATTATATAGAAGAAAAAAGTTACTTGTTTATGAAGCTAAATAGAAAAAACTTTGAAACACAGTTAACC
Organism: Laupala kohalensis; assembly: GCA_002313205.1. NCBI lineage: Eukaryota > Metazoa > Arthropoda > Insecta > Orthoptera > Trigonidiidae > Laupala > Laupala kohalensis. The sequence goes on along the minus strand of NNCF01129791.1, from coordinate 190,959 downwards.
GATTAGTAAGAAACGACGAAATTAAGTATTTTAAAACTCATTTCTATTCAACTTCGGACTCGAAACACATCTGGAGAACACTGCGAGGATTGGGTACGTTCTCTTCTTGATTTCAGCAAAGCTTTTGATTCCGGATCATGGATCATGATATCTTGTTAGATAAATGTCAGAATATTGGTTCTCTGAATCAGCTGCGTGTTGGGTAAACAATTATCTCAATTGTTCCGTAAACAAGTTGTGATAAACAAAAATGAATCATTTGATAGAATATTTACCTAGCGGTATTCCTCAGGGATCAATCCTAGGACCGTCTTAAAATTTTGTTCCGTCATATGCATACCAATGATCTTTTAGGACATTGTTAGTTTATTAATGACTATTGATTCTACACTAAATTTTCTTCATATTAAATACCTTTTGTCATTTAAACTCTCTTAATAAGTTTACTGAAGAACGTTTTTCCTTAGAGTGGCCACTTTACCCCAGTCTCCCCTACTATCCTTCCACCGGAAAAGGTGCTGGGTAAACGTTCATCTCTCTCAGATGAAATTTCAATGTTATGAACATGAAAAATTATACGCGAAAATTTTACATGAGGAACTCTTGCTACTTCAAATACAATAAACAAGAAACTAAAAAATAAATTACTTGTGTTTTTACTTACTCTCTCAATCCAACCTACCTGTATGGATGACTATTGAATTCTTGACTATGACTGATTTGAGAAGTATACAATAAACTTTTAACGGCTAACTTTTACTTCCATCAAATTAAAAAGAAATGTTTTTATGATTAACGAAGTTAACTTTTTGAGTAATGGAGTAACGATTAACGAAGTTAATTTTCAAATAAACTTTGCCGACCTTCCCCATGACGTTGCAAGCGAGAAGTAGTTCCTGAAATGTATTACAGTGGAGCCTCTTTAACTCGAACTTCAAGGGGGTTATAAGTTTCGAGTTAAAGAGGACTTCGAGATAAGGAGTTTTTAACATTATCAATTCGACTTATAGAGGCGTATGTTATTAAAGTCATTAGAAAATTAAAAATTTCGACTTAGAGGTTTATTTTACTACGTTTGGGTTGTACATAGTTATACGAATAAAGATTATTTGATGGTAAAGGAAACACTTGAAAATATGCACATATTAAAAGAACTTTAATTTTCTTTTGAGTCTAGGAATTAACGCATTCTTTGTGAATTGTATTTTTGATTGCAAACAAGGCACTAAATATATTTTCCTCGATATAACTACATCTTTCAATGAAAGTACGAAATCATTTCTTGGAATTGGTTATTGACGACAACGAAACTATTGCTTGGAGTTAAAGCTTGGAGTCTTGCGAAAAGAATTTCGATTTATAGAGGTCACAAAGTTTACACACTGCTTTTTCGAGCTATAGAGTCCGCTAGATTTGTAGTTCGAGTTAGAGAGCGTGATATGTATGGATAGTACATCATAGGGAAATCATATTCAGTTCGAGTTATAGCGCCTAAATAATTCGAGTTTTTTTTTTTTTTGTGCTTCATCGGAAGGGAATGGCTAATTTCTTTGTATTAGTGAGGATTTCAAGTTAATGAGTCTCCACTGTACATATATGTCGACCTGAAATAATTGAAAGAACTAACAAACTTTTCTCTCTTACTGAACGGACAAATTTGTAGCCATGGCCATAGCATTCCTAGAATGCTTCGAAATCGAGAACTCTGCGCCCACAGGCGGCCAGGCGATATAAGGCAGAGCAGCAGCTATCTTGGAATCAGCAATCGTTCCGGCCAAGGTCGCGAGTGTTGCTGCGTGTGGCACAGTGGGTCTCAGCAGGCGATGTCGTTGTGGATGCTCTTAACAAGCGGCGTGGGCGCTACCACAGTCTCCAACAATTGGGAGAAGTTTACGCTTCTCACGTCACTGCATCCAATTTTCTTAGCTGCGGAATGTACAATTGCCTTGAAGACAAGATAGCTACAGCAAACAATGACCTCTGATTAACAGGCGATTAAAAGTGATGGAAATAAATTCGAAGTATATTATCACGATACGCCACTGAAGTTTATCTCTCAAGCGTTCTTTGAGATGGACGCGCCGACATAACATAACCCATAAATGACGACTCGATGAGGAAAAAGAGATGGCGTGCCATCATCTTTAATCATTAATAGGTTGTCCAGCTGGAGGTTTGAAATTTTATTTTGGATTACCACACACAAACGCACTGTCTTCCTGATCCAGCTCTTGGGCAAGAATCATCACTTAAAATTAAATCACAGTCATAACACCTCACCATAACTAAAAAATTTACGTGATATATATTCACAAAAGAAGTGCTACGCCCATTAGATGATCGGTTCCCCAGGCGTTGGGTTAAGAATTCGAGGTTGCGTTTGTGTGTGATAATGAGAGTTATGTTCTCCGTCAGCGGCACGACGCTTCAAACAAAACATAAGGTGAAATTACATGATAGCACCTATCACAAGCGATGCTTACTTTGCATTTTCCGTGTTTTACTATCGTAAATGTTAAACTTATGGTTATAGTCTTTTGAAATGCATTGATAACTGACACGAACAAAATTATGGTTTTGTGTAATCAATACATTTTACCTGCGCATAGTTCCTCATTAAATGTATTCTATCGGGGTTTTTAAATTATTGAATATTTAAAGTGTCTGAGTATTGCTAATCGTTTAGAAATAATGCTGCTTGTTCTTTATGTAGATCCCCTCAAAAATAAATAAATTAGAAAATAGAAGGTAATGAATAATTGAACTATACTACAAGAAAAATGTACGCACTAGTTCAATGTTAAAAGGCACTGACAATTTAATAACACAGACTGAGAATATTGGAAGCATAACATACGAAAATACATTGAATATACAATGGTTGTCATTTTGTCAGTGAGTCTCTTGTCACAGATTATATCATTTTCATGAGTTCTCACAAGTGTTAGCTATAGATGCAAAATAAGCTAAATGAAATTTTATTCATATTTACACAAATAAATTAAATTTAGCCAACAACTGCAGGAAAGTTCGGCCTTGCCAAAATAGATATGTGGAAAATATATAATGATTCGAAGAGGAAAAAACCCTGTGACAATTAAGATTCTTGAAAACATCTTTGTACAACTAAGTGGAAGATCTGTAATAGTTCAGCACACGTAATGAGTGATTGTAACTTTTTTGAATAGCGTTCACGCGATTCTGAACTGTACCATGAAAATTCTTAATTTTGTACTTCAAATATTAAATATTATTGTAACTACATTGCAAGTATTTCTATTTCATTATATTAATTTTGATTTTTTGATTGTAATTTTTAAATAATTTTATTAATAACTTTTTAAATAATTTTGTTTGACTATTGCAATTTTGAGTATTATTGTAATTTCAATTATTATTATTCTCATTATTTTGATTTGTTATTTTGTGTCATAATTATCTGTACATGGTTTGACGGAAGAACAGACCTGGTGGTTTGAGCCAAACTCAATAAGTATTATATTAAATTCCATCCATATGCAAATTTAAGATATATCTGATAAAGAACAGTCAGAACTGTGCACTGGTTTGTGTCGTATAAATTTAATGAAAAATAAACCATTGCCTCTGGCATGTTTCACACTTCTCTTTCAAAACTATTAAAAATAGAAAGAAATATATTTAAAGAGTTTTTACTATATGAAGAGTCGTTAACGAAGTAAAAAGAATTTCAGGCAACCATCAAATGTTTTTAAATCAGGATATGATGATATAATGCTAGTAAAGTATTCTCAATTATCATGTGTTACAATCTACTTTTATTTCATTTATTCATGCTTTATCTTTTTACGGGATCCCGCTAAAGGACCAGAATTCCGCCTTGAAATTTATGAATGGCGTACACAAAGAGTGTATCGTAGAGGTTATTTCCCCAGTAATATTAATGTTCCAGAAATAAATACAGAGAAGAGAATTTGAGATTGTTATCGTGTGACTTAGAAAAAAACATTAAGCGTACGATAGTTACTTTTTCTATTCATTTTGTTACTGGAATTTTAAAGTTATAATCAGAGTATGATTTCTTCAATCGTTTGTAGTTTAAGAAATATTCAATCCTGACACCCAGATAAATGTCAATTTTCTCTGTTATCGTAGGAATGTTTCTTATAAAATCTGGGTATTTTGACCAAGATTTCGATTTTTTCAAAATTTGCACTTCAGTTCTCTGTATATTTAAGTTCAAAACTGACGTGTGGTAATGTACAATTTCAAAATATCTTTATTTAATTATTATTTGGTAACACATTTCTACTCCACGATGTAAACACCTCCCTGAAGAACAACAACTGAGAAATACTCTCTCCTGCCATCAATTCTCTTATGACAATCTCATGAAATGGATCGTCATTTGGTCTTCGAAATTGTCATTTGTGAATGAGGAGTATAGTGTATCTAATCGATGACAATAATTTTACGCACGGTTGAATTCCTTTACCAGTATCCCACCGAGCAAATAAACATGTTACCTCTAACGTTGCAGGAGACGGCAAAACGCGAAGACTTTAATTGTGAAAGGTCTGAATATCCATATCTGAGGAGTGATAAATCCGTCGCCATGTGCAAACATTCCACGGAGCGATAAGCTGAGAGCGTTTGATGATGACGTGGAGGGGTAGATGAGAAGAAGTGGAAGACGAGGTGATGGGCGTGTTAGATGGTTTGTGGCGAAGGGGAAGGGAGGAGGAGAATGAGAGCGCATTTCTAGCTTTGCTTAAGGTGACGCGACCTATTACCGACGCGTGGTTCTGTGACGTGGCCGGTCACGCCATCCGAACGCCTGCCTGCGCCGAGTCACGCTGGGATCTCGCCACTGCTCTACGACTTGTCTTTTTCTTTCCATTCGCTTTCGCTTCATTCCGGAAGCTACGGTTCCGTCTATCGTTCACAACGCGTCGTAGACGATTCCCGTTCGTGGCTGTCAGCTTATGTAATGCTACGGCTTCAATAATTCTTGTACATTATGTTGCTCACCTATAATAATGTGCTGCTTAAATATTTTTTGTATGTATTTGCAGCATCGCATACATTTTTAGGACTCATTTTGGATGAAAAATTACAGTTTTTAAAACACATTGACTATGTGGCAGAAAAGGCAAAACGATTATATTATGGAATGCTTCGTGAAGGAATAACAAAATATAATATCGACCAGGAAGATAGAATAATGTTATACAAAGGGGATGTTCGACCTATGTTAACATATGGCTCGTTCTCATGGGGATACAGGTTTGCCACAGGTTGTGTAGAAAGAAAAGTGAATTCTATACAACGAACAAGTCTCCTTCCAATTGGCGGAGCATATCGGACATTATCTCGGGAAGCATTGGAAGTTATCTATGGTGTAATGCCACTGGATTATAGTTAAATTAAAATATCGTTAGCAAATGAAAAAAAACACGAAAATTAACTCTAGTAGGAGAAGAAATAAATAAAAAAACAAAGGGATGGAAAGGAAAGATATCACAAATTATAGTACAGGCATGGCAAACACGATGGAGGCAAACACTAAATGGGCGAGTAACCTTCAAATACATTACAGAAGTAGCATTTGCACCCAAAAATCGAAAATGGTTTCGATTTAATTCATATGTAATCGAATTCATCATGGGAAATGGCAGCTTTAATAACTTTCTTGTAAAGAGAGGAATACGGGAAGAAAAGATATACATTTGTGGAAACAAAGAAGAAACCAGAGAAAATCAGATATGGGACTGTGAATGGTATGGAGAAGGTATATTAAGGAAATGAAAGGTTGGGAGAATTTGGCACTGAGGATAAATTTACACGGATAGACACAAAAGAAAAAAGTTCGATGTATTTCGAGATTACGTGACACAGATGGGTGTGGTGAGAGATGAATTAAAAAGAGAAAAAGAAGGATACTAGATTAGTTTGGGAAACAAAGAAAAAGGGAAGATTATTATTATTATCATTATTATTGTTATTTCTTGAAGATATGAAAATTTGTAATTAAGTCAATTTGTATTACATATGTAAGTAATAAATGTAATATGAATATTTGTAAACGAGCCTTGTAGAGTCTCAGTCGGAAAACAAGGCGGTCTAAGTAACCATGACTAAAATAAATGGGAAAAAAAGTATGTATTCTCTTGTATGTACAATGACCTCAGTAAAAAGTAATAATATACTACGTACTCTAGCTGTATTAAATCGTTTCATCTGTTAACATACGCTTGGTCAAATTAGAAAATTTCCACCGTAGCGCATTGAAAATATTCAAATCTTTCTAAGGCAACGAGGGTTATTAATATATATCATCTGCCACCAGCCTAAAATGAGTCCCTCCAAGGAAGCAAGATTACGGAAGTTTCGAATTCATTCTATATAATTATTATCTAATGATTTACGTGGCGTTGTCGTGAGCGATTGATTCACCCATTCATTCATCAACGCTAAGATAGAACTTGGAATTTTTACAGTTTGTTCTTTTTTATAGTATAGGCTCACCAAGAAAGAATTTCATTAAATTTTGATCTTAAAGGTGTGCATTTTGAAGTGTAATTTTTAGAATTTTTGCTATTTTCACTATATTTTACGAATTAACTGATATGCCTTTTTTTGTATATCTAAAAACAAGTTTCTGGATTTTTCGAAATTTCTCATTTTAATGGGTGCAAAGAGGTAGAAAACATACGATCAAAATTTGCCATAATATTTATTGTGAAAAGAATTTTCGAATGTGTTCACGTAATTTTGAAGGATTGCAGTCAGTTTACTAAGAAAGCTTTCATGTTGAAGAGAAACAACTTTTTCCGAGCTTTTAGTGAAGTCATTGAACAGGTTGATGAGGACAGAGGGATAAGTGAGGAAAGAATACCCCGGCCCTACTTTACCCAAACGCGTCCCTTCCAGTACCAAATGCCACAAGTGGCAGATGACAGGACACTGGGACTATGAGATAGGAGAATTGTTTTGAAACCGCTTATTCGTGGAGTATGACTTTCTTTATTCATCCGTCTTACCTATCATTGAGCAAAATGATTATGAAGTGAAGTATTCTTTTATATACGAAAACTTTTTCGGTCGTTTACAGGCTTTTCTACTCATTTAATGATACGTGTCACGATTATTGTTTGTGAATTATATTGTCTAATTAGTTACAATGAATCGCTATAATAAAAAATTGCATTTTGAGAACGCTGCTAGACTCATACCTCATGCTTAGCGTAAGAAAAAACATAAACAAAATGTGGAGATAAGATTATCCACCACGAAAGAATACGTCTGTCGGAGCAACTGAGGACATATTTAGTACAGGTGTACCCAGAGCTCCGCTACATGGAGGATGGCTTTGTGTAGTATTTTCTGCCTCATCATTTATGAGAGCAAAAGTTCTTTTCGTTCTAAGTTAATTGGTTCCGATTATTTTATCTAAATAGCATTTGACCCATGGCATGTCAAAGAACGTTGTATATGCGAGTATGGTTAGGGGAAAATTGGTGTACTTCAATAGCCTAAATTTTAGGAGTGGTTGAGAACACATACTTATCTAATTCGAAACATGTCTATAGCTGGGAAGTCAATTCTTAATATTGGAGAACCGATTCAGTTCTTAAAAAATAAAAATACAAGACTATTTATACTTTGGAGAAGAAGAGGTTCTCGGTGAAATTTCCTCCATTCCTTTGTATGGATTCTGCGAACTCATGAGGATCAATATTAAGTGAGCAGAACGTGCAAGACCCAATGTATACAGAATTTAATAGGTATTTGTGTACAGAACCGTATTTGCTAATCGAAAGCACTCATGTTCACGTGCATTTAAAAAACCGTATGCTTCTTGATGCCATATCTTTTTTTGTAGAAGACAACTACTACAGCAAAGGGTGTTATACCACTAAAGTTTGGAAAAACTCATAAATTCCTTCATTGTTATAATACACTTCATTAATTCATCTTTCATTTACAATTTTTTTAAATCTTTTATTCAGTTATTTTAGAAAGGAAGGTCTGAGCGGTGTCATACGGTTCGACATGTTTCCCATGAATTTTCCCCCTATTCTTCACAATTCTCTCCTATTGAATACATAGTTACCTGAACGCAGTTTAAAGTAGTACTGCTCAAAAGATGAATCGATGCAGATGAATCTGATCAGTCACCTAGTCAGTCATTGGTGAGTAAACTATCCCATTTGTTATTGTTGCTTAAATTATTATTGTATGAATTTGTGAATACTCTCCTCGTGGGTTCTCGTTTCATGAGCTTTAAAACAGTTAGGTTAATTATTAGATTCAAAAATTTGAAGACGGTAAAAATAGTTTTTAGAACACTTATTACATAAAACATTACATTATTTTATTTTATTATATTTTTACGTAATTCTGTTAGCTTCTATAAAACTTATTGCGTCCCAATACAGATGTGTGGACCCATACACGTACCTATGCAGAATAGATGCAGAGGAGTGGGAACTTAGATCTTTTAATGGTATTTTTTGTATATTGGAACAGTAAAGAAAGCGGATGAGCGGAGATATTACATGCTTTGACTTCAGTGAGCATAGTTCAGAATGTCTCATATAGTGGTATTACCATTAGATATTTTATCTTGCATGGGTGAATAATTGATTCAAATTGAAAAATATGATACCGGTAGAAGCCGAGGCCACCTAGCACTATATAGTTTCTTGGAGAAAGATATTTTATCCTAAACAAAATCATCCAGGGAATATTCAATGACTGTTTATTATGTCATGGGGTAAACGTGAAGATAAACGAGACGATGGATAGTCCCATCCAAACATTCATTTTATCTTCTATATACAGGTGTTAGTCGTGAACGAAAATGCCTATTTCCTATCGGTGTACGATCAGTGGTAACAAAGTAACCGAAAACTACCCTGTGCTTGTTTGAGATAAGTTCGTGCTTTCATTCTCAGGGAACGCGTTCAGTGAAGAAACATGGGTTAGGTGCGCAGTAGCCCTGTTCGATTGTGCGCATGTGTCGAAAGCAATCCCCTTCTCACAACCATCATAGCTCATACGGTAATAATGTGGAGAGTGGGAAAGGATGGCCCCATACACCGCCAACAATCTGCGCGAAGAATTTCAGCACTGGACTCGCATTCTGTACACATTCGCGATAAGAACTCCAGAATATAATCATGAAATAAAAGTCATTAAACTTCCGATATATTAAGTCACGTTTCACGGCGATTTACCCTATTTACATAAATATTGTCGTTTTTAATGTGTTTCAAGAGATGTCACGTTTCCGTCTGACATACAATACATAGCCTTTCAATATAGTAAACAAAATATTCGTTGTCAAACGTTTGTTGCATCATCAAGTATTTAAGTATTGAACTCAAAATACTTACTTAAAAAAGAGGAAAAAATATATATTATTATCATTTTTATTATTATCAATATTGTTATTGTTATTTTTGTTCTTCTCAAATTACAACAATATGATATTGAATACTTAATGATCATTAATGTTTGAACATCTGATGGAAATTTTCAATGACGATGAAATGCAGGTACATGAAGTATTAGTATCAGAATAAAATGTGACGAACATAGACATTTAAAATATCCAAGCAACTCTTTATTATATTAGTCAAGTTACACTATATGACTAATATCTTTACTTATAGAAGTGTACGGCCCTTAGTTTAATGGTTGGTGTGATATACCACCTGTGAAAACGGCCATTCGAACCTCGACTTTTCCACAAACCACGGTTAATCGACTTAGTCGATCGTAATGGGTAAAGCGGGTCTTCGGTAGGTTTTCGAACAATAGTAATAATTTAATTGCTCTGTAAATAAGCAAATCTAAACTAAATTTGCTTGTTACTAAAACAATATTGGCTTCTATTTTAGTAATTTCTGACATAATTATCAAACCACGTAGGCTACCTAGGCACACGAGTGCCGACTTGCCACAATTAAAATAGATGTATTAATTTTTTCTGAAAATTTCAGCGGAAATTTCACATATGTATTCGTGGACTCTCATATTTACTACGGATTTCATCATTACATATGGTTCGTGAACAGTATACTTTATTATTATTAACTTACATGATACGACACTTATGACGAATAAAACGAGAGCAATAATGCAATTTTTAAACTGTTTCCTCTTTACTCTTAAACTAAATAAATAAATAAATAAAATAAATAACTATAACAATGATTCTCTCGCTAGCCGTCGTGGAGTGCACATCGCTTCGGTACTTTCTTCACGAACAGTGCGCGCGCTTATCTATCCTCAGTGTCTCTTATCAGTACGACCGATGTTATCAGTGCGACAGAGTCTGTTAATGTAATTTACGTGCTGTGAGCCGACTACTATACTGCATAAGTATTGTTTTTGGAAAAGAAGGTTTTCTACAGACGAAAACTAGCGGTAAGCAGGGAAACGGGAGTGCCTTCACGGCCATCCCGAGCTCAAGTTCGGCGACCACGGAGACCAATGTGTCACTTCCGGACGCTATTTCAACGCCCTCGAAGTACTACAGCAGCACCACAGTTCGCCCCCGGTTCTTCTAGAATCTACTCAGCAGCAGCAGCATCAAATCCTATCAGGTTTTTCACGATCGCAATGCTAAAATAGCGTTAGTGCGCCGACGAACGTCAGTAATATCACTCAAAGTAGATGCAGTGTTAGAAATATTGATCCCTCCTCCAATATCTGCCACCCAGTTAAACGTCAACGCACTCACTTAGAAACAACATCTCAATCCGTAGTACATAACATCCCAACTAGAAACTCATTTGAAAACCTACCCATTGATGATGATATATCTCAAGCTGTTAGCATTCAAAATATTGAACGTACTAGAGTTAAAATTCGACCAATCTTTATTCATGAAAATTCAAACCATGCAGAACTTGTAAAGAACTTAAAAGAAATTTTGCAACACGAAGATTTCCAAACAAAAGTGCAAGGTCCCTATACAAAAGTGCAAGATTAATGATTTCTCTTCTCTTCAAAATAGTTTTCGTGGGAAAAACATTTTCTATCATACTTAAACGACCCCACAAAATGCACTATTTCTGTTTTCATTAGAACTGTACCAACATATTACTCCACAGACGAAATTCAAGGTGAATTGTCAAAAATGAACTTCCCAGTCATTATAGTCATTCGAATAACAGACGTGAACCTTGGCCTCTTTGCGCTATAACGCTCGCCAAATCACAAGCTGCGCAAAAGATTTATGACCTACAGTACTTATCCAATGCTGTTGTCCAGGTTGAAGAAAGACGTCAGCGTTTTGGACATGTAATATGCTGTAGATGTCGAAATTACGGGCATACAAACAAAAACTGTGAACTACCAAATCGTTGTGGTTACTGTACCTCCGAAAACCACACTACATCGGAGTGTACTACGCAAAATCTTACGTGCGCCAATTGTTAGGAAGCTCATGCGTCATCCAGTCGCGACTGTCCGTTTTAAGAAAAATATTATACATAAGAAAGGTATACCAAACAGACCAAGCCAAAATAACAGTCATTCTTCCAATTTTGCCACTAACCATAATCCTCCCCCAAACCTTTCTCTACTTCCAAACGTACGTCCACGAACATCCAACTCACATTCACAACCTTCATCATCTCAAGCACTCTACTCAGACAAAGTAAAAGCAAGCTCACAACCTAGTTCCCAAAATTCATTTTAAGCTCACTCACTTGCACAGATAATTACTCAACACATACAAACTTCAATCATCTCCTTATTAAATCACCTCATCCCTATCATCAGCCAATCAATCTACAATCATTACATTAAACATGGTTACCTCAAAATCAACAAATTCATATACCTCATGCAAAATACTCTCATGGAATGCCGATGGCGTAAAGGAAAAGATCCCGTTACTAGCACATTTTCTACAAACTAACCATATCAGCGTCGCTTCATTCAAGAAACCCACCTCTCCCCAACAAACCGATTCTTCATCCATAGCTATAATATTATAGATTCGATCGACCACATTCTCGCAATTTTGGAAAGAGAAGTGGAGTTGCAATAGTGGTCAAAATTAATATAAAATATTACCAATTGCCGACCATAACAAACATATATTATGAAAATGTCCACGTCATCATCAATACAAAAGATCGTAGAGAACTATGCATTGCTTCAATATACAGAAGACCTTATAAATCCTATAAGAAGGGTGATTTAATTCATTTTCTAAGCCCAACAGCATAGATCCTACTATTGGGGGATTATAATGCAAAACATACAGTATGGGGAAGTCGACTCATCAACTACCAAGGCAAGCTCTTACTAAACGACGCAAAAGCTCTTACCCTTACTATACATTTGCAGGACTCCCTTACGCATTACCCCTATAATGCTGATTTAAGCCTTGATATTATTGACTTACGTTTATCAAGAAACATAAATAATTTTCTTTGACATTCAATCTTTCACTCTCCTCATCTGAAACAAAACCACATTATCCATTCAATCTACATAAAGTTAACTGGTATCATTTTCAAACTTTAGGTTCAAATTTTGCACCACCCATTGAACCTTCGCGTACAAGCGCTCAAATATATCAAACAATTCTAACATTAAATCATTCAATCCTGGATGCCATAGACCTATTAACACCCTCACCTATTCATCATGATAACAGACCTATATCTGCAACTCTCCACAAACTCATTATACATAAACGCCAAATATGAAATTACTGGTTAAAACGACGTTCCCCTTTCACAAAAAGGTATTTAAATTTATTAGTAAAAATTGTTCACAAACGTTTCTCCATAGTAAACGCAAATTATCTGCATCATCAGACAGCAACAGCGAACCATAGGGATTCATCCTTATGGACCATAACCAGACGGCTTCTAAGAAAACAATCGATTATCCCCCACTAGAAACTAATAACGGATGTGCACATTCACCAGCTGATAAAAGCCAAGTCTTCAGTGAATACCTAGTAAGAACGTATACGCAATACCCGACTTTTGATCTAAATAGTGACCAATCAATTCTAAAAGATACAACTGTAAACCCAATCACTGTTCCTCATCCCATCAAATTCATATCCCCAATTGAGGTAGAACATTTTGCAAGTTCAGCTCCAAAACTATCTGATGGACCCGACCTCATCTCTTCATACATATTAAAGCAACTCCCGTTCAAGCTAATAACACGCATAGCAGCAATATTTAATGCAGCCCTCCGTCTCGGTTACTTTCCATCCTTATGGAAAAGTGCGGATGTTCTACCAATTCTGAAGCCTGGAAAGTACTCAAATGTTCCCTCTAGTTACCTCCCTATCACGGATTTATAACCCATCTACCTACAAACCATGAAATATTGCGTCTAACTGAAGATATAATTCAAGCCTTTCATTGCTCTCAACACGTAGCTGCCTTTTCCTAGACATAGAAAAGGTTTTTGATGCAGTATGGCATCCTGGCATACAAGCTGCAAAATCTTGGTCTTCCCCAATATATATTAAAAATAATCATCATCTTCCCATCTAACCGCTCTTTCCAAGTTCTTCTACATAATTCATCCTCTAAATCACATCCAATCTTAGCTGGGGTCCCACAAGTGGTGGTATTATCACCCACTCTTTTTAATATATTTCTCTCCGATATCCCCACTGCAAACGAAACATCTACTGATCTCTTCGCAGACGATACAGTAATCTACAATGCCGACAGCGACATTGACAGTACCGTTGCAAATATCCAACAACATCTCAACCAAATATCATCCTGGGTCAGTAAATGGCAAATCAAACTAAATCCATCGAAGAGTATAGCAAAACATTCATCTTGCGCAAACACATCCCACCATCTCCACTCTCATTTCATTACGTGGCTCTTACATAATACCACCGTTAAATACCTTGGAGATCTCTAAGTTACAATACTAAATTGGAAACAGAATAATCACCATAGACTCGCAATAGCCATTAAAAGAGTTCACCAGCTATATCTCTTATTGAAGTACTCATCTTCCCTATGTATCCATTCAGGTATCCATCTCTACCGTTCTACGATTCGACCTATCTTTTCTTACGCAAACCCAATATGGGGTGCAGCTGCTAAATCTAATATCAACAAAATTCAA
>NNCF01129791.1:161666-176703 GCA_002313205.1 Laupala kohalensis | reverse complement strand
ATATATATATATATATATATATATATATATATATATATATATATATATATATATATGACGCATGATCTTTCTACATCATAAATGTATCTTTATAATGTACCTAGCATTTAGTTTTTAATATTGTATTGCAACACATATATTGTAAATATTTGTAAACTGTACTGCTGCCGAAGACTCAAAAGTCTGGCAAGAAAAATAATAAAGAATAACAAACTATAATAATGTAGTTTTTATCTTTTAAGACCTGAATACTAATGAGTTTGAGATCAAGAGGAGTAGAATTTAAAATGAATTATATAGTCCTCTTGTTTCAGATCTTTTTTTACAATATGGAGTAGGTTCGTGCCCTTCAGTCCTAGGTCGGTTCCATGGTATTCCGAAAGTTTTAAAAAAGTGTAGAGAGTTTATATTAGTTGTTTGTAAATAACATTTTATTAGTTTTTTGTCTTCTAGTCACCTCCAAATTATTAGTTTATACCATTTAATACATTTTTGAGACTCAATTGTTTTAGTGCAAGTCTAAATGTAGTTGGGAGAGGAACTCCTGGGTTCGTCGTGTAAATACATACCCGCAATGAACAGTTGAGAGATATAAGTGCTAATGCAGGATGTCCACTACCGCAGAACGCAGGATGCGCCAACAGCGAGAATTCAAATATGATGTGTCGTTATGTTTTTCGTCGATTCACGTTTGAATTTGTCAAATCACTATGATTACATGGGCCACTCAGCCACCGGGGGAGCAAGCCAGCTCAACTCGGTGCCGGTCCCAAGCCCGGATAAATGAGGAGGGTCGGCGTCAGGAAGGGCATCCGGCCGTGAAAAACCCCGCCAAAACCAAAGATTGAAAGACAGTATCAGATCAAGAGATATGGCTAGGGCGTACCCTGCAGGCGACACGCAAACGTTGCGCCCGACGGTTGTGAGAAATGGACTAGGGTTACTGGACAGAGGGCGGGTCCAGCTAAAGAAGTTAGCCCAGCAAAAGAGAATAAGAGTTAGGGTGGGATCCCTTAATGTTGACTCCATGAACGGGAAAAGTCTTGAGTTAGCTGACACGATGAAAAGAAGAAGAGTCAGTATTCTGTGCGTACAAGAGACTCGTTGGGGAGGAAATAAGTCCAGGGAGTTTGGAGACTACAAGCTCTTCTACAGCAGTGCAAATAGGCAAGGGAGAAATGGAGTTGGGATTGTTATCGAAAAACAAATGTAAGAAGACGTTCGCGAGATATGCCGGAAGAGCGATAGGATCATTTCGATGAAAATAGCTTTTGGAAGTGAAGTACAAACAGTGATAAGTGCTTACGCCCCACATGTCGGCTGTACTGACGAGGAAAAAGATGATTTTTGGAGGGACCTGGACCAAGTGGTGGAAGGGGTGCCCGAGGGCGAAAGAATCTTCGTTGGAGCTGATTTAAATGGGCACATAGGGGAACGACGGGGTGGAGAGGAAAGAGTTCATGGAGGATGGAGTGTTGGGGATAGAAACGCTGAAGGTAATAGAATTCTCGAACACGCGGTTGCATACGACCTCGCAATAACAAATACGTGGTTCCAAAAGAGATCTGACCAAATGAAGACCTTCAAGAGTGGAAGCAACACGAGTCAGATAGATTACATCCTGTACCGCAGGAAGTACCTAAAAGAAATTAAAAACTGCAAAGTGATACTGGGAGAAGTAGTAGCAACGCAGCATAGGCTAGTGGTGACAGACTGTGGTATTGTAAATAGTGTATATAAGAAAAGGAAAACGAGAAAAGAACGAAGAATAAAATGGTGGAGATTACGAGAGGACAATGTGGGAGCAAAGTTTAAAAATGAGGTGCTATTGGACTTGAGGTTACCAGAGGATGTGCAAGAATGGTGGAAGGAGATAAGTGGAAAAATAAGAGAAGCAGGATCCACAATATTGGGTATTACATCAGGAAAGGAGAGCCCCCAAGGGAAAGAGACATGGTGGTGGAATGAGGAGGTGCAAAACGCAATTAAAACCAAGAAAGAGGCGAAAAAGAAATGGGATCTACTATGGACCCAAGATGCTCGAGAAGAATATAAAGATGCAAAGAAAAGAGCCAAGAAAACAGTAGCCATCGCAAAGGCAAAAGCCATGGAGGCGGCATATGAGGAAACCGAAGGAAGGGATGGGGAGAGAACAATGCTGAGGATAGCAAAGGCTAAGGATAAGGCTTCTAAAGATATAACATCAGTAAGATAAATGAAGAATGCAGACGGAGTAGTGATAAGTACAGATGATGGAAACAAGACGAGGTGGTTTGAATACTACAACCAACTGCTAAATGAAGAAAATTATCGAGTCATAAAAGAAGACGGGGTAGGAAACCAGGGAGTGGTGGGAAATATTACCCGGAGTGAAGTAGTGAGAGCACTAAAGAAGATGAAGAATGGAAAAGCGACTGGGGTGGACCAGATTCCAGCTGAAGTATGGAAACACCTGGGAAGTGAAGGAGAGGACATTCTCTGGGACTTGATGCAGAAGATAGCTAGACAGGAACAAATACCGAATGAATGGAGGCAAAGCATACTAGTGCCAATTTATAAGGGGAAAGGAGATGTACAGAATTGCGACAACTACAGAGGAATCAAACTGATGTCACATACGATGAAGATCTGGGAGAGGGTGATAGATGGACGATTAAGGACCGAAACTAGTATTGGTGAGGAGCAGTTTGGATTTATGCCAGGGAAAAGTACCACCGACGCAATATTCGCCTTAAGAAGGATGATAGAAAGGCACATTGAACTGCAAACCCACCTGCACATGGCGTTTATTGATCTGGAGAAGGCCTACGACCGCGTTCCGAGACAGGAAATATGGAGATGTATGCGAGTAAAGGGAATACCTGAAAAGTATGTGAGACTGGTGAAAGAAATGTACGAGGGAGCAGAAACCAAAGTGAGGAGCAGCGTAGGAGCCACGAAAAGTTTCCCAATTGTGGTGGGACTACACCAAGGATCTGCGCTTAGCCCATACCTTTTCAACCTTGTAATGGATGTGCTTGTAGAAAAGGTGAAGAGTGAAACTCCATGGAATATGTTGTTTGCGGACGACATCGTTCTATGCGAGACATGCCCAATGAAACTTCAGAGGAAGATGGAGGAGTGGAGGAAAGCTTTAGAAGAGAGAGGAATGAGGATAAGTCGAACTAAAACAGAATGTTTGTCTACAGGGAATATAAGTAACCTACAAGTTAAGCTGCAAGACCAAGACCTACTGACAGTGCCCAAGTTTAAGTACCTAGGATCCATCGTGGAGGCCAGTGGCAACATCGACGAAGAGATAAGACATAGGATATCGTGTGGCTGGATAAACTGGAGAAAAATGACTGGAGTATTGTGTGACAGGAAAGTAAACAACCGAATGAAGGGGAAGCTGTACAGGTCGGTGGTAAGACCAGCAATGCTACATGGGGCGGAGACATGGCCTGTTACCAAAGCCCAAGAGAGAAGGTTGAACGTGGCAGATATGCGAATGCTCAGGTGGATGTGTGGTGTAANGTGGCAGAGATGCGAATGCTCAGGTGGATGTGTGGTGTAACGAGAAAGGACAAGATCAGAAATGAATACATTAGAGGGACGGTGAAGGTTGGACCACTGGGGAAGAAAGTGCAAGAAAGCAGATTGAGATGGTTTGGGCATGTAGAAAGGAGGGATGAGTTTTACGTAGGAAAAAGAGTGGAGAACATCAACATCCCAGGAAGGAGGAGGAGAGGAAGACCTAGTATGAAGTGGGAAAACAAAGTAGAAGAGGATCTGAGGGAGAAGGGATGGCGACGAAGTGAGGCTAAGAGCAGGAACGCCTGGAAAAGGAAAATTAAAGAAGAGAACGCCGACCCCGCGTAAAACGGGAATAATAAGGCGAAGACAAAGAAGACTATGATTACATGGGGGCGTTTTATCTAATGGAAGCCGAAATATCTTTTCAACCCTTCCGTCCCTCACGATCAACTGCCAAGACACAAATGAAGCCCCATGAGGGTTTTGTCGTCTCTAGTATTAGCAACCAATGTGTGCGGACTCATTTTTATTTAGGGCCGCTGCGGTAAAAATGTTTCTGTCTTCAATAACACAAAGTCTCCGGTGTGACCTGCGGCACAAAAGTATCTGCTTTTACCGGTAGGCTGTAGACGAGATGGTGGCAGAATCACATTTTCTAGAATTTCTACTCTAAAATTTCCTCAGTATACCTCCTCTGACATATGAGGAAATATGGTTTATGGAAGTCTTTGTTGAAGTAATTGATGAATTTACAACGAAAACCGAATCTACGTGGTAATTAAGAGAATATTTCAAAAGTCACTAACAAAGACAATGAAGAACAAACTACCGACATGGTATCGAGACGTAAGAAGATCGGTGAAAATTTTCTGGAACAGTAAGAGCTGTAAGAAGGGGTAAAGTTAAGGCCACTGCATTTATGTTTTATTCACTAGTACACTATGGTTTTCATTTTATTAATTAGCTTTATTTTGCTTCAAAAAAATTTCTTATATGGTTAATACTTTTACAAAATTCTGTAACATTTTTGGTAATAAAATTATTCACAAATCTTAATTCATGAAACAGTCACCGCTACAAATCTAGATCTCTGAATTCAATAAAAAAACAATAGGATCAATACATATCAAACAATTAGTTACTACATAAATTTCTTAACCACAAATGGAGAGAAGGAACTAAACTTTAAAGAAAGCAGATGACAATTTACTATAACATACTCCTTCAAGTATTGTAATTTTCATTGTATTCGCTGCGAATGATGCCAGTGTTGTAGATGCAACTCGCGTATTGAAAGTAAGCCGCAGGGAGATTTTTTTAAAATGAATATCTGCGTGGAAATAAAATCCACCCACAGGACACCTAAAGATGTCACTTACTTGTAGTGCGAATACATCTGAGAGTGGAATAGCTCCTCACGACCAATACACTGGATAGAGGCACACTTACCCAAGTAAGTCATTATAATGAGTATTCTTTTATATATATTATACTACTAACTGATTACCTGGCGTTGCCCGAGATTTTTCCTAGACTAATCTTCTTTCACTTACGGAACAATAAAATATACCTATATCGTAAAATTAAAATAATTTTATTTTGTTTTTAAAAACGTACAGCATCTTAATTAAAATAATAATACAAATTTAATACAACTTAATTGTATAACCCATTTTGAGTTTCACTCCCAGCAGCAAGAATAAATAAATCCTTGGATGAAACCGCTCTTGAGCAAGTAACTTAAAGCTATCCGTGATAAAGAAATATATCGAAACGTCACCAATTAACCTAATACATCACCCTTAGGAGAGTTAGGGGTACTTAACCCCCATATGTGCTGAACTTGTATTTATACTGCATCATGTTACTGTTTATCTGAAAGGCCCCGAAATATATTAATTAACCCGTCTTTTCCAATTAAACATTTTTACATGACCCTCCATTGCCACTCCACCTATGAGTGTTCTAAGGCTGTTTACTCCCCAAACCCGAATGGTGGTCCAAGTCTGACATAGGTATGTCTATACGTCTCAGGTAGATCGAACCCACACGCAGTTGAATTTTCGCTTCCGAGGCAAGACACAACTTTGCTCGGCGGCAGTGCGGCTGCACCATTCAGCTTGTAAAACCTAAACAATTCATCCAAATTTTACGATTTAAAGACGTTTTTAATCTTTATTAAATATACCAAAACAAACCATTAAATTTGATGATGATTGATCTATTTCCTCTTTATTTTAGTGTAAAATTATGAGAGAAAAATTCTAACGCACAAGTATGGTCTTTAAAATCACATAGTTATAGAAAATTATTTTAATTATTTTCTATCCATTTAAATTTGCATTTCCTTTCGTATTTTCCATTGGTGAACGATTTTCTGTGTCGATGTATTAGTACGAACACCTACATTGTCATGAAGTATTCACTAAATGATGATATTGTCGGTAATGAATTTTTAAATCTTAGTATCCCCAGCAAATGTGTCACAAATGTTAATGTTTTTCTTTTTAAATTCTCTTATTTTGCAGTTTTTTTAATACTACATCTTCTTTGTGGCGTAGGTGATTACAAATAAAGCGCGGAAACTCATTTTCAAGGCTTGGAATGGAACTCGCAACTTTTCTGTCACAAATGTTACCAAAAACTTTATAAATGTTTCAATTTTAAATATTCAACTTATTTAGAACAAACCAGAAATGTTTGATGATCTAAAATCGGGGCTATGCTTACTAATGTGTTAAAAATTTGTGTTTAATGTTAATCACTGTTTCTTAAATGGTACGTAATTCTTAAATGAGAAAATTAAGAATAAGGGTTGACTAACATTTGCGACAAATGAACTTGTTATATATACACAGAATTCAGAACTATTGAAACATTTTTTCACAGGACAGAAAATATACAACAAATATAATATAAAAATATCATTTTTATAAAAGATAACTATCTTAAAGTTTCGAGTACGGCATCTCATTGACGATCTTGCTTTCTATTCTCGCGATGTGCATTCTTCACATTTTTTCATATGTCGACTCCATCTGATCTCTATGCGCTCCAGTAAAGAGTATGGTGAGGGAAGAAAACGTAACTGAAGCTTCTGATTTCAATAAATATAAAAAAATACAAGCTGAGTACCCGCAGATTGGCGCGCGTGAATTTGTAATAGATCTCCAACTTTACTCTTTCTCACATCCCCAAAGGTATCCGCTGTGAATGTTATTAATTAACGTTACTGGTTTGCTATAATTGGTGTGTATCCCCTATTCCTTATTTTCAATCATATAAGTGTTTGTCTTTCTCCTACTGAGAGGTTCTGGAATTGATTCAAGAACCAATAAGTATGAAATTTCTATTCAGCTGATTACCGAGCGTTTCCACCTCTTTACGTATTTTTAATCTGTGTTTAAAGAGACGGGTATAACCGTCGTCTGAGCGTACACTTAACGATGTCGGGATTTTTATATTTCATCTCAGCAATCCCGAACACTGGTAATAACCGTTTTCGTGTTACACTCTTCTCAATTCCCACCTATTCTCCTCATGTTGAATGGTTGTGTAATGTCATCGGGAATTCACCTTAAAAAACCCGTAAACCACAAATTTGATATTATAGGTTGTTTTAAATTATTTTACGCCACGACCTTCCACCCCAACTTTCAGGGAGCCGTACCCCCATAAGGAACATACCTGTCAAAGTTAGTAGGCTTGCAGTTCCTGAGTTTAGTCAGTCAATCACGTCATGTACGCATGTCTTGTATGACGTCATGTCACGTGTTATCAGGGAACGATCCAATGAATTGTTGCATATGTACATCAGTGGTCACTGAGCGATCGAGAAAGACGGTGCATTACAAAGTGGCTGAGTACACGTTTTCCGAGTACACCGACATGTTGCTCATCTACGTTGAAAGTAGACGAAAAGCACAACACCTGTATCACGAACGATTTCAGGGTCGTGATCGTCCATCACATGCCATTTTTGCAAGATTGGAACAACGGCCTCAGGAAATCGGCAGCTTCAAGGCTAATAGAGCCGATTGTGGTCGTGACCGGACGCACCGCACTGTTGACGTGGAAGAGGAAGTCCTCCAACTGGTCGACCAGAAACCGTATACAAGTATTCGCAACGATACATAGCAGGTACAGTGGATGTATCCCAGAGCAGGGTCTGGCAACTTCTCCATGAATAGCAACTTCACTCACACCACCTCCAGAGGGTCCAGGCATTGCGTCCAGCTGATTTTGCACCACGTGCCGATTACTGCGCGTTGTATCTACACCGTTGTGTCGACGTTCCAGAGTTTCCTCTGATCATTCTTTTTACAAATGAAGCGCATATCACAAACGAAGGTCTGCTCAACTGTCGTAACAGCCACATTTAAGAAGAGGAGAACCCTTATACCACACATACCCATCGGTTCAACATCGTTTCGGTATGAATGTGTAGGCTGGTATTATCCATGGTCATCTGATTGGCCCGTGTATTCTACCCCGTCTAACATGTCATAACTATTTGACATTCCTGCAAGGCGTATTGGTGCAGCAGTTGGAGGATGTGTCATTGCATATCCGTCGGACGATGTGCTTCCAGCACGATGGCGCGCTAGCCCACTTTTCACGCGACGTACGTCAATACCTTCACCAAATATTCGGGGACAGGTGGATAGGTTGCGGTGGACCGATTCGTTGGTCACCACGATCGTCCGATTTAACACCCTTGGACTTTCTCCTGTGGGGTTACATGAAGAGTATTGTTTACGAGACCCTGTGGAGTCCCTGGCCAATCTCGCTCGTGTAATGGTTGCAGCGGAGGTCACTCAGGACACTTCAGGTCTTGTGTTCCGTGTGTATGTGAAAATTGTTCGCAGGTACGCTTTGTGCAACGAAACTCGTGGTCGCCACTTCGAGCATATGTTGTAGTTCACGCAGGTACGAGTTGGTTGATGCACGTGCTGCGTATCATTTGACGTTGTTTCAAAGTAGTTTATCTTCAAAACGGCGCATTTCCAGACATAAGTTTATTGCCAAATATTACTGTTGTGAGTCCGCTCTACAACANTATATATATATATATATATATATATATATATATATATATATATATATATATAAAGAGAGTGAGAGTTGAGCAAATTAGTAAGACTTGGAGTATAGGATGTCTTTTGGATCGTATTATCCAAAAGAGACAGTATTTAATGATATAGTGCGCTTAGCAAATAAATACATTCGTAATAACTAAACCCAGATAATACTCGTGAAATACGATTTAGTCATTAAACCATAGATAGTTGTAGGTCAGAGAGGGGCATTTTATTGGCACGTGAATTTTCATGAATGGCGGATTGTTCCTCGACGCAGTGCACTCTCCAATTAACGCGGAGCTCACTCGCCTTTAGGGCGGCTCCTGGTGTTGCTGCCTTCACAACGTGCCTCTAAAGAAGCAACCAACAGCTTCTTTGGCCCCGTGCCAAGCACGCAATGCTTGTCGGTTGTCGCTCGCCGGATTCCGCCCACAGGCCAGCATCACTCACTGCTTGGCGACATTTTTTTAAATGCACTTGAAATTTTAAATATGTGCTTTTCAAATCCTAAGGTAGAGAGGGAAACAAGGTAGGGGGGGTTAGTTTATAGGTAATAGTTTTCTTATTGGGGCCTTGGACAATACCTCTGCATTTTCCGTATTAGCGGAAAATATTTCAATCGAAGTGCTGAGTCGAAGGTGACAGTTAATTTTTCAAGTATTATCTTAATAGTAATAATATGTCAATGTCATTTTTTAAATTTCTTAATAATCTTTCCTATTTCTGTTAGTGAAAAAATAAATTGGAGGCTTATTCATATATTCCTCCATGATAGTATTAAATTCTTGATCTGATATGGAATAGGTAATGAAGGATGTAACAGGGGTTAAGTCGATTTAGATGGTTTTCTAATCAAATTATTTCGGAATTTTTGTCTAGAAAGGGGGCGGGGGAATAACACCGTTTTTTCTTTCGTCAAATATTTGATAGTTTGTCATAGTTTAGCATTGAGGTGGAGCTATTGGAGTTGTTGCAATTTGTAGTGTTTGTGATTAGTTACTATTTAAGTATTTTGTTAAGAAGTGTGTTGTCTTGTGCGTTTATGTTGGCTATACAATTGCGCACGACAGCTCGTTTTCATTTGATTAGTTTTGAAATGCGATATGATAATTGTTTAGTATTTAAATTGAAATTTATTTCGTTGAATAGCCATTTTCAGTTACGAGGTGTAGGCTTCACCCTATCCCTCCAATCAGGAGCCTCTCCAGCAAACAGAAAATTGCGCATGACAGTTACTGACACGTCATTTTTTTTGTCAGTGATTCACAACTTCCATAATGACATAACATTACACTAATATAACTCTTATTCATTCGATAGCTAATGACAGATAATAACTTATTCCCTGACTCCACTGACTTATTCATGGTATACGTGTGACGCGCACGACGCATAATATTTACACGGAAAGAATGCCAATACACGTCTATCAACTTCCTCCTCCTCATGCCCCAGAGTTTTTCTAAAATATGTTGTCTCGATCGTGTTATTCCCTAGTATGTACTATTAAAAATCATATTTATATAATTATTTCAGTTTTTGGGGTAAAGGTTATTCGTATTTCGGAACTGTTATTCTTTTCTCACTCATGGTTTAATGTAAATATAATTGTTTTATTATATGTTTACTAATTATTTTTGTCAAATTATAATTTAAATATTATTATGATTTGTTTATTTCAAAAGAAATACAAAATAAGAGAACGTTCTACCGGGTTGCCCACATAGTTGATTGTCAAAACTGGATTATTTATTTCGAATAACATTCCATAAATATTTATTAGTTTCCTCTAAAGTCCATTTTACTATTCCGTCAAGTGTTGTGTACTTGAAAAACACTTCCATTATTCCAGTCGCTGTCAATCAATCGCAAAGTTTGCAGGCAGTGATACCGAATGTCTACTCCTAGTTTTCTTTTTATATTGATAAACATGAATGATACATAAATATGAGTTAATGTTCATTACCGTCTGCAGTGGCGTTTTTTGTCAAACGTAATTCGTATCTATTGAGGTGTGCCGTTTGTCTGGGCTAATAGATAATTTTGTACTATTTTACACACATTGGCATCTGGGGTTTAAAAGACTTTATATGAATATGGAGCAATATAAATCTTCAATCTTGAAAGAAGACACCGTGGAACCATAAACAATACCGTTATTAGTTTTAATATCGTAAAAACAAATGATACTTAACAGCATCAACGAAAAACAGTAATTTAAAATTCTAAAACCAAAACACTTAGTTAGAAACATCCAAATAAATAAAATATATGCACATATGTCTATTTGAAATTTGATGTCTTCCTAAAACATATAAAACAAGGTGATTTCAGTAAAATTTATAAACAGTTCGAGGAAACATAATTGAACGAACATAGTCGTATGACACTAATTAGATGTCTGATTCCTCAATCGGATATATACGGTATATCGAAGATTTTGTAACGGTAAAGCATCGTTATTCTTTTATAATAATGTTAATAATTTTTCATAACTGAAATTTGGTTCTCTATTAGATGTTTGAGCAAAGGTTAATTTTATATTGAATGTCCTTCGTTTTCTTTTCTTTATCAAAGTATTGGAATAGTACTTGTAAATGGAGCTTTTTACTTTCTCATATGTGTAGTACATAGTCGTGAAAGTACTGTAGTCGCGAAAAAATTCGAAAGCGAGATTTTTACGGAAGTATCAGTTTTGGTGATCCCTGATTCTGAAAAAGTTGGTTTTTTTTCAGGATTTTTTTGGCATTATTTCCCTCCGTCTGTCTATCTGTCTGCTCGTCCGTCTGTGCGCAGAGATTATGAGTAAACAGATGAATATATATAATTCACATTTCATATTTGCGAATTTTCTTGTTGTCGATGCGCGTTCTCTATTTTTTTTAAACTCTTAATACAAAGGGGACGTCACATAAAAACCAATGTACTCTTTTAAATATTTTTAAAAAACTGCGGTAACGATTTTGCTTAAATAGTCTGTACACATAGAGCAATTAGTATACATTACATCCGCATTAGCGGTATTTCGCTTGAAAGTTTGGTATGGACGCAGTAAAAAATGTCTGTCAGTCGCACTTACACATTAGTTAACTGTTTTAAGAAGCTTGAACATTATTTAACTGTGTAAATGAATGTAGAATACACTGTTGGTAAACTGAAATAAAAGATGATAATGATAAAACATAGGAGGACAGCAAACGCACCGCAGATATGAAAATATATCAATTTCTGTTTACACCGAAATTACATTTACGTAAACCTTTTACGATATTTAGAAGAATGACAAGTCGTTAAATGTTTTGAAATAATTTTCTAAATATTTAATTTACTTTCAAATTTCAAATAAAAGGTAGTGAGAAGTTCATCTAGCGACAGAACCTGTCAAAACAATTAGGTTTAGTTTAATACTTTTGTCATATACGTATAGCGTATAGAGTCGTGAAAGAATTCGATCGCGGGATTTGTATTTAAGTATTCATTTTGGTGGTCCCTGGTACCAAAAATGTGGTTTTTTAAATAACTTCCGAACCCAACAAGAAAACTATCTTTATTACTGTATTACTTTCTCTTAAGTTAGGTTTTGTTTTTTTTTACTTTTAAATGTGTTCAATCACGGGTGTCCAATCATAGGTGTCCAAAGAATATAGTGCACTAGGTATGTCATGCGTTTACATGTTAATCTTAGTGCGATAACTGATATATACATTTTCCCTCTCGAGGTTTTGTTTATAATATAATGTCCGGTTGTTTTAGGAATGAGATCTCTTTGTTGCGGAAGGTTACGAATCAGAAGTCTCATCTCCCTTTTTTGCTTATTTTTGAGGTAGCTATCTCCAGGAAGATTGTGTGTCATATTTCTCTGGTGGTTTATATTACTTGATACGTGAGCAGATGTTTTTTTGTATTCACACAAAATGGTATTTAAAATAATGTCTGGAAGGCAACAGTATTTTTGTCTTGGATGATATGCCTAAAGAAAAGAATTCTTTAATGCCTAATGTAGCATAATTTCTATAATTTGTTGTCAGATACTTTTTCTAACGTAATTAGAAAGCTGTAATTAAATAAATTATTTTAACTCTCAGAACGAACTGCAACCAGAGGTATACGAAGTGGTACAAAATATTGGGTAAAGAATGAAAATCAAACAGTATCATCTCTTTAACATAGATGATTGTGTATGCGATTTATTTTTAATTGATAGGAATTTATTTTAAGTCGTAAAGNTATATATATATATATATATATATATATATATATATATATATATATAATATTTGAACTCGAATTAATATCTCAATAATTTGTTTATCATTTGAAATAGATCATAAATTCTATCTAGCTATTCTCCTTCAGAAACCAAATGACTGAATTTGCAAATTGGAGACGGTTTATATGTCAGTGGTAATGTATTTCTTTAACAAACGAATCGAATAGAGAACATGATGACGACCAAAATATAAGGAACCATGCCAAAAATAAAACTTTCATTTTAGAATTTTTACCACTCAATGCTGCAGACATGAGAAAATATGTGCAATGGTTTTGCACCAGTAGTTTTTATCTTGAAGCGTGTTGGTAGATCTGAGGAACTTATTGTAATCTATTAAAATAATTTATTTCCATAGGATAACACTTTTCATTCTCTGTATATCCAAATAAGTTTTAATGTGTTTTTTCCTCGTCAGTAGTTACAAACCAAACCACCTTACCAATTAGAAAATACATTACAGTCTAAACAAATATTTATGTAATTATGTAATATTTACTTACGTAATTATTATTTTACCAAATTCTTATGTAATTATTTACAATTTATTAATTTTTTATTTGTCTCTAGTTAACCCCCTGTTCCCAACAGGATCATTCCAGGGGTTTGTACAAATCTATGCTCCTCTACATTACTCTCTTCGTTTCGAATATTCATTCAGTGTCACTACCTCGCCACCACCTTAAACATTTCCACTCCTTCCCAGGGGAGAAGACCAGGGGAGAAGAGCTTTATCTCCTGAAATAGCGTAATTATTTACTATTGTAACTTATTTTAAATTGCTTCTTATAAACAGGTGTCAAGTATTTTCTTGTTCGGAACTACATTGTTGTGATCGCTACTGTAAGTGCCTCTATCTGGTAATGCGCCTACTGTTCGATAGATGTTACACCGTATTACCTCATCTTCTTCCCAAAATGCAACTCGTTACAAATACCCCTTTTTCTCCAGTCATTATTAACCAAGTGCCAGAAATGAGAAATCACTACAAATAGAAGTTGGAATGGGGGATTATTAAAAATGTTTCAGTTAATCAAATTAATTGCATTGGACGATTTATTTCGTAGTATAAAGACAGACAAGTACCTATAATAAATTTATTCACGTCCGACGTCACGTAAATATTTAATATTTATTAGTACCGCTTTGAATTGAAATGAATTCTTATACTGACATGACTTGAAGGGGAGTTCAGAACACCTCGGAAACTTATTAACTAGTATATTTCCAATTTGCAACAAATTATCGGATTATTGGTGGTTTCTGAATATTAATTTCATGTTTTAAATTTAAAGAAAATAATTTCAAGTTTCATAGAAAACACATCACGATTTCAAATGAGACTGTATATTGTAGTATACAGGAAAAAATTCGAATACTCCTTTTTGGATTGGCAGTTATATTTCGAAATCTAAAAGAATTACTGAATCAAATGTTAATCAAACTTATTTAAGTGCGGTCCAGATGGCACGAGATTCTTAATTCTCATGGTTTTATCATCATTTCGTGTCTGAGGATCTCTTGTATTCCCATTCTTCTCACGGTCCTGGTATTTACATAGTTAGCTTATGCAACGGACTGTTCATCTCCTTTACGAGAGGATCCCTCATCTTCGTGCTTTTCATCTTAGCCAACAATCCTGTATAGTTCAATCAGCAATACTGAGTTAATGAACATAAATATGTACATCGAGTTTGTCTAATCGATATTCTTACTATATTGAACTATTGATATTTTTATTGTACCTTCAAATTAAATTTTTATAGTTTTTATGGAGAGAGTTAATAATATTCTACTTTCATAAGGTTATCAAAATATTGACCACATTCTTAGGTAGAGATCTTCAAAGAGAAAGTTGCAATGTTTCTTGCTCATATTGTCACATCCTTTTTAATATCCAGACTGCTTTAGTATCCGATCTTGATTATCTGTGTTTATTGGCAAGTTCCTGTAGTTATGTTACGAGTATGGAAGATGAAAACCTATCTATATTGAACTTGGAACCAGTTTCCTATATATTAAATGAAACATAAATAACAAAAGCGATATTATTCTTGTGATTTACTGAAATTGTTAATGTATGTATGTATATATATATATATATATATATATATATATATATATATATATATATATATATATATATATATATATATATATATATATATAT
>NNCF01129791.1:121532-152699 GCA_002313205.1 Laupala kohalensis | reverse complement strand
AGAATTGCTGCGGTAATTCTATTACATTGCTATTAGGCGCGAATGACGTAACTTGGAACAGTTAGTTATTTCGGGATAGCAACTTGTAAAATGTTGAGATTCGGATACTCTGGGTAGATTTCCGAGTTAATTGATAACACCAATATTTATATATGTGTGTAATTG
Organism: Laupala kohalensis; assembly: GCA_002313205.1. Classification (NCBI taxonomy): domain Eukaryota; kingdom Metazoa; phylum Arthropoda; class Insecta; order Orthoptera; family Trigonidiidae; genus Laupala; species Laupala kohalensis. The sequence goes on along the minus strand of NNCF01129791.1, from coordinate 152,534 downwards.
TTGCTTTCAGATAGCAATAACTCTGTAATAACAAATTCAAACTTGTATTTATGATTTGAGAGTTCGTTCAAATTTGTAAATACGCAGATTTCAATTTGACTTGTATTAAAGGAATATTTTATTGTTATTACACGTGTGTTTGATTGCTTGGGGAAACCAAGCTGGTGGCAGCGAACTCTACCATAAAGGTTGTGGTTTATGGTTGAATCCCGCTTCTACCCAAAAAATACCCACATCGCATCTGGGCTTGCGGTGTGCCGTAACATAAATTAATCAGATATTACGAGTATTTATTTGATACAAATATTTCATTTTCGATTTTATAAGGACATTGTTAATACCTTAAAACACATATCAAATATAAAATTTTCTTACATATACATTGTAAGATAAAGTGTTTTGCACCTAAGTGTAAATCGAAGGGGAGTTAGCTTGAAAAGTGCTGTCAATCACTTCCAATGAGTAACGAGGTGTATGTGACGTTTTTCAAAACTATTATGAGGGAGGAACAACAGCAAATCCACAATTAACGCGTGACGAGGTAACTGAGTGACGTGTTTAGAATACAGCTGGTTTTCATCATGTCCTCATGGAACGCTATGAGAAGCACCCATAAGCATCATCGTACCATTTAAACAACCGTCCGTATCCCCACTACATCCTCACATGAACTTCATTACTGCTCTAGGGGAGTTCCAAACCAGGCACGGTGGATCTTAACCTGCTTCATTAAAACTTGATGAATGTTTGGATTTTTGTAGGTTTCTATGTTTGCTTCATGCGGTATGCAAATCTATACTATCTGAGGGATCTTTACGAAACTCGGTGAACTTTTCTGAAAGGCTCAGACGACTCCGTATAGTAGTTTTAATTTTCGTGGGTGGACGGGAGGAGGAACGAACAGATGACAAACACTCTCCATGTGCCCACTACGTCTCATATCGACCATATCGTCCAACAACTGAGTAGGTTCCTCAACCTGTCAAAACTAAACTAGTGAAACAGCAGAGAAAGTAGTTTCGCACCAGTACTCGACACTTCGGGGTTTTGAAAACAATAAGACTTTGAAGAGCTTTTTCGCGCTAATCTTAATTTTTACACAATATGCAATACCTTAAAAACGAGAAAAGTGGCTTTCTGTATATATTATGACGGAAATGATATAATAAGATGGGTCGTTGAATCAGCGCAATCATTCCTCTGAGTGACAGCAATACTGTGTGTTGCATACCGCTAACGGAGGTTGGCTTTATTTTGTTTTTTCGTCGAAATATTATTGTCAACCAACAATGATAATTTATCTTCATATTAAGGATGTTTTCTTTTTATTGTTGTTGTTGATAGACTTCTGTTATGACACATTCTCTCACATATTTCCAGAGGTCGAATCTGGCGACATAAGTGCGCTCTAGCAGTACACACCTTATTAACCACACAAATCAAACAACAAAAGCTGCTTATAAACTTTCAAAATTACCATAAATAATTAAATTTAGCTATTGGTAGGTGTTTTCTTGGGGTTTCTTGGGCCTTCGTTTAGTAGTCGACAGGGGGTTGTTGAGTACTGGCTCAGTTAGTGTCTTTACGAAAACTCGTATATCAATTTTCTTTCTTGCCGTCGACTATTTCTTTTTCAATGATTTTTTTTTCAATTTCAATTTATTTAAAACCACAAAAATACAGACTAAAACATTACATAAGTAATATATTTCATTCCTAGCTGAGTACCCGCGGATTTGCTCGCGTAAATTTTGTAATATGTCTGTAACTTTATTGTCCATCAATGCTAGAAGTTTTAATAGTATTGTTGTGTACTAAACTCTCACTTTGACTGATATAATTGAGAAATGTTTTTCAGAAAATACCAATTTCCCATTTCACCCAATTAGAGGTGAATTTTCGTAAAATCCTTTCTAACCTGACTTTTTCGACAGTATTTCGTGTCACGCCCTTCCCAAGCCTCACCTTTAGAGGTGTCGTACATTATGTACATAATGTAGGAAAATAATGTCAATGGAAATATTTTTATTCATCTCAGAATACACAAAAACCATTGAGNATAAGAGACAGTTAGGATACCGTGCCACTATGTGACCTCAACTTAAACTAAACGACACCGTTAGTTCAAAAATCTCATGAACCCTAATACAATGGATCCTGTGCAATTTCCATGTTTTTATATTTCAAAATTAGTTATCAATTCTTTTTATCCATAAACCCATTTCCACCATCCCGTCCACCCACCCAAGGGGTGCTAGTGGTGCGTTTGTGTCATGAGGACTGAGTTCTGACTTACACGATATCGGTATTTCACTATCAGCTCAGCGACGTCGAAAATTATGGACTTGTCATTGATATGTATGTTCGAAATTTTTTCATGACATCTCCTTCCCTAGGGGTGCTGGAGTTTATACGGGTCGATTGCGAACTTTGACGTCTTCGAAAATCTCACTTCTAATTTCAACTATCCAAAAACTACCAACTAAACACTAATATGGGTCATTTTCGATTATTTTGACAATTCACACCTTCTCACCCCCAACGTAAAGGGTGTTTATTCTTCATACGGGATGATCGTGTACTTACATGAACATGAGGATGTCACTTCACTTCAGTGTTCCCAATAATGAATTGTTCAACAGTAATATCGGTCGTTTTTATTATGTTTACCTGTCCTTCGTTCTCATCCTACCCCAGAGATTTTGGGGTACATTATCTCCAATGGGGAATTATTGTAAACTTACAAATAGCCGTGGACGCTCTAATCCATGTTAATGGAACCGAAAAGTATGGTTTCGAATCTAATATCGAATTATTCCACTATTTTTACATATCATCCCCCTCTCACCCCCTCACTCGAGGTGCAAGGGATGTCTTACCCCAACAGTGCTTGTTTTCATATAGTCAGTCATATGTGTATAAAGTTAAGTTGAATTTGCTCCAGGCACTCTTAGAGTTATGGTGGAATACATACCTAAAACATTTGAACCCCCATTTCATCCCGTTAAGGATGAATTTTCGTAAAACTGTTTCTTGGCGGATATCTACTCCCTAAAAGGAACCGATCTGCCAAATTTCAAACTCGTAGGATTTTTAGTTTCTGATATTTCGTGATTAATCAGTCTGTGAGTGGTATTTCGCCTATTTTATTTTTTACGTATTTTTTACTATTCACAGGTGTGATATCTATATAATAAGCATATAAAAACTCTCTCATATTCGAATGCAACGTTGTGTAAAAAATTTAAAGTCAATCGACCGACTACTTTTAGAGTTTTGCGAACACAAACATAAGCAAGTTCAAATTTAATATATAAGATAATGCATACTGAAGAATGTATGACTGTAAAAAAACGATAAAATCTTTAGATAATGAAAAAATTATAAAATACTTCATGAATCTCATTTACCAACGCCAAAAATGTTGGTAAGCTAATTTTTGGAAATTACAAATGTGTAATATTGCGAATAAGTAATTGACATGGAATAAACACAATTATTGAGAATTTATAATGTTTCGGTCACAGCTTTCAGATACAAATACCTATACGACTACTGGTTCACTCATTCCCGACAATAATGACTACTGATAGAAAAAAGATTTCTGGTCAATGTATATTTTTAGTTAGAAGTCGACGATTTAAATTTTTAAAAATAACAGGCCTAACAAAATGGTATGGTGAAGGAATAAAACCTAAACGGTAGGTTCCAATATAATAAATATAGAAAATCAAGAAATAACAAGTCGGTAAGATTTCCATGTGCCGAAAAAAATTAAATTTTGACAAAATCATGCGTATTATGCAGTAGGAAACTTTTTGGTCATATGTTATTCTACATCCCCACATGAGAAGATAAGCATGACAAACACCATGGGGACATTACCATTCATTTCTCATTTCATTACCATACACACCCACAAAAAAATTCCATTCCTCACACAACATACAAAAATGAATGCTTTGAGCTGTATGATGATCAGGTTCATATTGGGGGTTGGCAAATTAACCGACCCGACCGAAAACGATCGAAAAATTTTCGGTTGGGCATAATCTAACTCGAAGCCGACCGGGATGTTGAAACTAATTCTTTTCAGAAATTAACTGAAACGTATTCTGTACACCAAAACAGATTTTGTCTTCATCTTTCCTCTTCCAGTCTTCGTATTATAACCCGAATGAAACAATTGAAAAATTAAAATACCAGTTGAATTCTTGAAAATATAATGTACAGAAAAATACATACCCTTTCGCAATCTACAGTTAATGTTAACTATAGAATACTTTTAATGGTAAATTATTAAGCCAAATAGCTGAGGATTCTATTTTCACTCAAACCCTCTATATTTCATTATAACATAGAGAAATAGTAGCACATGAAGTATATATAGTTTATAGTATGTAATATATAAGGTAAATAAAACATAACTAATATTTCAGTAGCCCCTACAAAAAATCGCATTATTTTCACTTTAGAAAACTTAAAAACAAAAACGTTTCATGTGTGAATATGCGGAAGCAAATAACTGAAAATTTTACCAAAAAATTAAGAAGGTTCAGTGTTTTCTCCTAGCCGTAGATGATGCAAACGTCTCTCTCCGAGGAGGTACTCTGAAATTGTGAGTTCTGATTATATACTGTTTTTTAATATCAGAAGAATAAAATTTAAATGTATTAAACGGACAATTATCTCTATTACCCCCCGCATTCAGCTCTACGTGCGCTAGTCGTCTACCAGGTTTACCCAGGCCAGACGTAATTTCGTGTGTGACGTCATCCCATGGCATCGCGCGACGATGAGGCGATTGTATAGCAAAGCGCTTATCCGTGTCGCGTCAGGAAGTAAGGGACAAGGTCGTAGCGACGCCGAACAACGTATTCGTAGACAGCCTCGTGCCTCTTGAATAAACATCTACGTCGGGTCATTTGCTTCGCTTCTGTTCTGCCGGTACGGTAGTGGATTTAAAAATTTATTTTGGGAGGCATTTAATTCTCCGGGGACTCAACTAGAACGGAAAATGGCGAAATTATGGAGCAAAATTATGCAATTTTATGTCAATTTATGATTCTACAAGATTATTATTTTTCCTACATTAAGCTCGCAAAGTAATTGTAAAAGAATGGACTATTAATATTATAAACAATTAGTGTATATTTAGTGCATAAGGAAAAATAGTGCACTATCTTTTAATTGTTATTAAATTGTTTGCTGTCTTAATATAAAGCCAACGGAGCACCACAAAAATACAAAAATATTCCTACATAATTTAAGCAATATAAAAATATACCGCTCAATTAGTGCTTCAAGAGAAATAAACATCTGACCCCGATCGCCAAAAATGATATAACCTCAAAAATGAAACAAAATTAAGAAAAATTGTACTCCCATATCTTCTACTATAAGAAAGCAAAAAAATACACTCAGTACACATTATATACATGTTTAGTGCACTATAAATTTATTTAGTGCAACAATATTTTAAAAGTTTTAACAAGTATGCCGTTATGCAATAATGTTTAAACATCAAATAAAGTTCGAAAAACTTCAAGAAAAAAATGATTTTTTAAATATCAACAGATGTGCCTAATGTGTACTACAAGGAAAAAAATACATTTCGTATTGTTTTATAATTTTTGTAAACAAATACTGGCCCAAAATGAAAATATATTATATTTAAATGTCCTCTTTATGAAAGAAAAAAAATCTAATAAAACTACATTATAAAATTAATGTATATTGCATTCTTATTAATTGCACATAAAAAATAAGCGCAACAATATTGTAAGAGTTAATAAACATTACTTATTACCACTAGAGTTAGAAAAGCACTAGTAAAAATACGGTAATTCTTATGACATTCCTCAAAATACGCAAAGATTTTAGAGTTTGACTTCTCATACAAAAATACTACTCATTTAATATTTTTTACTAAATGTTATAAACAAATTATCCTCAAGGAACAAAACAATCATTAAAAGTAATTTCTACAAGTGGACTATTTAATAATTCTAATCACTAAAAAATGGTGAAATGCAAATGCAAAATTGTTATGAAATTCTGTTTGTTAGTATACATGATTCTTTGTACGAAATCGTCCGAAATACCCGTGTTTTTGTATAGAGGTAATTCAATTTTTGTTCATATGAATTAACATTTCGTAAGTCAAAATCACACCATACTAAATTCCTATTAGGGGCTCCATTGCTTCTTATTTTTCTCGAAAGTGCGAAGGTATTTCTTCATGTTTCGCTCAGTTTCTTAGTATATTATTTTGCGATATTCGATTATCAAACATTTCATTCCTACATTGCTTTCTCACTTAATTTAAAAAAATTAAATTAATTACATTTCTTTCCCATATATGTCATACATTTTAATGGTACGCAACTACAGATGATAACAGAAAGTCACCATAGTCTATTCAAATGATGCCGCTCCAATGGATTCGTCTCTAAGTACCGCCTCCAAGAGAAACTGTCAGATTTCTCTACAGCCCTACGGCCCAGACTCGAACCCTTGCTTTGGCCGTAGGTGTGCTACCATTGCTGCCAATTTCTATTAAATTTCATTTCAACTTCACAAATAAATTTATCAGACAAATAACATAAAATAAATTACAAATAAATGTATCAGACAGTTAAATACCCGTGGAGTCAGTCCATAAAAGGGGGATTATGAATACCATAGGTCCGTTGTTATATTTGCGCAGATCCTTTTATTTTAGAATTATATTTTTAATCTTCGACCTCAAAAACCCTGAAGACTACATTTTTAGCTAAATTTCTCGTAAATTACATTTTTCAGATGTTACATATTAGTTTCCCCCTTGTTTTGGGGCTAAATGTTTAATAATATTATTTTGATTGTAAATTGATTATTTATAGCCGGTATTATTTAAACAATTTTTCCCGGAACATATTATTTAATTTTTCCATGTTCGATTTTGAACTTTTTAGTATGCGAACGAAGTGCTTATACTATCTGCAAATTTTCTAGAAACTCTCTATGTTTCTAGAAATTTTCTAGAAACATTTTAAGCTTTCAAATATGAAAATCCACGTAGGATTCATTTCGTGTGTTTGACATATTTTCAAACGTAAAGATGAGTAAAAGGGAAAATATTCGCACTTTTCGTTGATACTTGCACCCTATTACACGGTTGTTGTTTTTGTTTTGTTTTTGTAATATATTTTATTTTTACATACTTATTTTTCCCCTTAGATAGTTTACGTAGAAATATTTCTCACGATGATGACTTAAAATTCATTCTCTATCAATAGAACTAAGTTAAAAACCGTTTATGTCGTCTTATCTTCCATATGATTCACTAAACATCGGATGTTTCTATCGCGTAGATAGCATCGCGCAAGGCGAAATTCACAAGTTGAGTCACGCGATAGTAAAAACATGTTAAACCTCTTGTCATTCTGCGCCAGTGGAAGTTATCATATATTCAAGTGAGGCCTGGATTAGAACATAATTGTTGTTCAATGATGTGAATTATCAGAATAATAGGTATCCTGATTTGAAGGAATTTGGCACACATGTCAACAATAATACAAAGGAGTCCTTGAAGATTTACAGTCGTCTAGGGTTTTTATTCTCCTGGTTATAATTTGTCAATGAGAATCCTACACGTACCGATAATATTAAGATAATTTCTATCAGTAGTAAGCGTAATGGTTGTCGTTTTCTTATTTCTTGTTTCCTTCATAATTTTTCTTATAAGTACCTATATTTCTATATGTGGCAGTGAAAGATACCAAGCGCGGAGCGCTTACGTTATCACTGAATATTTAGTGATGTTTTGAGAATAAACAAAAAATATTGAAACCTTGTTTCTAATGAGTATTTTTGTTTTAAGTTATTAAAAGAAGACATTTTAGTACTTTGCTCAGATTCGACGTCACACTCTTAACTTAAGATATTTTTAAATTAAGACTTTGCACATCGAAATAAAGGTGATTTCTTCAGGGTTTCTGTTCAAGCAAAGACATGAATTATATTTTGGTTTCTCACATTTTAATTAACGCAATTTGTAGAACATAAAGAGGACAAGTTTTGTCCATGACATAAGATGGAAAGACATGACGGAAGTACCCATTTTGGCGATCCCTGATTCTGAAAAAGTGGTTTTTGGCGTAACGTCCGTCCGTCTGTTCGTCTGTCTCTACTTCTGTGCACATCTATTCTGAGTTAAGAGACGAACCAGTTCGCATTTCGCATTTACGGTAGAATTTACTTGTTGTCGATGCACGTGCTCTAATTTTGTTTTTACTTTAAAACAAAGGGTACTTCACATGAAGGGCAAAACTCTTTTGAATGTTTCTCAAAAACGGCTCCAACGATTTTGCTCAAATTTCCTGTACGTAAAGTACAATTAGTATGTATTACATCCGCATTAGTGGTATTTCCCTTGAAACTTTGATATAGATGCAGTAAAATAATTTGTCTGCTACACTTACACATTAGTTTACTGTTTCAAGTAGCTTGAATAATATTAACCATTTTTATTTCAATTTATTTAAACCATATTCCATTGAAATATACAACATAAAAATACAATAAATATCTGTTATCATAATTCCTTCTCAACATTTCTTTGACTCTATGTGCACCTTGCATCTATAGCGAGGAGCAAAGCAAGATTCTCTTTCTATTCATTGCTCTTTTTTGTCGTTCATAGTGCAACATAGCCGTCATTGCGACGTTGCCCGTCCCTGCCTCGAGGAGGCATGCGCCTATCTACCATCTTATTAATTTCTTTATGTGTCCTAGTTTATTTGCATAGTCCTGAAATATATCACATTTGTCGTCTGTTGTTATTGGAGTCCACAGTTGTTGCATGTTTATCATGACTATTCTTGCGAAGAGTTTTAAGTACTCCACCCTTTCTTTCACATATTGTTCGCACTCCCATAATACATGCTCTGGTGTTTCTTCTCCCTTTTGACATATACACTGCTCTACACAATCTCTACCCTATCTTTTGCAAATATGCATCGAAATCTCCATGGTCTGTTATGAATTCAAGTGTATTCCTTGTTGGGATGAATCATATTTTATTTTCCTATACAAATTTTACCTGTGGCATGAATTCATATGTTAGCCTTCTGTAACATACGAACCAACACAGTCTATAAGTTTGAGAATTATTATTTTTACTTCCTTTCACTAAGGGGATTAGCGTCATTAAGGAGTTTAGCAGTACGCCGCAAAAGCGAAAGGTTGACGTGGGACCAACGCTACGTCTTTCCATTCATTGTGTTGTTGGTGGACCATTCCCCTGCTTTTTCCGGGAAGGAGGGTAGGAATGCCCTTGAAGAATGCCTGCAGAAGCGTGTGACCAGTGCTCGCCTTTCCCTTTGTCTTATACTATTTCTTTGAAAGTGCATTTGTCGCCATATGAACCGGGGCGAGGCCCCTTAAGGAATTGGATGTATTATGCTATTTCTGTGGAAGTGGACTTGACCAGGGCGAGGCCCGTAGAGGAATACCGGTAAAATCCCTAAAGAAAGAATGTTAATATGTTATGAATGGAGTATTTTCGTCGAATGCAGAGACAATGACAGACCTGCGTTCACAGAACGGCTGATGGGCGAATGAGAGGTTTGAGTACACGGTGGCAGCGAAGGCGTGGTTACTTGCTGGTCACGTGACTTCCTCTTCTGTATATATTGGAAGGATTGAGGATCTTCGGAGACTTGTATGTGGGGGTTGAGTCCGCAGGTTACTTGAGATGTGACCTGGCTATTATTGGTCGTCAGACCAATGTAAAGATTGCTTGCTGCGGTAAGCAAGATACACTTGCTACTAGTTGCGAGTAATATAATTTGTAACAGTTCATTATTCGAGAAAGCAATTTTTAATTTTGGAGGTTCGGATAACCTAGCTGGGTTATTCCGAAATAGTTGCAACTGAATTTATATGTATGTAATCAATGCTTTTTGATGGCACTAACTGTGTAATGACAATTTTATAATTGTATTTATGATTTTGAGAGTATGTCCAAGTTTGTAAATACTCAGATTTCATTAAATTTTTTATTAAATTATTAATTATTGTTATTACACGTGTGTTTAATTGCCCTGGAAACTGGACTGGTTGCAGTGAAAAAAAACACCATAGGAATTGTGGTATTTATGTGAATCCCGCTTCTACCAAAATTCCCACACCGTATCTGCGCTTGTGGTGTGTGGTTACACCTTCCCTTTGTGCTCATTTGCCGGGTTTGCCATCCCTCCATTAACACATTTGTAATCATTTTACGTTCTGCTTTGTCCGTGGCTACTACCCTTCTGCCAATAATAATTATGTTTCCCTCTCGTTTCAGTATGTGTCTGTATTTTATTTTTTGGATGTTAATGCATTTATGACGCACTCAACCCATATCAGATACCCGTATGATATGATCGGCCGTATTCCTGCTATGTATAGTATTCGTAAGTTCTTTCGAGACACCCCAAAATGCATTAATCCCACGCGCATCATGCTGTGTAAAATTATCTGTACCCGTTGCCTCACATATGCTAGGTGCTCTTCAAACCTTTGGTAGATTATAACTCCCAGATAACATTGTTTAGTGACCACTTGTAACTTGATCCCATTTAATTTAGTTACTGGACCCTTCTTTTTAGTTTTACATGCCCGAACCTTTTTTCAGCTGATAATGGTAGACTCTTCTCCGCGCATGCTGCCAGCCATTTATTTAATGTTTCTTGTGTTTTTATTTCGATATTTTTTCGCGAGTCGACATTCACTATGATCACTATATCATATGCATAGGCAACGAAATCGTTACCCATTCTATTTAGTTTTCATAACACATCATCGAATACCACGTTCCAATATACTGGACCACTTGACGAGTCGTGCGGGCAGCCACGCGTTTGCTGGCATGTTATTCTTTCTCCTCCTATATCGACGAAATGTGCTAGTTTGTAAAATACGCCTTAACTATATTTAATACAGAGTTTGGCACTTGTTTCCTCTAAATATCTTTATTATATTATCCCATTTCGCATGGTCAAATGCTCCGACAATATCTAAATATACATATATGTAATATTTCTCCTCTTGCTGCGTTATTTGCTTCATTAGTTTTTACAGGGAATCTCCAGTACATTTTACAATCACAAATCCAAACTGGTGTGGATGAATACTTCCTTTTTTCTGTTAATATTTGTATTCTTTTAGTTATTCTATCTAATATTTTACCGTAAGGGGGTAAAAGCGATGTAGGTCTATAAGATGTTACTTTATCAGCTCGTCTCTCCTTTCCTTTTAAGAAAATTTTTAGCTGTGATATCTTCCAAATGTATGGGTACTTCTTCTGCTGCAAAGATTCATTGTAGATGTATTTTAAGTAACGTTAATTGTTCGTTGTTCCATCTCATGATTATGTTGTCATATCCTGGCGCTTTCTTGGCCTCTAATCTTTTAACTGCCATTCCTATTTTACTTTCTGTTATTTCTTCTATTTCATCAGTTTCATCATATCCCATTTTCCATATCTGCTCTTTTTCTGTTGGATATATTTTCTCTAACACATATTCACCCAGATCTCGTCATGTTGTGTGTTTCCCGCCTTGGCATTGTAGAGATACCCATATCTCATTTCCTCTTATCCTATTGGTACTTAATATGTTATTCCCCATAAGGTATTTTTGAAATGCCATTGTCACAAATTCCTCCCAATTCCCTTTACTTGTTTTATTCTTATCTTGAAGTTCACATTTGCTACCATGTAAATTTTTAAGATCTCTTCTGTATTTATTTCCCACCGTTTTCCCTGTTGCAATTTTCGCCGCTTGCTATATACAACCTTCTTCAATTTCGTTAATTTTCTCGTCCACCATCGGACCTGTTTACGCCTCCTCTCACTGTTCTTTTTTATGGATGTTGCGCTGACTGTTAATAGGCTAAAGTGCAAAGTATCTACTTTCTCTTTCAATGACTCAGGCTCCTTCATTCTATCATCTATTTTCTTCTTCAAATCTTGTTACTTTTTCCTTAATAATAGACAATCGATTCCGACAAAAATTACTTTATCTTCCATCTGGGTCACTTTAGCTTGTTGTATCTCAATGTGCAATGCCATGTGGTCATTAAGCATCCCTTCTACTACTTTCCATTTGTCTAACGTTGTTTGCGTCCATTGGTTGATCAAAATCAAATATATCGCTGATTCTCCTAGACTACTAAGAAATGTCATCACCCATATTCATTCAGTGCTATTTACTTGTTTTCTGTAATAAATCGCTCCAACAGACGTCCTCTTTTCGTTTTACACTTGTCTCCGAGACATTTAGTTCGTGAATTTGCATCTATGCGCAACAATACATCTGCTTGTTTGACCTCATGTGATATCTTATTTATTCTTTCTAAATTGTCCACTAGATTCTTTGAAAATTGGCAATAGTAGTTGACTATTGTTATTTTTATCTTCACATGCTTATACATGATGACCTGAAAATACTGTGTTTTGTATTGATTTAAATCCAAAATATCCTCTCGTCCATCAACTACTATGACACTCCATGGTTCTTTACGTGATATTACTCTGTATAGGAGTGGGATATTTTGCATTTTGAAGTCCTTCGTGTAAACCTCTTGAAAGCATCCCACCGAATATCCTCCTCTTTTCTGATATTTCCGCAATTCCAGTAATGTTATCTTCGCTCTCTGAAAATTTTGTTGAAGAATTCTAATCATAATTTATTTTTTCTAGTAATTGTATCTTCGCTTGTTTATACTCTGGACAATTCCAACTGTTTATTTTATGTATATGTGGTTGTCCTTTTCTCCTACAGTTGGTACATCTTTTTCATTGCAGACCTCTGGTAAGTGACCATACCGATGACACTTATAGCATCTCATAGGCTCCAGTTCATCTTGTACTCGGAAACTCATCATTGTAATATAGACTCTTCCTGTTTTCATAATTTTTCTGAAAATCGTTCCATTTACTTCCAATATCCAAGTTTCGCACTGTGAGTTTAATCCTGTTTGTCGATATAAGTAATGTATTTCTTTTCGCACTTTGTCCCACTCTTCTGCCGCAAAGTTATGCTGTACAATTGTATAACTTCTTTCTCGTTTTTACCCCTAGGTACGCCTAAAAGTCGTATCCGTGGCTTTCTTTTCCTTACATCCCGCGTTAGCATTTCCTGCTCTCATTTTGCAGTTTTTATTTATCTGCTTTACTTGGTAAAATTACCACACGTTCCCCCTCTCGTGTTTCCCTCGTCATCCTAATCTGGACTTTCTTAGTTTGCAATTTCCTCTGCAAAATCTCTCTTATCTTACCTCCTGTTTTTGCTGCAAATGTTGTTTTCTTTGCAGTATTGTTGCATACGTATCCCTTTTATCCAATTTCCTTATTAGTCTATTTTCTACCTGTTCAATTTGTTGCTGTACTTCGTTCACAATCTCTTGTTTGCCACCCCTATGATCGACATCTGTATTTTGTATCTATTATCTTTGCATCTATTATCTCCACTATCATTTATCTTTGTAAATTATCATTTATCTTTGCATCTATTATCTCCACTATCTCATTTGTTTGATGAACCATTTGTCGATGTACTTCTTCTTTCATCCCTTCAGGCAAAATCTCTATCTTATCTTCTATCTGCTCCTGTATGTGATTAGCTATTATTCCATCTGTTCCTTGTTCCTCATTGTTCCCGATCAGTTTCTCCGTGTAAAAGGACCAAGCAGAGGTAGAATATACTTTTCGTAAACTGAAATGAAAGATACGATAATGATAGAATACATAGAAAGACAGCGAACGCACTGCATATACGAAAAGACATCAATTTGTCTACAATGAAATTACATTTACATAACACTTTTACAATATTTATAAGATTGCTATATTGCTATATGTATTTAAATAATATTCTGAATATTCATTTTACTTTCAAATTTAAAATAAAAGACAGTAAATGAAAGACTAATTTCAAAGTGTATCTAGCAACTTTGAGCATGAATAGAGCACTGGAAGAGACCCTCGCCAGAAATGATCCTTTCACTATAAAAAAATTTCTCGCTCTATGCTGCAGACGGAGAAACGTATATGAGAAAGTTTGTGCAATGGTTTTGCACCTCGTTTCGTTATGACGCGCCTAGTGCTGCAATTATAGAGGAAAACTTTCCTTTAAAGACATTAACAACCGACATGATCATGAACATCCCATAAATCTGACTGAACACTTACCCACAATCTGTTTGGGAAGAAAACGAGAAGATATGACACTAAGATAAGTAAATAAATGACAACTTACGATCTTTTTATGGTCGATCACAAAATATTTTTGTGTATTAACACAACATTATTTTCACCGACCATAAAAAAGTCGTAAGTTATAATTTATTTATTTATCTGGATTATGTAATGGACGAAAATAGTAAAAGATGTTACTCCACTGTCGTTAGTACTAAGTTTGGTAAAAAGCTGAAAGATATGATATCGTTGACTCAAATATGACAAAAACGTGAACGATAAAATCATAGTAAAATCTAAGTTCGATATTTTTGCTCATCCTCGACGCGCCGTAAAATAGTTGGATATTGTGTAGTTATGAAAATATTTTTTAAAACTCCTAAGTCTTAAATTCACTGGTCTTATTATTTGAAGAGATTGATTGTAACACTAATGTTATCAAACAACATGAAATTGCATCAGCTGCCAGAACAAAGACAGTAAAATATGAATTTAGTGGTAATTTTTTTTAGGAAACTGTAGAATCAGGGGAACCTAACAAAAAAAATGAACCACAGCTCATTAAAGGGCATATATGGTTCCCGCTTTACAAAGAAATCAATCGTAGACTTACTTTAAATCTGAAAAGTTCCGACCTTTTTTTGCTTTTTATATTTTATGTTGATACTTACTTATGATAATGACTTAACATTATCAAACATTATATAAGGATTTGTGTCTATAATTTTATTCACGAAGATTTTTGTTACTCCCTACAACCCATTATTTTTCAACCGATTGATTCTAGAAATATGTCATCTTGTTTATTAATTACGATATATAGTAATTTCTTTTTGAAGTGTTTTTTTTTCTCTTAATATTTTAGCGTTATGTTTGGTGTTTAGTGCCATGAGATTTTGTTATGAAATGTAATTGAAAAGTTGAGTGGGGTACACTGCAGATTATTTAAAATTTACCCTTCATACGTGTCCTACAATCTATAATAATGCTTTTTACTACTTACCAGTACTACGGTGACTGGAATGACTCAGTCTTATGATGAAGAATTCTCCGAAAATTGACGCGATTTAATTGAGAAACTACAGGGAGAAGGCTTCTGTAAGTAGGGGATTCAACCTGTAAGTGTATGGCTGTTATGAGAATATATTGTAAAAGTATATGGTTTCGTGAATCAGCCAACTACCTTTCCCCATTATAAGTTATCCCTTCCCAATGTTGGAGGTTAAATAATTATTTTTTATATATATTGTTACTTCTCCCTTTTGTATATGTCATAAGATCTATTTCTAAGTCAAAATTCAGCTTTCCAGAGTTACTGAAGTTGGCGTTTGATGATACAATAGGGTTGAAATTTACCGAAAACAGATACAATTTTATTACAAAAGCATATACTACAGAAACTTGTTTAGGTTGATTCCGCTACATACATAGAGACCTCGCGATTGCATGGCAGTTGCGCCGCTTCAAACTTGACGGGTGTACTGCCATTCGTTTAAATCACTTTCATACATTTACAACAACTAATATGATAACATGGTAATCATATCATTAATACTAATTTATAAAAGTAAGATTTTCTTTGTGTATTATAGATAATGAAAACTAAAAGGATTTCAGACTTCGGTCTTTTATATACTTTTAATTAACTTCCCTTGTTAGTTCGTATGTTTCACCCAAATCCTGCAACTGAATTTTGAACAAGTTTCGCTCAACCGATTGAACTGAAATTTGGCACATTTTATTCAGCGAATTATCTCCGGGAAGCTTTCCCTGAAATACAATCCGTCTCTCTCATACAAATAAGCACAACGCATTGCATAACCTACGCTTTGCATTTTAACTTCTTATCATTACGATCATTTCTCAAAAGATGTTCATGCGATCAGAAGATATATCTCATGGATGCTATATCTTGTATGCTATTTATTTTTATTAATACAAGTTTGTGTTAAAAAATGTATTTTGAGTATTACAAATGAACAAGCAAGATTAATTATTATTACTAATAAATAAACAAATGCTAATATTAAAAAGTATAAAATAAAATAATAAATAAAAAACTTTTGTAAAAAGAACCTTTTCTTTAAGCGATGTACTAAAACGAATAAGAAAATTTAAGGATTTTATTAAAGTAATGTCATGTTAAATGCTAATACCTCCGTACATATTTCACATTATTGGAATCTAATAAAAATAAACCTACTTACTAGCATTATCGATGAAAATGATTTAATATTTTATGTTGAATTATTTGTTTTCAAAAAGCTTGTTGCGCGAATCGTATATAAAATACTTACATTGACAAGTACGTACTTACCAACCCGTCACTGTCCAATGAAATTAATTGGTATCCACTTTTATGAACATTTCGCGCAACAAGCTTTTTGAAAACAAATAATTCATTAGAAAATATTAAATCATTTTCAGCGATAAAGACAGTAAGTACATTTATTTCTACTAGATTCCAATAATGTGAAAAATGTACGGAGGTATTAGCATTTGACATGGCATTACTTTAATAAAAACCTTTACTTATCTTAATCGTTTTAGAACTACGCTTAAATAAAATCTTGTTTTTAGAAATGTTATATTTTTAATTTTTCTCATATGAAGCAGAATCATTCAACGTATAGTATACGTATAGTGAAAGTTTGATACAATATAACAAATTATTTTTCAGACCTGGTAAAAAAAGACCTGTCATTTTTCCGTTGGCCAGAGGAGACTGTACCTTTTGACCGATCAGATATTTAACTCTTACAATTTTATTCCTTTTCTTCCTCTTACTTCTGCAATAGGGTGTTCTCTGCATATATGAGATTCGGAAAGTCACTCTATCCCCCTTGCCAACCCCTGAAGCAGAATTTTGGGACTTCTTGTTAAAATTTGAAAACTTCCCTTCAAATCAAAAGGAAGATCACCATATTCAAACTACATATAATCATCCTTTCTCACCCCTTAAAGCAGATTTTTGGTTTTTAATGAAATTCTGCACATTTGACACTGATAAAAATTAAAAATTTATGAGATTAAAAGAAACACTCCCATCATTCTTCCCACCTCATAAATCAGTATTTTCTGACATCTAGATTAAATTGCGTACCCTTGACTTAAAAATTGGAAGTTCAATGACTGCATGAGGTTTTGAGAAACCAACCCAATCACTCTTCCCCAACACTTGGAGAGTAATATTTGAATATGTTATTGAAAATTTACGTACATTTTATATTCGTAAAACAAGGAGGAAGATCTCTGTCTGCAAAGGATTTAAAAAAATTACCATAATTATTTCCAACCCTTTTAAGTAGAATATGGTTACTTTCAAAACTAGTTTGCTTACATGGGGCTCAAAATAGGAAAATCTGTCTAAATGTTATTTCGAAAAACCATCTCATCTATCATTCCCTCTCTGAAAGCAAAATATCTGTACTTCTCGATGAGATTTTGCATACGTGACGTTAAAAACTAGTAAATGATCACTGTATGCATTATATTTAAAAGAACCTCCCGTATTTCTGTTCCACACCTTAGACATTGGTACACCTTAATGAAATTAAGCATACTGGACGTTAAGAAAAAATGGAAGAGCACACTTGATGTTTGAGAAATTTAAAAATTCACTGTCCGCAAGACATTCGACCCTCCCCCTCCCTCAATTTATCATTACCACTCTCAGGACAGATGAGTACTTCTTGATGTATACCTTTGCACATAAGACGTTTAAAAATATTGTGAGATCACTTTTTGAAAATCTATCTTAATTATTTTTTCCTCCCTATGGTGCAGAATATTGGTATATCGATGAATTTTGTACACTTGACGTTAAAAATTTGAAATGAACTTTCCATATAAGATTTCGTGAAACCACCCCATTATTGTTCCCAATAGAGCACAATCATGAAATTGAATAAGAAATGTTGTGATTTACGTCTGTCAAAATTAAATTATTAAATTAATAACTGTCAAGACTTTTTTCAGGCAAAAAATGTTTCAATAAGAACGTTTCGTCACTGGATTGCACTTTGGTCGGATGATACATAAATATCCTAATAGTGAAGTGGAATGCTTGTGTTAGTGTTACAGTTTTAAACTACATAAATCGTAGAACAGACCACATTACTGATAGAAGACCATTACCTTGCACGTACCATTGAAAGCGAATTTTACGAGAAAGTTTGATTCATTTGCAATAATAATGCTGAGGACAATGCTAAGCAATTTAGAACAATAGTGAAACTAGTGGTATGAAGGATCTTTGGGAGAATATCCCACCACTTTCGGTAAGCCTTGATACTTTTGGTTACCTCTAGTCCAAGAAACAATTTTTAATTATAAGAATTTGAAAATGTATGACCTCAATAAATAAAGTAAATTGAAACTGTTGTATACCTAATTTGTATTCATATTTTAAAATTTTATGGAGAAACCTATAGTAATCATTTAAGTTTCTCGACATTTCTCTGCAAAAAATCTAGGAATAATTTGAATGATTAAATCTAAATTAAAGGGAATGTACCTCGAAGTATACGTCCAAGACGGAGGCAATGCGAAGAATGTCACTGCGAACGAGACGGTCACTTTGTATAGAAAGAGGTCAGAGTTCAAAGCAGCGGTGGAAGCGCGAATGAGAGAAGCGGCACGCCATCTGAATGTTTCATCTCGTTTACGGGCGCCTCCGGAACCACTAAAGGACGCGACTCAGGCGGGCTTCTGCGTGGAGGATGTTACTACCCCAGAGTTATGTCAAGGCGACTGGGATTCAGAAGGCTTACCTACTACCTTCATTAAGCGTGTATGCTTGATTTTCATGCAACAAGGAATTCTAGGGAAAATTAGGATTTGCATGGAAAAATATCCTAAAGATGGAGAAGTGTTTAATGGGTTTATAATAATGGTCTTATAAAAACATTTATAAGACAAAAATAATTGAACTTTCCTCCGATGACTTTTATGTTTTTTTAGGGGGAGGGTTATTTGGGACCCAAAAATTACAGAGTTTTACTTATAAGACTGGGAAGTGCGAAGAAAGATGTTCTTGAATTACGCTCATCTGTCAAATGAACTAGTCGGTACAACAAAACAATCCTTAATACTTAAACACAAAATCGGTTTTTACAAGTTTCTTAGTTGCCCTAATTATAGAAGTTCAAGCAAAACGTGTTATAGGGAAATTAGTTTCAGTACTATAAGATTAAGATATTTTTCATAGGATTCAACATTCTAAGAAAAGCATTGTCAATATTTATACCATTTTGAGAAATTTTTAATCTATATTTCATGTAGGGAAAAATATATATTGAAACGAATCGAAAATAATCATGATCTATTCGAAATAGGAAAACGTCGTATGCTTATCGCCAGTGATACATGACAGCAGCCAATTCTGGCCAATTCACATGACTAACCGTTAGATCTACTTATGGCGTTTTTAGTTACATGCAGTCCACACCTCAGTTTTATATATAATGGATGGTGGCTAGACTTTTTGCCAAAAATTTTATTGGTATTCTCTAAGATATTTGTTCCTAAATATAGTTTTCAATTCTTTATTTCACGATGTTAATTAGTTTCAATTGGTTAACTTGTAAAATATTTTATATAGATTAAGAACTTTTAGTACCGTTCAATAACATTCCGGGTGTTCCCCATGATCCTCAGTGTTACTCAGTGAAAAGTGTTCTGTGGATAGCCTTCGATATAAATGAAAGGTAAATCATCCGAATGCCATGACTTTGAGCGCTGTTGGTGTGAATTTTTAAAGATTACGTAATTTTAGAAAACCGTAGAGAAAATTAAATTGTACTGGCGGATACCACATGAATTTCTAAACAAATTGATACATTTTGATATATCGAAGATAATAACGAAGATGATTCAAGCGTGCGTCAATCCTCAGCGTTTGCCAATTCCGGGATTCACAGGCTTCATACTGCGATTCTCCCTCTGAAGTCCTTGACGCGACAAATTCAGCATAAATTGGTTATTTAATAGTTGTGTAATACGTGAAATGAAATTGTATAATGACAACCTTAACAAAAATCGTAGAGGCTGAATTACAAATAATTCTTCAAAAATCCGATTTTTGAGAAGTAAAATGGGGTAAAATTTTGTATTAAAACTAACAGATATCTCACAAACTGATTGAGATATCAACCTGTTTTTGTCATAAAACGTTAATTTAAGTATGTAAAAATAGATTATTGATATTTTCCATACTTCATTTTTTAGTAGGAGCCAAGATGTTTTCCTTTTATTACCGTTAACACTAAATGCACGGTATGTAATTTTTGCTGTATCTCACGAACTAATCGAGATATTTCCTTTGAAAACTATTTAATCAAATATATGAAAATCCATTTTCGAAATTTTAATGTTTTAATTTAAAATGGTGAGTATATTTGGTACGTTGTCTTCAAAGGCCTAAATCATTCATCACACAGTATGAAAAGTGTGTAAAGGATAATATAAAGGTTAGAAACTTTAAATTTAGACAATAGGTTACTTTTATGTTGCATAGACTCACTAGGATTGATTTACTTGTACCTATTTTAATGGGATGTATTAGAGAGAAATGTTTGTTTTCTCGAAATTTCGCTAAATATCGCGAACTAATCAATAGTGGTTATTTTTTCGTAAGTTTTTCAGAATGCATGTAACATTGACAATCAAAACTGCTTGTAATTGTGTTTACTTTTCTTTAATGAGGGCTCCAAACGCTGTTAATATATATATTCAAGAGCATCTTCTGAATACAATTGAACTTTTGACAAATATTAATCACGGACTTCACCCGTAACTTCAATACTATTTAAGACACTATTTCTTAATTTTCAATTCACTCCAAACGTCAAATATTAGATTTTATGGGTAACCGAAAAACATGTCCCTTTCCAAAGTTCGTGATGAAATGTCTCCAAACGCTGTTAATCTGTGTCTATTCACGAGCATTTTCTGATTACAATTGAGCAGGAATCTTAATCGCGATCTTTACAGTCACTTCAGAACTATTTAAGATACGGTGTGTAAATCTTCAATTCACAGTAAACTTTAAATAATAGATTTATGGTTAATTGAAAACTAATACCATTCAGCCAAGTACGTTTATTTCATTACGGTCCATTTAAAAACGTTTTTATAAACAAGTTATGTTAAATTTCAACATTAAACAAGTTCTTAACAATAAATTATAAGTCAGTAACACGATATCACTAATTAAAATATTTTCCCTTATATGAACGCTTGTTAAAATGCACGAAGAACGTAAAAAAATACAGCTTGTTTGCTACACTGCAACTTTCAAACAGATTGAAGTAACAGACTGCGTGGCGTCAGCGGGACATAATTTGCTGAAAATAATCTTGAAACATTGAATTTAATATTTTATGGGTATTTTAATGTCTTTTACTATTTTTTTTAGTTTAAAGTCGGGAATCACTGAGTTTGGTAGGGTCACAGAATTTGGTAGGTATCTAGACGTTCATCAACGTAAAGTACTTGAGCATTTTCAAAGAGTATTTTGATTGAAATCTTTCACTCTTGTCTAGTTGATGTGCTTTGGGGGGAAAGTTATGGATGCTATTGCATGAGGATGCCCCTCTACCTAAGAGCTGAGATACGTGAAGACGTGAAACCAAAAACATATCATTCCATGACAACCTTTCGATATAAAGATGATAATGTTTTGTACTCGCCCCTTGCATAGATTTCATTCGGTTGTGCCAATACTTTCATCCCGTGTCCTCGTAATGATCCACAGCAAAAATCCTAAGGAAAAGCTGAATTTTTAAAAGTTTCTACCGAGTTGTCGAAGTCAGATCCGGGACGGGAAATGTAGTGAGGGAAGACGTTTTACACTGCTACGCACCCTTTCCGCGCTTTATCCTAATTGATGAATTCCAACAAAAATACATAGAGAGTATAGATTGAATGACAATGGCGGCGCACCACTCCAGTATATTTGTTCATACCTCAAAGGGAAATTTGATCGAACCAATATCAGGAATATTATGTTTGTCGCGGTTTCTTTATAAATTTAATATATTTTTTATCCTAAATAATTTTCAAAACCATTTATATTTTGCAGAAAAGTCCATTTATAGAATAAACTTGTACCTAAAACCTGCCAGTAGGGTTTCTACGGAAACAATGAATAATTTTATTGAATGTTGAGAAAGTTATCATAAACCCCAGAATATTGTTTGTCATTATACTCAGTTATTTACTTATAAATATATATCTTTATATGGTTTATAATGTATGATTCCTGTTATTTCCAAATTTCTTCTGACATTCTATTTCTGACCGCGTGAAATGGCCGAGAAGAGAATAATTTGAACTCCCGGGCGACGCTGGGTAAGTTTGTGGAAGATTTTAGCTGAATTATCTTTATTCAGAATTTCGTCGCAACTACTATCTACAGTACACAGGTCAATTCAATTGAATACAACTTCAGCCAGTGCAAAAATTATCAGGAGTCGGACAATTGTCACCGAATTTACGCGACAATCGCTCGCATCACGAAGAATACTGAATTCGTAGTCTCAATTTCAAGTCCTGTTTCTCATAGAACACAGCAATGTAAAAATCCCAGGTGTATATCTTGCTCCATCATTGATTTATCCGTGTCATTCTCAAGTATAAACACAAAACCGTCATTCAAGTGGCACATCGAAAATCTACAATAGCCTTTACTAGGAAGCGTTAAACATCGATAACACACTATCTATTATTTTCGATTGTTCATACTATCGAAAATAATCGATAGTAAAAACCTCCATCGACTACTATCGTTCTAATTCAATTAAAAAAATAAACTGCAATTTTAATAATGTACATATGGACTAACAAAATTTTCCTTTTCCAATATCGACTCTTCTTAATTTTTATTTTGGAGTAGAAAGCCAAAATATAGTAACGGTACTTTAAAAACCTTAACCTACAAAACATTTGTCTGGTAGGGTTCACCTGTTCCGTTCGAGAGCGTGTTTTCAGCAGCCGGGAAAATTATTACAGAAAAAAGAAGTGAAATGAAACCCGGAAGCTACGAAAATTAAATTTTTGGAACAAAATTTCTTGTTACACTAAAAGTATGCGAGAAGCAAACTTAAGACTATCAACGTTATTCTTTACTGTCTTGACATGACACATCGATAGATTTTGATAGTCTGACTATCGTTGTCTAAAAGAAATTGCTGTCCCGTTTCAATATCTGAAATAACAACAACAGACCTCCTTGGATTAAAGCTGCTTCTTTACATCTT
The DNA here is from genome assembly GCA_002313205.1 of Laupala kohalensis. Classification (NCBI taxonomy): domain Eukaryota; kingdom Metazoa; phylum Arthropoda; class Insecta; order Orthoptera; family Trigonidiidae; genus Laupala; species Laupala kohalensis. The sequence goes on along the minus strand of NNCF01129791.1, from coordinate 129,047 downwards.
CCTCCCACGTAAAATGTCGTAGTAAGAAACATTCTGGTTACGGAGTACGAGTTCTATTAAATATATCAGTGCAGTCATGTTAATTTTGCTTCTTGGGCGCACAAAAATTACAAGAAAATATTATCACGTGATATTCGGGAAAAATTATGTAACAGTATATTTTTAAAATTTATTATATCATTTGAAAAATAATAGTTTCAACCCTTTCTTTTCAAATTTTGTATCTTGGCTATTAAAGACACCGCGTGTGAATAACTTTTATGAATATTCTCCAAAATTTTCTACAATAATACGGGATACTAAGGACAAGGTACAACTTGGTTCTTTTGTCGTTACATCCATGGACTTGTGGAAGAGTTTATTCATTTTTGAGTTCACTGATATATTTAATAGTTTCGCAAATTTTATTGTAGTTTTTGAATCAAAAAGTTGTTCTTCCGAGGCAAAAAATGAAAGCACAAAGAAACAATGTTATGTAATGATGCAATAGAATTCAATATGGACGTGTAGAGTGGGGTGAGGGTGGAGCTAGGGAGAGATGGCGAAGTAACGTGGAATTCTCGTGATCTGATTCACTCTGTCAAATCATGTTATAGGATTTCTCGATCATGGAGCTCACGTAACATTCAGTCTTCAAAGAAAATTCACCGCTCTTAAATTTCCTCATCCAGTGAAAGAAAAGTCATATAACTAAATTGAATGGAGGAAAAAGTCGCTTACACGAGATGAAATGCAAGGATTCGTTATCAGTTTCTTTTGTGAAGCACGAGGAGAATGTTACGATAAACATTCCGAAGTACAAGGATAAAATCATTTATTTTCCGACTTTTTCCACCCTCTCTTTCAAATACGTTTTTATGTCTACAAATTGAAGAATTGCACATACTTTCTCATATAGTACGTATCTCAGTCAGCACTATTGAGTGACAATAAAATAGAGAGGCTATTTTTGGCATAATCCTCTATATTTTGGTCGTCTTCATGTTACTCTATTTGAATTGTTTATTCGAATCCTTTATCTTCCATTGACACACAAGCATTCAGCAAAATTCCTTGTTAATTGTAAATTCCGTTATATGGCTTTTTGGGGAGGGTAGCTAAGAAGGATAGATATTCCATTCAAAACTAAATTTTTTTTACGGTATTAGTCATGCAAGGCAAAACAAAGAGACAATCTATATCCTTATTGTATTTGGTAATTAAGTCAAAGAGAAATATCTTTGCAAATTCGAAATGTATATTTCTGTCTATTATAAATAAATAGGATATATGATGAATTGTATATGAGAAAGTAATAAAGTAAGAAACCAAGTTTTTTTTGTCGGAATCAGATGTTATTTTAAAACCAATTTTTCGGAATCAGGGACCACAGAAACGACTATTCTCGTCGAAATCTCACTTTCGATTTTTTTGTTTCACGATTACAATTTTTTTTATACTATGTATATGAGAAAGTAAAAACATGTTTAACAATGACTTCACGACTTCAGGGAGTCTTAAATACAGAAATGCCCAATAAAAACACAAATAGGTCACTTTACAAGAATGAGGTGTTTTGGCCAACAAGATTATACGATTTATGTCCAATTTTTACAATTTTTTTTGTAAATTCCTTCATTATATGTGTATTTATTCTCCAATAGCAGCATTCATTTACTTTCTCGAATGATATAATACATTCAAGTAATGCATTTATAAATATCGACAAAGGACTGAGAGAGGAATCCAAAGGTTTGAGAAGTTTATAAAAATATTAATAGCACATTATTCCCCCCAGGGGACTTACATCTAGTAAGTACGTGTTTGGCAAATACGGGCCCCGAGCTGAGTCTGGCATTGCATCCACTTACTTGTGCTAAGTTCCTTCCTTTCTCTTTCCTGACCTTCCTTGGTCACCTCTTGTTCTTTTCGATCCCGACGCTATTAGGGCTAGGGTATCTTTAATTTTCCTCATTTTTGTCCTACCCCTCATTCTTTGTCCCCCCCTTAGTTTTTGTCACCCCTCATTTTTTGTCCTCAATGTTTTGATTATTGGTTTTCAGACATGTTTTGGTATGTTGTAATTCAGGAGGGTTTTTAGTGGGTATGGTTGTGTCATTCGGCGAGTCCCACACGCGGGGAGAGTCATGTTGGCTCTCCCTAGTGTGTAACTGCATTTTTCCTACCTGTACAAGTTTTTCGGGCTCCAATGACCTTTGATGTCGACATGAGCCGTAAAGCCCCACAAAAAAAAGCATATTAATACTCTTCTATTTTGTTTATTTCGAACGTAAGTAAAATAAAGAACATCAGTATGACAACAATGGAACTGAAATAGTTCTTAAAATGGTACTTAATGGGCACTCATTATTTGGAAATCATTATGATCTGGTCATATTATTTTCCATGTTCAAACTATTATTTATTTCTAAAATGTCTCACATCAACAAAAAGTATCAATAGGTTACAGCTCATTCAATTACTTTGTCGTATGCATTTGCACATTTTATAATTATTGATATTTCTTATGGAAAAGATTGTATGTTTACATTCGATACAATAAAAAAATGTTTAATTTTCTAACAACTTCAGCAGAAAAAAGTCGCCACCGTTGATGGCATGTAGACCGGTAGACAAAGAGAGAGATACTTTTGCTTTGCAGACAAATTTCTTATCTCTAGCAACTGTTCTCACGAGCGACACCTCGGCCGCCAGCTCCAGCACTTCGGTCACGTTTAGGAACGTGTAGCCCCGCTTTCGATTCTTACTTTTTATTGTTCACGCGAAAAACTAAGCTCTTGACTTGCTTGAACAATACCTATATTTTGCCCCGTGTCACAAAAATGATAATGCACCGTTGAACAATAACAGTTGATTATTATATCACAATAGAAAGAAAAATATCTGAGACGCTGTACACAGCACGTGTTTTCCTAAGGGTTACTGCGCACTTGGAGTCACTTATCATCCTTAGTAACTACTAAGGTAGATAAAACAAACATATTCATTGGATGTCGACTGAAAACAGAATGGGACTGCTAATTACGAACGTAGTTTTGAGTATTCTTTTGGCATTGTACGTATGTTTGTAAAACGCCTTGTTCAAATGTACGCTGTTCAATTGGGCAACTTCCCACCAAAAATATTTTTTCGCACTTTTTTACCTTTTACAGCATATTTGTTAATTAGCGTTGGAGTCTCGTTTGTCTACTTTCTTCAACCTACTGAAAAATGAAGCCAACGATATGAAAAATTTGGATCAGACTGAAACTGACTGTTAAGAGTTGGTGATTAGAAAAAGTCTGACAGGTTTGATAAGAAACAAATAAAAACGATAAAATTATCTCTCACAAAGAGTCAAAAAATGTTGTAAACTCTCTACGTTGTGAGTTTTGAATAATTTAGGAATTAATTGTGAAATTTAAAAGAAAGAGCATTTAAGTTTAAAAGGAAAAGTCCGTTGGAAGTTGTCGTAGGCCGGGGTCGCAGGCGGCTGGTGGCTCAGGCTGCGTCGGCGGTATTCTCTTTCAAGTCGAATAAGAATTTATGAGGGTGTAGGAATCGCAGGCTGGCGAGGGGATGAGGGAAAAGAAATACCCTCCGTAACAAACCCCAGATGTGCAGAAACTAGCAATATGTACGAACTTGCTCGAAAATCGTTAAAAGCCACAGCGTCGTCGAGAACGTTCCAGAAATCCGTTGAAGATTTTTTAAAAGGTTCCAATGAGAATCAGGGAGTGAGAGAGGGAAACCATTTAGGCATTGGGGGCTGTCAGTCACGTGACATTCAAAATTTTGAAGATTTTCGGAAAAAAGAAGGGATAGGGCCCATTTAAGAAAGAACACATCAAAATTTAGCACACATCTCACATCGATTTCTTCTCACATCTCGTAGATTTTGACGCAGCGGACGTAGCTCGTCCGTTCGTGCTCACATCTTGGAAGTTTCGGACAGATCATTTTAGAGCGTTTTTCGCTCGCGCGTCTCATATCTCGCAGTTTTTCTGAGGAGAAGACGTGTTTCACATCTTAGAATTTTTTTGGTCAAGACTTTCGTTCGGATCTTACAGCATTTTCGTACGGGCTTCTAGTTAGAAGCACTGTACTGTAGTTCGCTCCGACGTTGAGTCATGTTTAAAGTCTTTCGAAGATTATTCGCTGACAGCTAGTTGCTCGAGAATCTTAATTTACTGAACTTAGCTTTGGAGGGTGTGCTAACGCTAAACATTATGTTGTAACAACAACATTATTAGACATCCAGCCGAGTTGACCTCTTCATTCGATCCGATAACGTCGCAGTCGGTCGGTCGTGATATTTCGTAAGCTTTGGGGAATCCAGTTCGAGGAACGAGCCGGTGTTTTCTGGGAAATGATGACATCACCTGTTGGAGAGGCTACCCGAGCCGGTGATCTGCTGAAATGCCGTCTGGAAGTCGGTTTTCCATTCTTCACATAGACTGACTGACCTGTCCACTTGTAAGGTAGAACATAAAAGTTGGTTGCATCCAACAAGGCGCAGTGGCGAGAAGACCAGTGAATTATTGACAAATGATGACAGCTCAAACATTGAACTATTGAATTTTTTTATCTACTGAGAACTATGGGCAGTTATCGTAAAAGGGTTAATGAATCCTAATTGTATTGTAATGTAATTTTCGCAAAGTTTTTTTTATTGTTTTGTTTCTGATAAGAATAATAGTGTTAAATTCAGTGTCTTATTGTGTCTTTTGGTGGGAATGTGGCCCCTTTGGCCTATGAATAATTGATGTTTTATTGTGTCTTTTGGTGGGAATGTGGCCCCTTTGGCCTATAAATGATTGATGTTTTATTGTGTCTTTTGGTGGGAAGGTGGCCACTTCGGTCTATAAACAATTAATGTTTATTTGTGTCTTTTGGGAGAGTGTAAATTGTGTTTCACAGAGTTAATAAATGTTTTGCTCATTGCTCGAACACCAGATTGTTGTGTTGTCCTTGTGAGTGGCTCCCATAGAAATGAGTATTCAGTTCCCTCATTAGTTAATAAATAAAATAAAGTCACAACGTTAATAGCAGTACTATTATCAAATCAATTTAATCATTAATCAATTCGTTACAATTTTAAGCAATTTTTTCCACCTCTGAACGCTTTCTTAATCTAAATTGTCTTTAATTCACTTAACGGCATGAAGTGAAGTGCGTGTCTGTTCAGTCAGAACTATTTCCAACAAAAGGATTTTTTCAGAGGACAGAGAAATAGTATAATTGAATCATTTAATTCTTCTGGAAATTTACCCTTTTGAAAAGGAACATTTTGTTGCCATCAGTCAAGGTAAATACACCCTTTCGTTTCCAATTGAAATAATGAAAAATCCAAATTAAGGAAATGTTGTGTACATAATTTGTTCTTCTTTAACCAGAATCACTAAGTACGCAGTGTATTTTGCAAGAAAATAAATATTGTTGAACAGGATTGAAGGATATTTTCGAGTTTTATCGAATTACTATATCAATCGAATAAGGAGAACAATAAATATTTTCAAAAGCGAAAGTAGCTCCATTTGAACAGACACTCCTCAATTCTCCTCTGACAGTCTAAGGTAATTTTCACATCAATGTGCGGGATATTTTGAAGCACTCTCCACTTAGATGTTTCGTGAGTATGGAATTAGATGTACATGTGGTACATGCATAATAGCAAGAGAAAAAATCTTAGGGGCCAGAATAGGTAAAACGTTCATTCGGAGTGTTTAAGATGAAACCTTCTAAATGAAAAGAATTTCTCAATGAAAAAATAACTTTTTCATCAACTATTTCATCAGTCATCAAGAATTGTAAATTAAAAGGGATTGTACGTGACTCAATTTCAATAACAATAATTGAAAAATAATTTATTTTCAAAAAAACAGTTAAACTTCATACGACTTAGTGAGGACAATGAGCTAATTTACTTCACTGGAGAAAAATGAGCCGTAGAATTACAATCGTAGATAGGAGAAAAACGAGGATCGATATAATGTTCTCAGTCATGCCAAGATTGAGTACAGATAAAAATATGACTGCAATAAATAGTAAGAAATAATAAGTATGCGTTTAAGTATTTCTCAGTTTCGGTAAATTCTTTTAAAAGTACTCCGTCAATCGGATTATACGACAATAAAGGAATATAAAGATAATGAATGCACGAAATCAATTTTATAATGGAAGATAGTGACTATTTGCAAGAACCATTCACTGGAAGCTGTCATTAGAGATCCAGGGTTTGCCGATTTTCTCTTCATTGACGTCCTCGACCATACTTAAAAATTGTGAAACAAACAGCATATTATTAAAACGTAATATTACAATACGCAAAAAAATTTCTTAGTAATATCACGCCATTTGTGGTAATTGGTTGAGTATGATAGGATAAAAAGGAATCACAACAAAAGTTACCTTTGATATATTATGTAAAGGATTGTTTGTAACATATTTTTATTGTGGAGTTCGTCCATTTGTCAGTAGTTACTTGAATGGTAAGTATAAGTTGTGTAATTTACAAAGATAAAAATAGCCACTCATGTAGGGGTCGAGAGGATAGAGAAACTGAAAATCGGATGCACCGTAAAAGTATAAGGGTATATTTCTGAGATTCAATTTGTCTTAGCTTAGAGTCGACTATTAAAACAAAGATCAATCATTTATCGAAATACTTACCCCTAAAGCAGAATTCTTTTACTTCTTACGCTTCTTTATTTACGCTAAGAAAGGATTTTACGAAAATCCACCCCTGAGGGGGTGAAATAAAAGTTGAAATGTTTGATGTATATATCCAGTGCATCTTTGGGGTGCCTGGAGCATTTTCAACCAAACTTGATACATAGATTACTGAGTATCTTACAACAAGTACCGTCAAGGCAAGACATCCCTGGCACCCTTGTGGAGGGGTTGGGAGGAGGGTGGCATGTAAAAATAGAGGAAAAATCCGATATTAGATTCGAAACCATACTTTTCGGTGCCGTTGAGATGAATAAGGGCTATGAAAGTTATGATAGTTCACAATCAGTCCACATTACAGATAATACACCCCTAGCATCCCTGGAGTAGAGGTAGCAAAGGGGGAATGGAAAAAAAAATAAAAAAACGACCGAAATTGATGTTGAATACATCAATTTTAAGACGCAGAAGAGCCGTTACACTCTCAATGACGCTGAAGTCCACAGTCATCCTCTATGTATAAACTCGTTTTGGAAAGAGGTGAAAACGAGATGTAATGTAAAAATAAAATGACTGTTATTTGTGTTGAGATCGTAGTTTTCGGGGTCACTGAAATTGGTAGTGACGTTGTTGAAGACGCCGAAGTCCATAAACAGCCCATATAAACCCCTGCACCGCTAGGAAAGGGGAAACCAAAAAAATAATTATCGAACGTGACATATACCAGTGACGAGTCGATAATTTTCGGCGTCGCTGAGTTAATAGTGATATCGTGCAAGTCTAAATTATGGAAGAAAGACACTAGCACCTCTTGAGGGAATATATATATATATATATATATATATATATATATATATATATATA
>NNCF01129791.1:105735-121504 GCA_002313205.1 Laupala kohalensis | reverse complement strand
TTGACTAAATGCGAGCGTTTCTCTGTCCCCTATTATGATAATACTAAAAGCTAAAACAACAAGTATATATCAACTTTTGTTTTTAAGGATATTCTTAACATAAATTTCGAAATTTAACACTAATTTCGTAAAATACAAAAATACTGAAAATTGCATCGGATCCATAGTTGTATGGTTGATGAGATGTTTAAACAACCAATGTCGTGAAGTTCAAATTGAGGTCACATAGGGGCGCGGTATCCGTAGAGCTGGGAGTGGGAAAGGAGAGACGTAATAATAACGTAAAGAGACTGATATTAGGGTCGAGTTCATGTTTATATATATTTTTTTTGTATTCTGAGATTAATAATTGTTTTTCCAATGACATTATGTACCCTTTAGACCACATGAGGCTCACGACACTCCTCAAGGTGGGGGTTGGGAAGAGCGTGACACCAGAAATTATCGAAAATGTCCACTAAGAAAGTATTTTACGAAAATTAACCCGTACGGGAGTGAAATGGGAAATTGGTCTTTTCTAAAACAAATTTCTCATTTGCAACAGTGAAAATAAGTTACATACCAATACTATCAAACCATTGACATTAATGGATAATTTTCTCACTGGATATCAATGGGAATGTGAGAAAGAGTAAATTTGCAAACATTTTACAAAATTCACTCTAGCAAAGCTTCGGGGACTCGGCAAAATTATAATATATACGAGATAAAAACGAAATATTTCTGACTGACTAATCAGGAAATCTCAAGAACTAAAAAGAGTACAAATTTGAAATGTGGCAGTATGTTCCTTGTATGGAGTAGGGATTTGCTAAGAACGGGTTTTACGAAAATATTCTCCTAAAGGGATGAAATGGGGGTTGGAAGGTTATATTTATGTATCCAACCATAACCCTAGAATGCCGGAAGAAGTTTCAACCAAACTTAATACACAGATGACTCGTTACTTGACAACAAGCACCATGTGAATTAGACATTCCTAGCATCCCCGGGAAGGGGGTGTTTTTTAAAATAATGGAAAAATCCTTCATTAGATTTGAAACCTAGCTATCTGTGGCTTTGAGATGGTTAAGAACGTCCCTGATACTTCATAAGTTCTCAATTTGTTAAAAATAATACCGACGAATTTGGTATTAAGAAAATAATTCTAATAAAGTACTGTAATGTGGAAGACATTATAAAAAATACACGTATTCAGATATTTTCGAGTGATGGTAAATGGGATATAGAAAAACCTAAGGCTCGCGAGGGTGCCAGGCGTCGTATTTTTGAGTGACTGATGACAGAATCACAAATCTTGAGAATTTTTGTATTTTTATCAGGAATATATTTCTGTTCAATTCACTTGATCTTCCATCTACTTCGATGCGTTCCTCATATAAACTATTTAATTTTTTTCTAACAAAAAAGGTAACAGGTAACATACGAGGAAGAGCGATTCTCTAATGACGCATATTATTCAACACAGCCTGGCTTCGCACTTTGTTTTTGTTGTTACTGTCACTGTTTTTTATCCTCTTCCCTTCGGTCTTTGATCGGAATTAATGGGATGTTCCCTTGCTTGTTTTCTATGATTAACTTAGTTCAATGCCTCCCACGGGATCATACGCAGTTTGCGACTGCTGTTTTTGTCAATAAATTTTTTTCTTCAAATTTGTTTGATTCAAATACTGTTTTCTGTTGTTACTGATATTTCTGATTTTGATTTAAATATTTAGGACTAAAAAGTCTTGAGATAATAGCTTTTCCATTACATCTAAAAATTCGCTCCTTGACAAAAGTAGTCATCCGCAACAAAAATTATCGCCATTAGATAACGGTTAGATATAAACGGTTAGGAAATTTCACTTGTTATGGGCTCTGGACACTTGATGCAAAAAACACTAAAAATATTAATTTATTTGAAAATTTTCAAGCGACCTATATTGGAACACTTGAGATGGTTGAAGTTATTGCTGCACATGTTCACTCGAAGGTTCATTTCTTGCACATCATTACCTAAAATGATCAAAACCGTCCGAAGAATGTTCTGCTTTTTCCTTATACAATGTTTGAAACAAGTACATAGTAATGCCCTTGTCACATCAACTTCCTGAGGACTACATACCACACTTACTTATTATTCAATGGACTGAAACAATTGAAAGGAACAGTGTCGGATTTAGACTGTAATCAAGGAGGGGGACAACTGCGGAGGAATCTCGGGAGCAAGAAAGGATCATTTCTGTTTTAAAATTGTCGTTTTACAACACAGATAATATTTATAAAATATGATGAGTTAATGTATTTTATTAAAAGATAGTACTTATAATGTTTTGAATAAAATACACCAACTCACCAACATTTACATTAAATAACAATTAGTATAACAATTATTTTCAGCTCTACCTGCTCGTACTTCGTTATATCTTTGTTCTCTTTAAACCCTCTGGTGGCATAGATTTCGTGATCGATAGGTCTAAGGAAGATTCAGAGAGCGGCACCATATAATTTACATATTCAATTCTTGCACGAACATCGTCTTCCTCAAGAGTCTATTTTTCTTCATCAATATGATGCAACACTTTATTACCTCTTGGAATTATATTCTAAGTTCCCAATTTGATGGAGCACACATCAGTTGATGTTTTACGGAGATTCCCAAAAAGGTTGTAAAAATTAAAAATATGCGTAACGTATACCCCGTATGACATACCCCGTATGACATATAACGTATGACATAATGCATGTCTTATGCTGATTAAACGAATAATACTAAATAAAATAATTAATTAATAAACAGTTGAAAACAAAAAAGGATTTGAAAACTATTCGTATGACACCTGAAGAACGATGCTCTTCTGGAGTGAAAAAAAGGCACCATTTCATCAATTCCTTTCAAAAGGCACAAAAGCAGTGGCGGATTCGACAAATTTTATGCTACAAGGCAGCACTTCGTTATTTTAATCCATTAGTGATATATTTGAAGTCTTGCAACATTGCAATTCGATGAGGACTTTTTTGAATCGTCTCGAAAACAATTCGGAAATGAAAATAAATCGTGTCCTGGAATTTTGACACCATTAAAAAACTCTTTTTATGAAAAAAAATCAATTTAATTCACTAGGGACTCACCTATTTAAATGTTCTACATGACAGAAAACGTTTCAAACTCAAACATTAAAAAACTTGTAAAAACGAATATCTTGAAAATTTGTTCATAATACTCAAATTATTGTAATGGCGTCACACAATACGAAGTGCCGTGGACGTGGACATGTACTAAAAGTACAGTAAAATCCATTTTCTAATTTATGGACATCTTTCTTTTTTACTCATTTAGGAGGGAAATGAAATTGTCCTTGCATGTTAAATTGAACTCCCCAAGTACACCTGAACTGTTTCCCGAAAAGGAGCGAACGGAGAGTTTAGTCCAGGAACCAGGTAGGTCCTACCTTGCAAAAGGTCATGGAGAGTTCATATTTGGCATACTTCTTGAGTTGAACGTAGATAAAGCTGAATTATCGACCTCCAATCTTTGCTACTCGCGTCGCCATCTTGGAAAAATGGTTGTTTTCATTACTGATGTCTCCAGTATGCCTAATTCACTTTTAGCCTTTTCCATTTCCTCGCTTGATCAGATTGATCGATGTTATCCTGAAAATCTTCTTTTCTGACTCTTTATCTTCGACTTCATTTTCATCCTCGATGTTATCTTCATCTTTTATTTTCATTGACAAAAACTGATCACTAAAAAGTTGTTTCTTCATATTCGTCCTTTGTGTCAAATAATACTACAGTAGCATTCTGACATGAAAGTGCTTTACAGAAAGAAAATGCTGAGCATTTGAACCCCGTCTTTCTACATTCGCATGATCGACCACATTCTTTTTTGAAATAACATGACACAGATTTGCAGGAGCAGAGTCCTTTGTGGAAATTAACCTCTTATCGGAATAAGTCCTATTTTTCTTTGTTACAGTGCTTTCTTTATATTCTACCATAATTGAACTTGATGGTAGGTTTCCAGAGAATGAAATTGTGCAGAGTTATTAAAGCTCAATCAAATCATCTTTGATGAGCATTTGGTGAATTGTTCATCACAGAGACAGTCTACGAGTAAAATGTTTTTATCCGTGGACTGCTGTGAACTGTTCCACAGCTGTGGCAATCTCTTCATGATTTGCATTTTTAATCTTGAAAACTTTTATAACTTGAATCTGTTACAATGTGCCATGGTCATGAACAGTTTTATTATAAACTTTTATTTAACTTCACTTGTTAGTTCGTATGTTTGGTCCAAATCCTGCAACTGAATTTTGAACAAGTTTCCCTCAACCGATTGAACTGAAATTTGGCACATTTTATTCAGCGAATTATCTCCGGGAAGCTTTCCCTGAAATACAATCCGTCTCTCTCATACAAATAAGCACAACGCATTGCATAACCTACGCTTTGCATTTTAACTTCTTATCATTACGATCATTTCTCAAAAGATGTTCATGCGATCAGAAGATATATCTCATGGATGCTATATCTTGTATGCTATTTATTTTTATTAATACAAGTTTGTGTTAAAAAATGTATTTTGAGTATTACAAATGAACAAGCAAGATTAATTATTATTACTAATAAATAAACAAATGCTAATATTAAAAAGTATAAAATAAAATAATAAATAAAAAACTTTTGTAAAAAGAACCTTTTCTTTAAGCGATGTACTAAAACGAATAAGAATTTAAGGATTTTATTAAAGTAATGCCATGTTAAATGCTAATACCTCCGTACATATTTCACATTATAGGAATCTAATAAAAATAAACGTACTTACTATCTTTATGGCTGAAAATGATTTAATATTTTCTGATGAATAATTTTTTTAAAAAAACTTGACACGCGAAATGTTCATAATAGTGGATACCAATTAATTTCATTGGATAGTGACAGATTGGCAAGTACTTGCCGAAGATGTATTTTATTTACGATTCGCACAACAAGCTTTTTTTAAAAAAAACTGTTTTTATACATGTTCTTGAAGATTTTTAGACCCATTATACGTAAAAATGAGTAAAAACACAATAAAACCAAATATTCGCGTCAAAACTAAGAAAAAGTGTGAAAAATCAAAAATTTCGGAAAATACACATTTTTTAAATCCTTTGTTATCTCAGAAACTATAAATATGATCAAAAAATAATTTCTACAAAAAATTTTGGAAATTAAATTATCTTCCTTTTTTTATAATTACTAATTTGGTCGTAACTGGTACAGGAAATGAAATAATTACGAAAAAGTCAAATTCGCCGCTATGGCGGTGCGAGCGGCAAGATTGGAGGTCGAAAACTCAGCATTATCATTACTACTTCCAACTCAAAAAGCATGCCAAATATGAACTCCGTGACTTTTTGCAAAGTGAGTCTGTATAAAAATCCCCTGGTTCCTGGACTAGTCACCGGAGGCAAACGGAATCATTCGTGAACACTCCACATCGTGTACTATTCGCCAGCTATGAGCGATCAGTGTGTTCCCGAAGTCAAAAAGAATCCTTCCCGAAATCGAAAAGAGTCGTAAACGTTTCTCGATCACGAACGAGGTGTGACCAGGTATTTCTTTTGAGTGGGTAGTGATCTCAGAATAGAAAGCCTTCGGAAACACTATCCCTTTCCCGGTCAGTGATCCCCGAGTGCTCTTCTTTTGGTCGACTCTAAGCTTACTTGGGCAAACCTCAGGGAACCTTTGCTGAACATTTCATTTTCATCGGGGTATGACAATGAATAGAAGTTTTCTGTAGTTACAAGTTCGTGTTTCTTTCTGCTCAAAAGAACTGTTATATTTTCTCGTTTTCATTTAAGATTGAAGTTTAATAATAGAACACGAAGATCATGTGCATGTGCACCATTTTATAGTAACTTTGATTGTAGATTCTCTTGGAACTTATTCTCGAAGAAATGTCGATTTGTTCTCTCTTGAGTACATTTTTCTCAAATTAATCGTATGAAATGAGAAAAAATCTTTTATGTCCATAAACTTCGCCAAATATTTTTATCACACTGTAACTTGAAAATATTATTTAATCCCAATATATTATTTTTTTATTTTTGTTTATTCTAATCGGGATGAATATCTCTTGATTAGCGCGTTGCAAAATGATACAAATCAAATCATAGAAAATAAATAGGATTTCTAATATTAATAATGAATAATAATTATGATTGGTCTCATAAAATCACGTTTATTTTATACTGAATTCGCAAAGCAAATTACAATGTTTAGTAAAGTATTAGATTATTAACATTTAATATATTACTGAGTCAGATGAATTCACTGGAGGGTTCTGATATATGTATTTCATTTTTGGGCAGTCTTCTGTTGGAATATCTTATGGACCCGATGACTTCAAATATACATCAATGACTATGTTATTTTTTACGCAATCCGAGTTCACGGAATCGATTTGGGAAAAGAATTACGAAAGAGTGCATTTAGAGATGAACGTCGTAGAGATGTCGTAATTCTGTATTGAACACGAAATCGACAACTCAAACGTAACGCTGCAGATCAAATATAGATTCCCAATAATCGGATCCGCATGGCGACAATGTCGGTCGTCTGCACGGACACTGTTGAGAAGGGAGATGTCCTGCAGTGGGTTTGAGCGCGACCATTGCCCAGCAGAGGTTGAGCAGCAGCCCAGCAGGTCTGTGATCTACACAACACTGCGGCACTCGCTTAGTTACGGGTACACCTCTCACGAGTTCAAGGTCACGCCGCGCCCGTAGCCACGCCGGCGCAGCGACGGCAGCGCAAGAGCCGTCCTAGCGACGGGCGTTTCCCTCCGGGGCCGCATCCGTGAACCGGTCCAGATGGCAACGTGCCGAGATCTATTCTCCCCACCTCAACTCAGTGCTCACTACCGTTCGTGTGTATCGTCGTATCACACAGGCGCGGATGCAAGGGGGAGGTAATGAGGGTCATGACCCCCCTCAAAATTCCATAAACATGTTTGTTTTGTCACTCAAAAGCGTTTGAGATTTTCAAAAAAGTTGGCGCGTTTGAACGATTTTTAATCAGTAATTAGTTCTACAGTATATTTGTAGAAATGATTGAGCAACACCCAGCGTGCCCTACTCAATTCAACAATATGGTGGCGATAGTGGTGCCGTTGTGTTTGCGAGAGTGGGTGTATGTGTATCACATGATATGGAAGAGAGTCGTCTTCGGAGGTCCAACGGCCGTGAATGGCGGTCGTGTATTAGCGGATCGCTGCTCGGCAACGCTTTGTGATGCTGCAGCATTTATTATCGTACGAGGGTTCTGAGCAGCAGTCTAGATAACTAGAGAGATATAAAAATCTTCCACATAAATTATATTAATTTGAGAGCACTCACTATTTGATCACTATTATTTATTAACAATAGTAAATTGTTGAATGTCACCACTCCGTGGCAGAAGAAATATCAACCACTGCATGCAAACGTAATAATGGGCCAAGTGGGAGAAGAGGTGCAAAGAATTTGTATTAAAAATATTCATTCTTAATGTGTCCACTGTTCGTTTTATTTCTTGTTTGAACTTGATTTATTAACATCTTTTAATATAAATCCATACTTCAATATTCATAGATCACTTTTTAGGCTCTTAAGGAATATTGTTATCAAAGAAATTGGGGTTTTTAATATCATATCTTTTCTAGAAAATTAATAAAGCACGCTTTGATTAAAATAGCAAAAACGGTAAATTTCTAAAAAGTTTTTTTCTGGTGTTACGGCAATTTTGAACATTTTTGTCTATATTAACATTGTCCCACGCGGCCATAGTCAATATCTCAAGAATTAAGGACGCATTCAAATTTTGGGTCGAATTAAAAGGAACAGTCCCAGCCATATACAGCATTTGAACTTAACATTTTAAAAGCCACAGCTGCAGCACTATCTTTTGCAGCAGTTCCGTTCTTCTCCTAGAAAATTAAAATTTTTGTCTTAAAAAGGTGAATAATTTTTTTCATCTTTAATTACAATAAAAGTTTTGTATTTTTCACTTTCCCCTACCCCACAAATCTAATAAAATTATCGCGAAATTAGGGCCTTACTGGAGAGATATTCTTCTTCATCAACACCTAGATGGCCTAAACTGACAATTTTCAAATTAATTTCGAGATTGGTCTGTTTTTCAGGAATGTTCCATGCCCTTGACTATATTCTTTTGATATAACTCCCCCTAAATATTAGTCTGTATCCGCCCCTGGTATCACACCACTATTTCTCTTTCTTATAAATAAATAGTTAATCATCAAATTAACCATGTTGAGGAGAGTATTTTAATTTACTCTCGAGCAGCAACGGGAATGTCCTTAAGTGAGCATGATGGAAACATAAGGCCAGATATCTTTGTTGATCCCCTGATTTTGTAACCATTTCTTAAATTTGTATCCCTTTTGAGCTATGGTTTAACATGAATAATTACTTTCACGATAAGTTCATCAAAAAACTTAACCCCCTCCCGAATACGCTTAAAATGCCTGAGTTCCGCATCTGACATATTTCTCATATGTATTGATCATACGAACGGGATAAAACATTATTTACTTGAGTAGACCACATAAATTTTATCTACAAATAATATATCCGCTGAATAGTTCTATTCTTATCCCAACTATGAAAAATACAACGAGTCAAACATTTCATTATTTCCAACCATGTTGTAAAGGGTAAATTAGAAAACGAAATCGTTAATCAAGGAGGAATAAGGTGGTTTATTTGCATGATTCCTTTTGTGAAGAAAATAATTTTTGCTAAGGTCATATTTTGTTATTGTTTTTTAGAATAAGGACAATGACGCTGAAGAAGAATTGTATAGCTAGCTTTATGGATCGGTACCACTTTTATTACTTTAATTTATTTATACATACAATTGTGTAGCAGGTTATTGCTCAATTTGACTGTCGTAGATGTGCTTTGAAAAACGTTTGGTGTTTTCAAGACGGAGCATAGAAATTACGAAAGAAATGTGTAGTCTTCACCTTTTTCTCAGATTACTCACTCTACATGAGAAATAAAGTTGAAGTAAAAGGAGGTTACGAAATATCTGGCATGGGACACAAAACAATATTATACTTACGTTACAACAGGACACAAAGTAGTTACGTATATAAACTTTAGACACAAATAAATAATATAGCCAATAGACAAAAATCGAAGATTTTCTGAAAAGTCATTCTCATCAGAAACCGCAGACCTCGATAAGAAAAGTTATCAAAATCTGACACTCCCACGCAATCTAATACTTTCGATTAAAACTGACAATTCTACGTGGACGAGAACAGCAAAAGAAAAGTTAACAGCATTACCTCTTGCTTAGAAAATTAATCCAACATTATTTAATATCTGCGTAACAAGATGATGAAGGGAAGGGAGACTTTCAAATGGTACATTAAATATTTTACTCCAACAGAAATATTAAAAATTATATGGAAAAAAATCTCACAAAGGCGGCGCCGGGAACGATCTCATCACAGGACGCATTTTCCCACGAAAATGGATCGCACAAATAATTTCTCTCTTCAACTGCATCCCGAGCACTGGGCATTTTCCAACACAATGAAAGGTTGTGTAGATAGTAGTAATTCAAAGAACTGGCAAGTCAGCTCTTGAAGATACGTCATACTGCCCTATCAGATTACAAGCCACTCTTTCAAAAGTGTTTGAAAAGCTTTTCTGACAGCTCCTGAAACCTATTCTGCCTTCAAACAGCCTTATTTTCCGATCACTAGTTTGGTTTTTATACCGAATCACTAAACTATAGAACAAGCAGACTATCTGATGTTATTGAAAGTACATTAAATGAAAAGCAATATTGCTCGGCCGCTTTTCTTCGTGCAAGTAAAACTTTTATAGCGTCGCATCATGGTCTTCTTTACAAAATAAAATGTTCACTGCCTCATTCGTATTATATCCTAGATCCCTCACCGACCTATTATTTCGAGTCAAATATGAAAATGGAACGTAAAATCTTCCATCTTTTAAATCTGGGGTACCTCAAGGTAGCGTTCTTGAACCTTTTATTTAGTACTTTCTGTACACAGATATTTCTATTCTGAATTCTACCATCATCGACACATTATCCGGTGATACAGCGATTGGTTGCCGTGATTGAAGTCTCCACAATACCTCGTTGAACTCCAAAGGCATCTGAACCTAATAAATACGAAATTAAAGTGAAGATAAATGTAAACAAATTGCGCACATCACTTCACAGAAAAAAAAGAAAATTACCGCTCTGTGAAAATTAATGACGGAGTTATCCCTCAAGTTGCTTGTCTATCTCAGAATACGGTCAAGGATTAACTAGGAACCACGTATTAGAAAAAAACAACAAAGAAACAAAAAGAAAAATTTAACTGACTACTTGTAAGACTTTCTTTTACCACTCGAAAACAAAACTTATAATAATACCCATTTGGACGAATAGAATACGATAATGGGGGTATGTAAGTTTATCTAAAGATCATAAAAAAGTATAACCAAAAACACTAAGCAACATAATTGCTTTTCATCTCACGGAAGAAAAGTATAGAAATAGAAAACCATCCAAAAAAATAACCTTGCTCTTCATTTCATCGAAAAAGTTTTTGATACCTTTAGACTTAAAAGAACTAAAACATTAACCCTTTCATACCGCTCATAATCTTGATTTTTGTGTTAGGCCAGTCTTGAGAAATTAAAGAGAACCATCGGACCTCAAATTTGAGTCTATTTTTTATGAGTGTAAAACTATTCCTCCAATTTCAGAATATGGTTCCCGCTGAAAAATCCAAACCCTCAGTTTTCCGGTATCTTTCTACAACACTGCTACCAAAACCAATTTACATTACAAATGTGTTAGAATAACAGATCCTAACTCGGACATCAACCAACACCTGTTGGGCGAAGAGAAGTAAATAGTGCGGAGCAATTTTTCTTATAATTTCCGTAAATAAAGAAGTAGGGAATAAAATTTATATGTTCGGTACTGCAATAATATTTATAGGACGATGGCATTGAAGTTTTCCTCAACCAAGTACTGAAAATTGACTATAATATTAACTAAATAATCTCAATGATTAGCTTGTTAATGTGTAAAAAATTGTTATGAAACAAAACCTCCTTCCTCACTAATTAATAAATAGTAAATTCATTGTCAAAAAGCAGCTACAAATTGCGTATGACCGCGTGAAGGACAATAAACTAATTTACTCTCAGGAAGCAAGTATGAGACCATTCCATCAATTCACATCGAGGGCCCGAAGGCAGAAGGGGATTTTACATTTCAGCACACTGCTAAGATAAAAGATAAAAGTAGTTCGATGCGTGTTTTAATGTTAATAGAATACCAACGCATTTGTATTTAATAAAACACAAAAATGTTCAAAAGTACGCATTATTATCGAAGTACAGATTATTTGAGAAATATTGTTTATAAATCGTAACTATTTAAATTTTAAATAGTTAACTACATTTGAGATTTATTATTTGAATAGATGCTGCCCCTACTGTCGGATTTTTTATTATAGGCCCCTGACTTCTAATAGCTGTGGAGAGTACAAAAAATCGGAGAAAAAGACAATTACAACCATTCGATTTGTAATTTTGTTTTGCATATACACAAGTGAAAAATTTGGGGTCTATAATAAAGAATGAAGCAGGCAAGAGCCTATTTAAAAAACTCGCGTCTACCCGAAGGAAAATCGGAAAAAAAAACCGAGCCAGGATGGGGCTACAGAATTAATGTACACAACCGTGCCAAGATTTAGAGATAAAACTAAACTTATATGAATAATAAGGCACAATACGAGCATGTAGTAAACTCGTTTTGAAGGTACTACAGCATTGGCGAGGTAAAGTACAAGACGAATTTAACTTTTATTAAAATCATAAAATCCTTTTGCATTGTAGAAGCACTGGTGTAGTTGGTAGCTTTCTTCCGCAGCTTTGAAAGGGAACAATTTAACAATATATGTCTTTGGGGAGGGAATTAAATAGAATGATTCCCGAAAGATATGACCTTTTTTTGGCGAAGAGTGGTCGACACTCTACGACGAAGAATATTATGCCTATTGCGAGAATTGTGTTCGTGAACAAGACCGTTTTGTATGAAGCAAGGGTGGCACTTTAATTATTCGGTGTCGACAAGCAATGTGTCTTCGGAAAGTTTAAATTGGTTGTATCTGTAGATTCATATTGATCAATAGACAGGTATACGATCCACTGAATTTGAACTATGCAAAAAATACAATTTTACATTAACAAAGTTTAACACTGTGAATCGGGAAAAATATCAAGAATGTCCGAGTGATAACCTCTGATATAGTAGCTCTCCACCAACGATCATCGCCATAATAATGTATTTGTATCGACCATCGCCATTTTCTTCATTTTAACGAACCATTCTTGTTTCGCAATATTCGATAGTTTGCGTTAATTGATGTCATGCAGGAAATTGATTGTATGGAGGAATTTTATGGAGCAGTAATAGTAATCGAAAAGCACGAAACACCTCTCTTAATCAAATATCATGTTAATGTCCGTTTGTAGGTTGTCTGCAATAATTAAAAATACGGTAGTCTCATGTAGACCGATTTTCCACTTTTCCCACTTTCACTGAGTTTGATACAGATCAATCAAACCAGTGTCTACTGTAGGCTACATGGATCAAACTAAAAAAAGTTATTATTAATTGTAAAGTTTAATAAGTCATTGCGTACCGAGCAGCCATTACTTCCTTCCATATTCCTTCTTTGAAGAACTAAAATTTTTAGAAAATTTAAAAAGTATCCTGAGGGTAAAAGTAATTTCTTACTGCAAAATGATAACAGAAGGCGATTACATAGAAATGAAAACTGACTCATCAATATCATGAGAATAAAATTGTCTAATGACATCTAAAGTACAAAATAAAGAAAACATGAATCACACTTCCTTTCTAATATAAACACTATATTAATCATTGTTCCCTTGAACTAAAATTTTAGACTCGGTGACTAACAGCGACGATGAAGTCGAATTTCACGCTCATTGAAAAGTCTTTCCTCGTGATTAGCTCTCCTCCAGCATTTTGTAGTTCCATAATATATATTGAAGATCGCAGTCTCCACTCAAACGCCGTAAGATTTACATGATCGTTTTTGTTTACTTGTCGTGGTCCGATGCCAATGCTATCTAGTGGTAGGAAGGAGAGACACGAGTAGTGCTACTCGTGGTAGTTGAACTTATTGGTTCACTTTTCTCCAGAAATACATATAAAATTTAACCGCGGATTTGAAGAGTATAAATTTCATAATATCCTTTATATTTGTGGGGAGGGAATTATTTTGAACGATTTCCGAATGATATGGTCCCTTTTGGCAAAGAGTGGTTGACATTCTAGGACGATGAATATTATCCCTATTGCGAGTATTGCATTCGTGAACGAGACTGTTTCGTATGAAGCAAGGATGGCACTTCAGTAATTCGGTCTTAACAAACACGACCGTTTCATAAATATAAATGCAGGGAAGTGTTAAGATGTTTCATTCTTTAAATAAAGGTTTACTGCTCAATTAAACCGCTCAATTTCAATTTTAAATTTTTTACCGAATCCAACATGTTACCATAAGTGAACAAGGGACCTCCACAACTCAGTAGCGGTGATTAAAAATCAAAAGAGAGGAAAAAAGATACTGACAATTTTCATTTACAGGACGTTTCTACATATTTCCACTAAGTATGTTTTAAATAATGAAATAAATCAACGAAAAGACAATTGGTGATTATCACATCAAGGATGGTGTAATTTTTCTTATAATTTCCGGTTTTAGACGAATAAAATGAAATTTTTATGTTGTCATAAAAAAGTGGTGGACCGGCTGCAACCCCTCCCCACGCCCCTCCCCCTAATTGCGCCACTGCCCCTATTTTCCCACCACGGGGTTCTTAAAGAATAGGTACGCAACTGGGAGTGATAAATAAATGTTCCTTTTTTTACTCTAAAGTCTTAAGCGCAAAAATAG
This sequence comes from Laupala kohalensis, assembly GCA_002313205.1. Taxonomy (NCBI): domain Eukaryota; kingdom Metazoa; phylum Arthropoda; class Insecta; order Orthoptera; family Trigonidiidae; genus Laupala; species Laupala kohalensis. Next base: position 107,502 of record NNCF01129791.1, on the reverse strand, counting down.
TCTAAAACAATTAATGGTTAATTAATGGTCCCTCTTGCCACCGCGGCGCCATGGACAAGCGTCCTTCCTGCCCTACCCTGGATACACCCCGGAAGTTATGGATGTAAATACAAGGATAACCTTACAGTTAATTTAGACATGCCATATATTAATACTCTAAATAAACTTTTCAACATTGTATTTTTAAATCCACTGACTTCCGCTCTCACCTTATTGTTACTCACGATTTATCAAAAGCACAAGCTTCAATCAACTCCTCTAAACAAGTAAATTATGTTATGCCCATCACTACTCATGCGCGGTTCATTCCTGCATTGTCTTATTATATAACAATGCAAATTCTCCAGTTACGGTTTTCGTAGGCGTCATCGCCCTTCTCGTCTTTCCCCTTCCCAACATTGACTGCTGCCGTATGACTCGACGGCCCGCCCCGCTGACAGTCGTGCTCAGAACGGGCCTGAGTGTGCATGCACCATGGCGGCTGCGGAGGATTATGTTTATTATGATGGATGCCGCCTATTTTCCTGGGTTTCCGATATGTCAGGATTACCTTTGGATCAGGTAAATTACATCTATAGAAGTTTTTCTGAATTTTTATTCCAATGAGCTAGTTAGGGTGCACCCATTTCACAGAAATGTCCCGGCGTTTCAGATTGCACATTATGTCTCAGTTTTTGTGATCCAGAGAATTCCTCCTTAATTTTGTGATAACCTAACTGTGTTGTCATTCAGTTACAATGCATTTTTCATTCATAAATATGAAAAATGTTTTATTATTCTGGTGTGTAGAGCCGCATTTTGTACTAAATCGATTATGAGGGACATTACGTGTAGCATTGATTTTGTATTGACCAATCGTAAGATAGGAATACATGGTGCATTTTGTGGCGGGTCATTTGTATTGCAGTGAGTATAATTCGATAGTTTCTTCGGTTAGTACTCTAGCTTAAATATTATTCCATCAAAATGCGTAAGTAAGTTTTATTCCGGTGGATTTTATTTAATTTTGCTGAATTTCTTGTTGCTTTTGAGGAATTGTAAAATGGTTGAGTGAAAGCAAGTTAATGTATTGAAAATTGTTTTAATTGATGATATTGAGCCGATGAACATAAATAATCGATTTTTAATTTATGTTGTGCAATTTATATAAATTTTCTTTTAGGTCAACTTCATCATAAGTCAGTTCCTTGCATTAGGATTAGCACCTTTGTTTAGAAGTGTCTTGCATCCATCGAAGACAAGTGCAGCTACTCGACATGCTATTGGACTTGTCCTCGGCCTTGCTTTCGGGTACTTCTGTTTTGGAATGTAAGAAAAAAGATACGTTTATGTAATGTAGATCATATGTTCTATGTGCATAATCATGCACTAGTTGCATTTAATTTTTCTTCATTTTTTAACTTTTTACGCTTATATTTTAATGGTTTTAGGCAGGCTGTTCATCTGGCAGGACTTCCAGCTTTATGTTACATTGTAATGCGCACACAAAGTCCACATGTAATGCAGAGGTATTATAATTTAGAAATATTATTAAAAAAATTATTAAATTTGTGCAAATTTCACTCATCTACGTGTATTGTTGTAGAACTGTTCTTGCTGTTGCACTTATATATCTATCATGTATTCACCTCCATCGTCAAATATACGACTATGGGTCATACACGTTGGATATTACAGGTGTGCTTATTTAAGTTCTTAAACTTTAATAGTGAAAAATAATTTAGTATTAAGTATTACATATATATGTGTGTGTGTGTGTGTGTGTGT
>NNCF01129791.1:66407-105685 GCA_002313205.1 Laupala kohalensis | reverse complement strand
TATATATATATAATTATTATTATTGTTATATCTCAATAGTGTTTCATTTTTCTTTATTTTTTAATTGATTTAATTTGTTGAGTTTTGGCTTATTTATTTTGTCTTGTTTTTAGGACCATTAATGGTTATAACTCAGAAAGTTACAAGTCTAGCTTTCAGTCTACATGACGGGTTAACCTGTGAAGAGGAGAAATTGACTCCTAATCAGAAGTATCACATGGTGAAGTGAGTCCTATTTTTGAAATTTCTTATTTTTCTTTTTTTCCATTAGTTGGAATTCTGTTGTTGTTTTCATTTTTTCCCCCCAAGAAAATGTTAGCTAGAGCAGATGAGACTATTCTAAGCACTGTTTTTTCTGAATAAATAAATACTTAAAAGAATATTACAATTTAAATTAATTATTAAGTAATGCTTTATGTTAAGAATTATATTTTTATGTTGATAGGTCTCAAATCAAGGAAGATTCTTTGCATATAACATTGTGCAAAATTAGCTATCAAACATTATAGTACAAAAAGAAATGTTTTTATAAAAGAATCATAATTAAGAGTTGAAATAATCTTTGGTATAAATTATTTAAAAGTATATTTTCAACTGTAGAAAAAGAAACTAGCAATTATTTAATGAATGTTAATAAAAAAATCAAAAATGCCTTTCTTTAAAGAAGCTAATAACACTCAGGGATCTGAGAAATGCAGTTTTTAGTAATCTAACTGGACTGTTTAAGGCAGTTTAGGAAGAGGGAACTTTTTTATTTTCTGAACCATAATTGGCTTGTATTAAGTCTTCAGGAAAATTGTCTCATTTGAATTATATCTTTAATATAATCACAACAGTGTTTTCTTTGGTAATTAACCATTTCTTTAGATTATTTATATATTAGAGATACCTTTAGTTAATTTGTGAAATTTTTTCTTGGTATATAAATATGTTCAGTCACTTAAGAGTAAAATAAGTATTTCACAGCTTTCTGTTCTCTATTTTTTGCTTTGATGTGGTGAAAACAAACTTTATCAAATCAATACCCAAAATGTAAAGTATTTCCTGTCATATATTTATCATTCATTTTCATGAGACGTGGTGAGCATGATTTTTGTGTTTTCAATAGCTTGTGTTCTAGTGATTTCTACAAGCATGAGAGTGAAGTTTTTAAAAAGAATTGGAAACAAAAATTCAAAATATCACAGGCAATGTTATGTCTCTTAGTTATTGTATGTAATAGTTATTCTGTATCTTGCATGTTAATAATTTAGCATTAGTTTATTTTTAATTTTGATTTTTGATTAAAATCTACTGGATTCTTTCCATATGTGCCAAATGTATTCTCATTTATTGAGATAAGAGATTATTAGATGTATTATAATATTCATGTATTACAAATTGAAGTTTGGAGGAAAAGTACTTGTTCTATTGGAACTTGTTCTATTTTCTATCCTAATCACAATTTTAAATTATTTTAACTTTTTTTTAAAAATATGAGTATCATTCATGCTCTTGGTTTATAGCTGCTTTCACTGAAGAAAGAACACATGTTTTTTATATGACTTTCCCAAAAGCAACAAATTTTCTGAGAGATTTTTTTAATATTCCTTTTCCTTTGCATTGATACAGTATTATGGATAGTTCTAGAGTTTTTGTTGATTTTTATTTAATTTTCTTTCAGAAAAATGCCCACAGCTTTGGAGTTCTTCAGTTACATGTTCCACTTTCAAGCTCTCATGTGTGGCCCTGTACTCTTTTATAGAGACTATATTGATTTCATTGATGGACAGAATATTCTGAAACATGCTCCTTCTTCCTCGGTGAGAAGTTTATTTCATCACATTGTTTATACTTTGCTTTTATCTGTTAATTTAACCTTATGTTATTCATCAAATATCTTAAAATTTATTTTATCTTGAAATTAAGTTCTGACATTTTTTGCAGAGTATTGACTCTAATTCCATTTCTAAAAATGTTGTCTTGGAACCATCTCCATCTCTAGTGGTTTTCAAAAAGTTCATGTCATCGATGTTGTGTGCTCTTTTGTTCATGGCTCTAATACCAAAATTCCCTATTGCTCGTGTTAAAGGTGAGAATTGTGTATTAATTCTTTTATTATATTGGTTATTAATCTGACATTGTAAGTGTCTTGTACTGAAAAAAAATAAGTCTTGTTTTCTAAAAATTGAGTTGTGCAACATACCTGAGAGTGATGTGTTCTTAAAGTTTCTTGTTTTGTTTCAAAAGCTGTAACAATTGTGTAAAATACAGACAAAAAAGAGAAACAAAAGAATGTCATTAAAACCAAAATTCTGAATGTCTCAAAGAAATAAGACTGATTTTCTCATTTAGATGCAAAGCTGTTATTACAAGATGTATGTACCTATTCTTATGGTTAATTTTTTTTTACATAGTTATCTGATTCCTTGGATAATTTCAAAGGTTTTGTAAATAGGTCTTCAACCTTTCTTAAAGAGTGTCATTTCTTTGTAAATGCCCCTAAACCTCATTTATTTGTTTTTAATACAATTCTTGATTCTGATAGTGAATTCTCCTTGCAGTGTCACAAATCATTCATGTTGAAATTTTCTTTAATGTGACAGCTTTGAGAGTACAAAAATCTAATGGTTGCGTTCTTCATTGCATCTTATGTGAATATTAAAATATAACTTTCCTCACTGTCTTGAAGAACTGTTATCGGTAGACCCTTCCATGTCTGTTTACCTTTGTTGAAGCCATGGCTTTAAAACATTGTTGAATGGGTTTTTAGAGTGAAAATGTTATATTACATATTTATTTTATAGTTGAAATAAACTATCCCTATGACTTAAGTTGCTGGCTGTGTGCTTCTTGAGTTGCTTGCAGCAGTACTTCATTATTTTATGTTCTGAATAATGATAAAATAGTAGTAGTTATTGAATAAATAAATTAAACTTTTATTTCTTGAGGAATAATTTTTCCTTTTTAATTGCAGAGGAAGAATTTGTTACTGAAGAGTCATTGGTAAGCAAGATGTGTTACCTCATTGTGGCCACTTCTCTAGTCAGATTTAAGTATTACCATGCTTGGCTCCTGGCAGATGCTATTTGCAATGCATCAGGATTGGGATTCAATGGTTATCGTAAAGATGGGAGTGCACGCTGGGACCTGATATCCAATGTGGATGTGCTCGGTTTTGAGGTTAGTAGAATTTCATATTTAAACATGAAATTTTAAGTTTTGTGGTAGAAGCTATATGTTATCTTGTTGTGCCTTGACAATCCAATGACATACAAAAGATTAGTAGTGCTATCTTTTTTGCCTTCTTAAGTCCTTGTTCTTTTGTCCGATATTGCTTCCAAAAATTATAAAGTACTTGCCAGAAAAATGAATTATTTATATATATGATTGTGCTATTGGTGTCAGAACACTTTTAACTTTTCAGATCATTGATCTTGTTTTTTAAATCAAAGTAACAAGTAAAGGTTCATATTTATCTAAGTTGTAAAATGAAATTAATTATTTCAAATACTTTATTATATTACCCTAAAGTAAAATTATGGTTTTTAGTGATGTTTTATCCTCTGTCACTCTCAACTGAGTTCATTGTTCTGACACCAATAGCACAATTAGCAGTACATAAAGAAATTGAATTTAATGCCCGGGGAAAAAATATTTTGGAACATTTTAATCTTTTAACTCAAAACTCCCAAGTACCGACTAGTGGAGGAAAGTTTGCATCGTGTTTGGACACATGAAAATGGTGACATACCCAGACTCGAATCGGGGACATCCTGCTATGGTCATAGGTGTGCTGTCTCCTGGACAGCCTGCCACGACTCCCAAAGCTTGTACACAATATTCACCTGGTCTATTCCCCTCATTTGAATCCCAGTCCTCTACAAGTAGAGACTCTAAACTTGAGAGTTAAAAATTGCATCAGGCACATAGGTTTGTGGAAACCGGGTGCAAGTACTCCCAGCATAGGGTGCCACTTGTGGTTATTTATTCACTGTATGAGGATATGTCACAGGTTCACTGGAATATATCACTAAAAATGTCAAAAACCTCTCATATCTTTGAATTTTGAAGGTAAAGAGATAATTGTTTAACACAGCTTCTTTTACTCCCATCCTAAATTATCACAAAATTTCAAACTCGTACAAGTGATGATCCACAACCATAATTTCAAAAACTCTTTTTTGGGTGTTTCTACACTTTAATGCTACAGACTTTTTTGTATTATCATATTTTTCAATATAAAAAAACATTTATGCTTAGCTTAGTTAATAAAACTTATTTCTTATTATTCAAATATCATTTACATTTTCCTAATTTTCAAATTTTTACATTCTTTCATATATTTTTAGATTATAACCTCCAGATTGTCATTTGATAATTTTTATTGAATACCTTCATAGAAAAGTTTCATAAGGTTCACATCTGGTCAATATAGAGAAATGATCTCATTAGTTTTTGTGCATTAGTTAGAGTATTTAGATTAATCAATGATGTCCTGAAATCAGTCAATTTTAGTTTTTAAAATTAAAAAAAATAATTAACTGAGGTGGTATTTATGTAATGATGACTACTCTATCTGAGGATTAAAAGATATCAGTAAAATGAACACCTTCAGAGATTCATTGAGTGTTATATCAGAAGTGCTAGTGTTATGCTGTAATATTTTTGTTGTATTTCATGAACTAAGAGAGATGTGTGTAAATATTTTTAAATCAATGTATAAAAATTAATTATTCTCTTGTAAATTGGTGAAAATTGTGAAAATATTTGGTTAATTGTCCTTACTTACTCTCTCCTGAACTTATCGATGCAGAGAGAAAAAAAATAAAGATGGGAACTTGAAATATTGACAGGATATTGATTTGTATTATAGACACTCCATTCAAGAGAATATTTCATAATTTTATTTTCAGAGATGTGACTTAATGTGAAAAAGAGCGTTTTCAATTCTAGCTAAATCTAATGAACTAAGTACCGTATTTACCCGAATATAGTCCCCTCCTTTTTCCCGAAAAAAAAAATCGCCCAAAAATCCTGAGTGGGGGGACTATATTGGGAGTTTAGGACGGGGAAGCTGCTAAATCAAAGTTTCGTGAGTGATAATGAGTTAAGCGAACACGAGCCATATACGTAACGTAACACAAAGAACATCGATGGATGATGGCGGGATTCGACGCTTATTCGAAGTGGAAACTGAACTGGTCCACGTTTAGGAATGACCGACTGCCGTCGCCGTGCCGACTGTGACACGATTTTTTTCGAGAGACGGGGATCTTCGACACAACAAAAGTTGGGCGATCGAAAATGCTTCGACGCCAACATCAAACTGCAAGTTCTGAATAATGTTCAGACACACAGAAATAAAGCAGTGGAACGAGAATTCGTAGTAGAACCGAAGTCCGTGTGGATCTGGCGATGTCAAGAGGAGAAGTTTAACTACACCAGTTAGCTTTTAAAGTACTTTTGATTATACTTACCAGTGCCAACCATTTCACATGGAATTTTGAATGAGCATCAGAAAGACTTTTTAGAAAGTTGATTTTACTCAACTTTTCTTCTTCTTTTTCTTCTAAGTTTTGCCTCCTAAAATAAGGTGGGGGGACTATATTCAGGTAAATACAATAAGAAATCATGGTTTTTGTATTTAAATGTGCTATTTTTACCACATTAAATTGCTACAAAGGGTTAACTTGTAACAACTCGCACTCAAAGCTGGGTTGGGATGGCTTGTCCTTTATATACATCCAAATAATTTTTAATTATTTGACAATGGTCTGTCATCTTATATTAATTGATTTATTAATCTTATTTGAGAAACCAAAAATGCTATTGGCAAGAGTATATTTTATTGCTCTTGCCAGTAGTTCAATTTTTAAGAGGGTGAATGAATATTTTGGTAGAAAAAAAATAACATACCCATCATAAGCTTGCAGATATGCGTAATCCTGAAAAACTTATTTGTGTGAAAAATCATTCTGTACATGTATGATCGCTAAAAAATAGAAGGTTTTCACCTTCATTTTATAGCATGTGAGGCTTATAAAGTAAATGATACATTTATTATAAACCTTAACTACATACTAAATACAGTAGTTATCATGGAGTCTATTTTACAAAATCTCTTGTTTGTACTTTTACCTGATCATTCTACCTTTCTTTTTTTTTCAGCTTGGGCTGAGCTTACGTGACAGTATTGAGCAATGGAATAAGGGCACAACACGTTGGTTGCGTATGTGTGTGTATGATAGAGCTCCTCGTTTTAAGACTGTATTGACGTATGCATTGTCTGCGTTGTGGCATGGCTTCTATCCTGGATACTACCTCACTTTTGCAAGTGGAGCCATGTTTACTTTTGCATCAAGAGCGGTATGAATTTTATTCTACTTTTAGTTATACCTTCTTCTTATTTTTAATTGTGATTTGTTTTGTATTACATTTAATGTATGCTTAATTATTATATTATCTGGCTCTTCTGGGATTTGAAAGAAATTGGTATTTGATATGAATAGTTATATAAATATATATTTATTTATTTTATTTCTTTATTTATTTATTTTTTTTTACTTGTGTGATCAGGGTTGCCTGATCATTTGATATCTTAATGTGTCACACAAGTTGAAGCTTGGTTAATTTCCTGCATAGTGTAACAAGATTACATATTAATCATTATTACATGCTGCCACTGCACTGCTGAGTCAGTGATTTATCACCAGGACTTGGATTTTATGTCATATGAAGAAATATGTACATAAGTATACAATTAAAATTGGTTAACTCGGCAGTGAGCGCACCCCAAATGTAAACACAATACGTCACTACCTGGTAAAAAATACCACACTTTTGATTACTGAGAATACAGTTCCATGTGGTATACAAATTCAATTCTGTATTGTATAATGAAAGGATACTTCTTTGCAAACAATATACACTGTATAAAATTCCAAAAACATTTGTTAATTGTTTTCTGAAAAATGCAAACATGAACTATATGAATCATTTTATTTTATATCATTTACTTAACTAAACTAAATTAACAAAAATAGACATCTTTTCTGTAGAAGGTATATAAAATTTAGATAATATATCGGAGAATATATATATAATAAACTTATAACCTGATGAAAGATAAACATATGTTTTTAAGGCTTTTTTAAAAAAAAAATATCATCCAATTTCTCTATGTGCCCTCTTTTAGAAAGATATTATGAAGAATTCTTGAGAAAACACCGCATTACTCGTACTTCAACTTTTGGTAACATCACCACAAATAGGTGTGGTATGTTCATAACATATCATTTTAGAACATAACTTACCGACATTTTGATCTTTCGATCATTTTTCCAGAACCACACTTCACTCCAAGAAGAGCTTTTTTTTAGAACTCGATTCTGAAGCACTTGCTTGGTCTATCTCTCTTGTAAATAATAAAATTAACTCATTAACATTTACTTCAATCATTACTGACAATAAAATTCAGAATTCATACTAAGAATGTGAAACAGCTAAAATATAAGGCAACATAGGGGTTGCCGATTTCAACACAATCCTTCCTACAATATATCTCTTCATTTAAAGATAGTAAATGAATGTTGTTGTTTTTTTTAATTTTAGATTTGTGTCCAAAATTATAAAATAATATGGCACAATTTCTTATAATCTCTGTCAAACCTTACATTTATATTAAATACTAGGTAAATTAACCTGATGTAGCCTGAGAGCATGAATTGATCATACACCTTTTGTGTTCCTATTTTCAAATAGTTGTGTTTTCAATGATATCTTTCTTTTTAACTTCAGTCAGAGTACTGTCGGCATTTGTAGTGAAAACCACATGCTTCTATTCCGAGCCTTATTGACCTCACCCCAAAACTTAGGGTTCAGAAAGGTGAGATGACTGAAATTAAGACACACTGAATGTGACATCATCACCTACACAGTACTTCTATTGTTGGACTCCCGAATAAAGTGACTCTAGTATCCGATCAGTGACTAGCATTTAATTATAAAGTTTTTAACTTTAAATTTCCAGATAGTTCACCAACTTTCTATTCTATTTCTATTCACCTATGTGCGGACATAAATACCCCTGGACCCTCATCCTTTAGCTTAATGACATTAGCATTTCATCCCTAGGAGTCTTAAAGGTTTCTCACTCCCCGCCCCCCAGTTGTGCTGAACTTACTCTATTTGCTTTTCTCAACGAAATTTTGGTTGCAATAAACCAGAAAGAAATCCCTGTTGGATCTTACAAAATCTTTTGATATAATTAATCATGAAATTCTCCTCAGTAAACTAGAAAATTATGGAATTCGGGGAATAGGATACAACTGGCTAAAGTCACATTTATCTGAAAAACAGTGAATAGTACAAGTATCCTACCAACATGAAAATCAAATAAAACATCACCAGTCTCAGCCCATGCATGCCATTCATGGAATTCCTCAGTGCTCCACCCTGGGACCCATACTATTTCTTCTATATATTAATGACATCCCATCCATCATCAAAAACCACAAAATTGTACTTTTTGCTGATGACACAAACATCTTATTCCATGCCAAAACTGCTGAAAACTTACTTAACACTACGAAATCCACTATTGCTACCCTAATCCAATGGTTCCAGCAAAATAAACTCATAATAAACACTGACAAAACTTGCACAGTTTCCTTCCATAATCCTTATTCATCTAAACAGCACAAACCTAACATCAAATTTAATGGTAACCACCTCATCTTTAAACAAACAACACAGTTTCTGGGACTTACTATACAAGATAACATGAAATGGAACTGTCACATAGAACCACTGAATATGAAACTCAGCACAATAAACTATGCCATCAGAGTGCTAACAGCAAATTGCACAACAGATACCCTTCGAACAGTATACTATGCAACAGTTCAATACTAATATCAGTTGTTTTTAGTATTTTTAATGTGACGCACCCTTCCCATCCACACTAAGGGTATCATGCACCCCATGTAGCCTGACCTTGGACATAATAGCGTCAGGAATATGATTATTATGATTATTTATCCTAGAATCTCCAAAAATTATGGATTTGACACCAATTTTTTTTTTTTTTTTTCATTATTTTTATGTGTCTCTCCCTTTTCACCAATCTTAAAGGGTACTGTGTCCCCCATGTGATCTGAACTGGAACACAATATTGGTAGTATATTTATTCAACTCAGGAACTCTGAATGCCATGGATCCTACTCAAATCGATTCTTTGCACTTATTTTTTCCATTCACTTCAATATGTAATGATAATTTATACTTATCAACCCCTTTCCTAGGGATGTATGGGGCTGATTGTATATAAAAAAAGATAAAAGTTTTAAAGTTGATGAAAAAATAGAAAATAATACATAAAAGATACTCTCACATTTGAAGAAACTGTTTCAGCATTCACTTTCCTCAGTCATATAGATAATGAAGCAATTCTTGTCTCTTTGTTTACACAGGTCGAGAAGGAAAAAATTTACATGAAGCTCTGTGATAGTTCATCCTGATGTTGAGAGTAATAGTTACAAACATACAAATACAAACTTTTACAAAGAGTGCAAGTTAGGAGGTAAATGCAATTTCTGGAATTGCATTCAGTGTAGCAGATTTTGTGTGTGTAGTGGGTGACCAGTTTAGTAAAAGACATAAAGAATCAATGATGTTGCAGGTTTAACATCTGAGTTTACACAGCGTTGTGCGCTGGTAGAGAAAGTCAAAGGGCAAGGCTGAAGTTTTTGTTGTTACTTAATAATTTGTGGAGGTTAGGTCATTGTTTATAGACAAGTAGAGGGGATTTATTTAAGAGAGATTTAGTGGAGGATAAGTTTAATTTTGTCAATATCAGGGGAAAGTGTTGTATATGATGCAGAGGACTGAGAAGATTGAGAGTTAATTGATTTAGATACAAAGTTTGAGCTAGGAGGTAAAATTAGTTTTTTCAATAAATCAGTGGGATAATGGCATTTAGTGAAGGTGTCATGTAGTTTGGTAAGGTATTGATGGAGATTTTATAGATTATTACAGATTGTATGCCCACTGATAGATAAGGCAAATGAATAGAACATTTAACATGGTGTGGGTGGCAACTGTCAAAATGAAGGTATTGTTGTGTGTTGGTAGGTTTGATATGTTCTTAAGTTTGTGTCATATTAAACTCTAATAGTGAGATGTTGATGTCCAGAAAATTTATTGATTTGTGAGAGATATTCTGGATGAATGTTACAGAGTATGATGAATTTAATAGAATAAGAAAATTTTGAAGAGCTTCATGTCTGTGAGTTCAAATAATAAAAATATCATCTCTGTATCTGACCCATAGAAGTGGAATGGAAGTTTGTTTTGAAGGAAAATCATTTACAAGGTACCCCATAAATAAATTAGCATATGAGGGTACCATTCTAGTGCCCATGGCTGTACCCCTGACCTGAAAGAAGAATTCATTATTGAATTTAAGACATTGGATGTGAGAATGAGATTTGCCAGTTTTAAAAGGAAGTTTGTGGAGGGGTCGCTGAGTGATGTTCTTAAAGAAAGTAAATACTTGAATGCATGAAGGCCCTCTTCATTTGGAATAGAAGTATAAAGAGAAGTTACATCTATAGTGGCTAAAAGTATATTTTGATTTTTAGGTAGTTCAGTATTTCTAAGAATATCAAGGAAATTATTAGAGTATTTGATGTGAGATGGTAATTTTTCCACTATGGGTTGCAAATAAAAATCTTTGAACACTGAAATGTGTTTAGTGGGACTATTGATGCTAGATACAGTGGAGCGACCTGTATTATTTTCTTCATGAATTTTAGGTAGAAGATAAAATTAACCAGTTCTGACATTTGGAGGTGAAAAAATTTTGATGTCTTGATCAGTGGGCCCTTCACCCGATCTTTTGGATTTGAAAAACAATTTTTTCCATTAAAATTGATTTATAAGACTTAGAATCATGTACCATAAACATGAGAAGTATTGAGGTCTACTAGATCAAGTNATAAGAGACAGCTACTAGATCAAGTCAGATCAACATTTCCTATTTTATGAACTTGTCTGTGTGGTACAAACCGCGTCTTAGTAGATACAACTACCAACATTTCGGCCATCATTCTGTGGCCTTCTTTGGGGCAATGTCAGATTCGTACAGACCTAAGTTGCTGTCATACTCTGACATTGCCCTGAAGAAGGCCACAGCATGATGGCTGAAACATTGGTAGTTGTCTCTACTAAGACGCGGTTTGTACCACACAGACAAGTTCATACTGACTCCGGCTGCAGAACCCTACGTTTACATTTACTATTTTAGTCTGAAATATGTTCTAGTATTAAGTGAAATGAGTCTCAATAAGGAAGTAGGCGACTCTAAATTAGTTTTTCAGGTCTCAATGTCTTTGGGTAGATTAAAACTATGAATCACTTGTGGGTGGGGTGTTAATTGCAATCAAAAACTCTTATAAATGTAGCACATGTGATATTATTAATTGTGATAATAGTTTTGAACAGTTATTTTTAATTGTACATTACCTGTATAATAATAATAATAATAATAATAATAATATTTTATTGAACCACATAGATCATAACAATGATGTATGGCAAGTCATAGTACTAACAATAATAACAATAATATTTACTCATAAAAATAACAACATTATAATAATTTCGATACATTTAACCATATTCATTTAACTTAGGCTAAGTAGAAATTAACATAAAATACAATTATTTTCTACTATTACTGAATANGGGTTATTAGATATCTATGGTAGGAATTCTATTATTTTACTTTTATTTTATTAATTTATGTCAAGGTCTATATTTATGCTAAAACAGCGTAATTTAATGTTATTAGATCTTTCCCTGCATCATGGATCACCTTCTAAACCTTTGTTCTAATGATTACCTGCAACAGATTGTATGTCATACATTAGTTATTGTCATTGAGGAATTCTTGTACACTGTAGTAGAGTTTCTGTTGTAAGAATTGTTTGAGTTTTGTTTTGAATGGGTTCAGTGTATTGATGTTTTTAAGGATGTTGATCGGAATTGATGGGATGGTCCCTTGCTTGCTTCCGGAGAGTAAATTAGTTTATTGTCCTCCGCGTGGTTATACGCAGTCTACTGTTTTTTGACAATAAATTTATTTATTAAATTTATTTATAAGGTTTAATGGTAATGCATTATATAGCTGTATACCTACATTATGAGTGCTTTTTTGGCTAACAGTAAATGTTATCTGTGGTAGCTGTATTTTATACTATTGGTGCAGTGTACATTCCACCAACATCTGAAATAGAATTTTACGAAGATCATGTATCAGTCATTGAAAACATGTTCTTAATGTTCTCATAATCTTAAACCTCAATAAACTGCTCAGTAATTCTAATTGGTGAAACTAGGGTCATTTGGCCGACATCTGTCAATACTACCATATCTTACAACATTAACCAATGACTGTTACTTTATTTGTAATAATGTTTTTAGTAAGTATAATCTTATATAATTTAATTATTTTTCAAATAATAAAAATAATATTTTAGACTTTTTTGTAGAGTAAAAATTGCTTAGACTGTGTAGATTCTTTTTATTCTCTCTTGTTTAATATTATAAAATAAAATGCACAATTAAATTAATGAAGTCTCACAGTTGTCCAGCTTGGTACTCTAGAAAATTAATTTCATTTCTTACTCAGAAAAAATCAACACACAAATGATACTAGTAAGTTCTTAAGTTTGAGAAAGAAAATCCATCCTCTAAATGAAAAGGTAATTCTAGTAAACTTTACATCAAATTCAATAAATGAAGAAAGCAATGAAGAATATAAGCTGGTAAATTGTACTATAAACTCGTACACAATGTAGAGAAAAATATCAACATTGATATCAACTCTTTTTATTTATTTAAAAATTATCTAAAATCTATTATTTATCTAAAAATATCACAAGGCATTACTAACCTATTTGCTGGAGCATTTCTCTATTGTCTGGTAATAATTCAGCACAACCTATAAACAATGAAATTTAAAAAATTTTCAAAATTCCCCAAATATTCCAACCTGTAATACAGTTACCCAAATCTCGACAGGTTATATTGTGGATGCACAATTAAAAGCAAAGATCTTTTAAAGTTGGTCTGGACAGTGTTCCAGCATCATTAATAAAAAGCTGCAAATACTCTTTATGGAAACCCCTTCATTTAATTTTGAAATATTCTATCAATTTCCATGATCTTTAGAAATTGGCATGTCACTCCCAAACATAAACAGCAGATATGAGTAATTATCATCTTATTGCTATTATTGATTCAATACCAAAAATTATTGATTCAATTATATGTGCAAAACTTTCCAAATGAACTAAAACATGAATTACCTCCATGTTTTTTTTACCCAGTAAATCAGTAGACTCTCATTTGCTACAACTTGTAGATTATATTCGCAAAACCTTTAAAAATAGGAAACAATTGGATGTTCTATATTTAGATTTTTTAAAAGCCTTTGATCTTGTTGACATAGACATTCCTCTTCAAAAGTTAGAGTTTCTTAATTTACACATATAGTAACTGGCTGCATAACTGTTTCGATAGCTGGAACAGTGCATATATCTCAAGGGTACAAAATCTTATTGGGACAACACCATGTAAAATTTGTACAGGGTAGACATTGCTATCATTCTCATTGTTTTTTGTTTTGGAGACAGTAGACTTGTGCCAACATTATGAGACTTGAAAGAATACAACACAGTCATAAGCCATTTATCTTCCTGATCTGGAAATTCTATGAATGCATTAATCATAATTACACTGACTAAGGTTTGATCTAAATTCCATTGAATCTTCTGTGAATGCAAGTGATGCTATATTTACCCATAGGATTTTGACTAGGCTCATTCATAAAAATAAATTACACAATTGACTACCTATTTATAACTTATCCCATACCTATAGTTTTTTACTTCATTTCCTTTTTTTTACATAAATGCCAACTTAAATGTGGATAATCCTATAATTAGAATTACTTCTATTTGTAACCAGTTTGAGAGCCAATGTCTAAATAAAAACTTAATATATCATTCTCTTTTAACTCTTCTAATATTGCTTTTTAAATTAAAAATCACTAAGTTGTATTAAACTAAAAAAAATTGTTTATTTTTATATATGTTGATTTCTTGTTTGATTTATATACATTCAAATTATTTGGTTTCTCTAGTGTTGTAATTATGCCCATTATTTTATACACTTAGATATTATAATGGTAAGGCCACATAATTGCTAATAAAACTATTAACATAAATAAATAAATAAAACAAGTTGTTACTCGATGTATTCAAATATTCACGATACGTGAACTGTGAACAAATTATGGAACTTGTTCCATGAAGACTTTTTCTGGTTTCCATTAATTAAGGAAGAGAGACCTATAATAAGATAACACACAATAAAAAATGTTTTGCTGGTACTGTTTGGTAGGAATTTGCACATGATACTTACAGTACTACATCTCATAGATTTCCCAGAGAAATAATAATTTTCTTTAATCACAGGTTCAGAAAACTGCACAATTACAGTATCTTTCTTGAAAATCCCCCTAACCCAAAAATGCACACTTCTTGCACTAACTGCTCCCCTCTTGCACACCCCTATGTGGATTATATATTGTGATAGAAAAATGTCATTTATAAGTGATGGGGAAATCAATCAATTCCTTGTGAGAAATTAAATGATTCATTTGTTCTTTTGTACACAAATTGGTTGTTAATTGGTTATAGTTCATAAGTTTGATCATTTGCCTATCAGCTACATCATAATGATAAAAGAGATCTAAGTAATTTTTAGTTAGTGAAGTGTATTTTATGTATTTTTTCTTCTTGTTATTCCAGGTTCGTCGCAGTATTCGCCCATATTTTATGGGCTCTAAATCTCATAAGGCTGTGTATGACATTTTGACCATGGTAACTACCCGAGTTGTCATGGGTTATATTACATTCAGCTTTGTTATATTGGAGTTTTGGCCTAGTGTCAATCTCTATTTGTGAGTATTTTCTTTTCTTCTTCTTTTTTTTTTTCCTTTTTCCGAAATGACATTTTGCTGAATTTTGTTGTTTGTGTATTTTATTTATTTAACAACTTAGTAAGAAAGTATCACAATTAGTCAAAGATATTTAAGAGTGTATACCACATTAGAAGTATGAATTATTTATTTAGTTGTGTGATTAGAGTAAGGATGTGTTTTAACAGCAGATTACTTCTGATAACCATAAATATGTACATTTCTTTCTTTTAAAAATAAAAAAAATACTTTTTTATTTAATAAATGAAGGACAATGTTGTAGTGATTTTGATACTTATGTAAAATGTTATTCTGGTAGTCATACATTATTTTTCTTTCTTATAGGAACATGTACCTGTGGCTGCATGTATTGGCTGTCCTGGCTGTGACATTACTGCCTATACTCTGCCCACCTAGGCCCATGCCCACTAGTGTTAGGATTGTCAATGGCATGTCAGCCAAGAAACTTGACTGATAGAGCATAATGTTTGCCTCGGACGCTGATTCTTCGTAGATATTCTTGTAGAGATGTAGGGAACATATAGGATTAAGAGCTTGGTAAGGTTAAAAACCTAATGCACCAAGAAAATTTTCCTATTTAAATCTCCAGCAAATAATAATTAATACTTCTTTCATTATACAATAAAGTAGTCGGTAACTTGTTCAGACTAGATATTCTCCTATTTGGTGATCATGAGATTGGGTGGTCATATTCTCTGTATTCTACACTGCTGCATTATGTTAAGATCTTTTTATATCTCATCTTACAACATCTCCTTTGATGTTCTGATTGACACATCATATCTTTGAACAATATTTTTATTAGCAAGTCTTTCAAAAGTATTCATGGCCAAAGCAATAGGCTTTTCATACCTGGAAATTAAACAGACTTGGAGTTTCAAGGTATTTGAACTGTTTGATTTCTCTTACATTTTAATGTGAGACCTTCTAGTTGTAAAATTTTCCTTCATAGGTGTAGACTACAGAAGAATTAAAAGACTTATTATATTGTATTGCAAGTTATTATGGTGAGTATCAGGAACGTCTAGATTCATCGTTGATAAGTGTCGCACAATGTTAATTTTCCTTCATGCTAATTTAATCTCCAGTTGGGTGGCAAGACTGACTGGCAGAGGTGAGAAGAGTTTCGTGTCGAGGTAAACATTTCTGCTGTCTATTTTTTACTACCATTCCATGAATAAATTTTATAATCACTTATTTTTTATATGTTTCTTTAGTATTGCACAAATGTGATAACTTATTTATAAACATCACAGTTATATTTTTATGTAAGCCCTTCAAGAGATTAAGCTTCCTCAGTAAACTTTCCTCATGTTTCACCTTGGTTGTGAGGGACCAACATGGGGAGTAGAAGGAATATGCAGCAGAGCTACTAACATAAGAGAAAATTGTTCTGCCAGGGATGAATAGTTTATATTTTTGTGTAAAGATAAAAGTAAAGAATTTTTCATGTTTTATTTCCAATTTTATTACTTTACTTTCCTAATGATTATATATTATTATATAATCATAAATCATTATATATGGTATAAAATATGATTTTATTTTGTGATGATATCTCTGTTTTTTGTACTCAATGATATACAATGTTCAATTTTCAATTGTATTCCAAGGAGTCAATTTTGTATTGAAAATCCAAATATTAAGACAGTTTTTGTAACAGTTTGTTTTTGTGTCATTATTATTAGCTTATCTGTTTAAAAACTCTTTGGTGTAGATTTTACTCACTAATAATTCATAAATCACAGTCAAAGTGATCAAGTTGTTTGAACTAAGATTACGATATGAAGTTATGGATTGTAGATTTTACTGTAACAAAAATTAATAACAATGTACTGAAAAAGGTTTTTTTGCTGTGATATTAAAAGTTTTTTTTGTTCCATCATGAACAAATATCTATTCTAAAAATTTTTGTGGGCTGTTATTCCCTGTATATATGTCTCCATTTCAATGGCAGAGTTATTGTTTGAATTATAATGGCAGAATGTTTCATTTAAAAATGAAATTCATATATTTGGTATGAGATATTGTATTAATACACAAAAGGGCAACCCGTGGCGTAGTGCCTAAGGCACTCGCCTTCTACCTCTGGGGACACCGGTTTAAACCCGGTCTGATCCAAGTAGAATCCAAGGTGGTGGACGGAGCGGTGTTTGCAGGGTGTTCGTTTTTCTCGGAGTTCTCCCATTTCCCCTGCCTATCATTCCACCACAACATTCACTCATAATCATTCACCCCCATGTCATTCATAATCACCGTTTCAGGGGAGGTGCGGCAGGAAGGGCGTCTGGCACCCTAGTATTCCCCAGCCGAAACCAAATGAAGCATCATAATATCCATCCCCATTCGCCGACCCCACATGAAGTGGGAAAAAGGCTGGGTTAAAGAAAAGATTGTATTAATACACAATGATCTTTCTCTGCTGCATATAATATTTCTTTTCTGGTGTTTTTGGATATTAATGATGATTGTTACTATTATCATTGTTGCGTGGTCTTGTTGGTCTAAAACAGTTGTATACCATAGGAGATATCATTGAAGTATATCACTAATTGTAATCTGCACAACGTTAATACATATTTCGATTTTTATGTAACATTATCTTGAAAAAATATATCAATAATTTGTCAAGTTAATATTGTCAACAGTCTTTTAGATTTGATTTATATTTTACATGTGTGATTCTTATCTCTTTGGGAGGTTATAATTTGAAAAATGAGGGTTTCTTACTTGAAAGCTTAAAAAATGGTGCTAAAATAATGTTTGCGTGAGTTTTCTTTCCTGTGCACCACAATACTTCCAAATAGTAATTTGTGTTATAAAATTTTACATTTTAAATGATTTTGTCTGAGTTATGGTATGAGAAAGAACTTTTGCCTGTGATTTGAATTTTTGGAAACACTGTCTATATAATTGAAAAAGAAAAAAAAAAGTCCCTTATTTTGTGAAGTATGAGGGGTGCCATGTTATTTATTGTTCTTTGGCAGCTAAAATATGAATAAAGAGTAATTTTCTTAATTTTACACTTGGGGTTTTTCCTGCAGGAAACCTTACTCACTGTCTCACAAATGATTCAGAAGAATGAGATATGAATCATGCCATATCATTTTTTTGTCATTAGCATAAAAACTCCTTTAAAATTTTGTCTTGTCTCAATTTAAATTATTCCTTGACATTGCTCTCTCTATCTTCTTAAAATGATACAAATTCTAGTTATGCAGCATTACTGGTTACTTGCTAAACTAAAGTTAATAATGAAGCAGAATTTTTTGACTTGACTATAGACAGAACATTGCTTATGTAAGTCACAGAAGTCTAATATAAAGCAGAATGGTGCTTGCATTTTAATATTTGCTGTTTAGATATGTTCTGACATTGTTTATAAAACTGTTGATATATATTATTTTTGTTATATTTTTATTTTCTGTGCATTACTTTCATCTTTACAAAAGAATTTTCTTTGTATGTTGATGCTCTCTCTGTTTAAATGAGTCACTGACTTAAAATTTCTTAAATAAATATTTGTATAATTTTATCTTTGAAGGAGTTGATACCCATGAAATTTGGTGACATTTTATGGATGATTTAACTTTTAATGTTATTTTATTAATAATATTGTATAATGTATTAGAATTATATCATGAAAATATAGCTATTCTATGCATTATTTATTTTTCTAACATTAATCACATTCTTATCATTAACATTCTTGTATAGCTAACATGAAAAGTGGCTTTCCTTGTGTGTGAGTCACTTATTTGTATTGATTCGACAGGAATTTGTACTTTGATTTCAAATCATCATTAATATTTATTGTTCTTTTGTTCGTAGCTTGTCCTAAAATGGTTATTGTAGCCTGTGACTCAAATCACATCATACATTGAGGAAATAGAACCTGAATGTTCGCATTACTGTTGATAATATAATTTCGTACTCATCCTTCTCACATCGGTCTGACAATAATTTACAACTTTGATGAGACCACTTATACTATAAATCCCATCAATTACAAATAAAGCAAAAATATTGGCCTGAAAGAATGGAAGGTTAAATCATGTTATAGAAATGTTTTTTACTAAATTTTCACAATGCAGTTACAAAATTCCTGGATTGATTTTATTATGTTCATTTACAAAATGTACATGGATATATATTCAGGTAGGTATTTTTATTAGTTATTTCTGAAATGGTGTGTAAATTTTTTCCCTTTGGAATTATTAGAAATTGCAATTTTTCATTTTAAAAGAGTTATGCATCTCATAAGTTAAATGGCACTGATAGTTTTGAGCGTTAAATGGGGGATGTGCAAGACTGAACATAAAACAATATAAAGGGATGTTTCCCCAAGTATTGAATTCTCTCCGGAAGCAAGCAAGGGACCATCCCATCAATTCCGGCAAGGACCCTAAGGCAGAGGCGGATTCAAAAAATTTCAGCAAAAGATCCTAGATAAGATAAAAGGTAAGCTGCGAGTTATAATACATATATAATTTCAATATGTTTGTAATTTAATGCAAAAATGTTTGTAAATTTACATGTACAAGTTATTATCGAACTATAGATTATTCTGAGTATAGTGTTTAAAAATCATAAGAGTTTTAAAAAAATACTAAATTCACGATTTATTGTTACAATAAACACACCCCTAGACAAAGCCTAGAGAACCTGTATAAGAAATCCGCCTCTACCCAAAGGAAAAACTGAGAAAAACCCGGGCCAGGACGGGGCTACAGAATTAATGTACACAACCATGCCAAAGTTGAGTACACATAAAACTAAATTAATATGAGCCATACGGCAACACAATCAAGCAAGAAAATAGTTTTTGAAATTGTTATAAGTTATTTAAAAAGTGTTNCGAATTTAACTTTTGTTAAAATCAATAAATTCTTTTACAGTGTAGAAGCACTGGTGCAGGAGGTAGTTTTTAACCGCGGATTTGAAGAGATTCAATTTCATAATATCTTTTATATTCTTGGGTCGGGAATTATATACAAAGATTCCCGAATAATATGATCATTTTTGGCACAGAGGGGTTGACACTAGTACGATGAATATTATTCCTATTGCGAGTATTGTGTTCGTGAACGAGACGGTTTCGTATGAAGTAAGAGTAACACTTCAGTAATTCAGTCTTAACAAACACGATGATTTCATCAATATAAATGCAGGGAAGTGTTAAGATATTTAATTTCTTAAATAAGGGTTTGCAAGAGTTTCGGAGGTGAGATTTACAAATTATCCGAGCAATCCTCTTATAATTCTGAAAGTTTGAATGCTCTGACCGGAATTGTCCCAGAAGGTAATGCCGTAACGTTAATGGGAGTAAACGTTTGCAAAATATACGCAATGGGAAATACGTGGACTAACTACGTTAACTAAGATTCGGAATGCGTAACACAATTTGCTTAATAGCGAACTAAGATTGTCAACTTGACAATTCCATTTGAGGTTGTCTTAAATATGGAGACAAGAATTTTTTTGTAAGAGTTTTTAATTGTGCTCCATTTAACGAAAGAGAAACTTGAGGCCAAGATTTTGTAATATTATTATGAAATGACAGACACTTGTCAGTGTTTACAATGAGACGATTTGCATGGAACCAAGTCAAAAGGTAAGACAAAACGTTTTTTGCATTGGCATGCTTACAGAGTAATTAGTGTCAACAGCAAAAAGAACCATTTTGCAATCTGATGTGGATGATGACATGTCGTTCACATACAATAAAAAGAGCGTAGGGCCGAGAATTGATCCTTGGGGTACTCCACAAGTAAGTGGCTTTGTTTCTGAAAGACAACGCTGAAGTATTTTATTTTTAGTATAGCATATTTCGACCTGTTGATTACTATCTTTTAAATAAGAAGTTAGCCATTGATGTGGAAGTCCACGAATGCCTAAGGAATGCAATTTGGAAAGGAGAATTTCGTGATCGAGGACATCGAATGCTTTGGATAAGTCAAGAAAAACACCCTGAGGATTTTCTCCACTGTCTAGAGATGTGGTAACATCGTTTAAGAAGGAAAATATGGCGCTTGTAGTGGAAAAGGATTTCCTAAAACCGTGTTGATCGTCAGAGAGAATGTTATATTTTGATAAAAAATCTAGAAGACGCTTATAGAACAATTTTTCTAGGATTTTTGAGAAAGTGGGTAGTAGAGATATTGGTCGGTAATTTCCAATATTAAGTTTGTTTCCTTTCTTGTGTAAAGGTTTCACTTTAGCTCTCTTAAATATATTGGGAAACACCCCTTCCGATAAAGAACTATTAAAAATATTTACGAGTGGATTTAATATAGCGTGGGACGAAGATTTAACAATAAACTCAGGTATATCATCTATGCCTCGTGAAAATTTGTTTTTTAAGGAGCTGATGATTCCCATGACTTCACTGGCGTTAGTTTCGGAAGTGAACATAGAATTGGGTATGTGGGTGGTAATAATTGGAGGACATTGATTTGGATATATTGAGTTCGTTATTTTACCAACTTCTGAGAAGTGAGAATTAAACAAACTTGCGATGTCCTGAGGATTTGACACGATCTTGCCATCGTTTAGTAAAGAAACATTTTCTTCGCGATTTTCAGAAGTTGACGTGTAATTGTTAACAATATTCCACATGGCTTTCATCCGGTTGTTCGATTTTAGTATATGCCTGTCGTTTTCCATAACTTTAGCTGCATAGACTACTTTTCGGAGAATAGTCTTATATTTACGAAAATAATTATGGAATTCGGGTGGTTGGTTATAGCGTTTTGAAAGATAATATAAACGGCGTTTGTTTTTTGAAGAAATCCTTATCCCTTGGGTGATCCATCTATTGTATTTCTTTGTGTTAATTAACTTGCGTTTTATGGGAAAACTAGAGTTGTAATGTTTTAGGAATATTGAGATAAATACATTGAATTTGTCGTCGGTGTTTTGGCAATTGTAAACATCTTTCCATGTTTCTTCACGCAAATAATTTATAAATATGGATTTATTTATGTCATTAAACTCTCTTGTAAATTTGTAAAGGATTTTAAGCGGTTTTAGTTTATTATTAATAGTCAATACTTGAGCAAGGTGATCACTGTATCCGGCGATAAACACTTCAGAGAGATACGAGATTCCATTGTTGACTATAATTTGATCTAGCAATGTTTGAGATGAGCCGGAGAGGCGAGTGGGGTCGTTTATCGTAGTAATAAGGTTGAAGGAGTCGATAAGATTCTTGAATCGATTAACTGGTGAATGTGCAGAGTCGGATGTACTCAGGAAATCGATGTTGAAATCGCCACATATAACGATAGATTTAGTAGATTTATGTGTGATATGTTTTAAAACAATTTCGAAGTTCCTAAAAAATATGTCAAGATCTGATTGAGGAGGTCTATAAATACACAAAACAACAATATCGGTGTCGGTCAGATTAACTGCAGAAATTTCGAACACACCATCTACGCAGAAGTTCTCGTAACCTGTCAGTGGAGAAGATAAAATATCATTACGAACGTAGATACACGTACCTCCGTGGGGATTTTTTCCTTTAAAATTTTGCCGACAGTAAGAACTTGCTAAATAATAATTAGAAATAGCACTATCGTTGATGTTCTTAATTGAAAGCCAATGCTCTGTGAGACATAGCAAATCGAATCGACTTTCGTGTACCAGAATTTCAATGTCTGTCAATTTGTTTGAAAGAGATTGGACATTATGATGAAATATAATTATTTCATTTTCGCAAAACGTTTGTGAATCACGAGAAATGGAATCGACATTAGATTGTGGAGAGGAATTTGAAATTGGTACAGCTTCTAGTTCCGGATCAAGCCCGCACACTGCACGTGAACGCGATTGTCACCTTCGAGTACCACATCGTACTCCTGAGCGCAAGTTGTAACTGTGAATGGGGGTGGCAGGAGGAATACGACAGTTACGACAGTTTTGGATTATCTATATGACTTAAAAAAATAATTTCCTTTGAAAAAATTCGTTTCTCTTACTTTCTTTTTAGGGCAAATAAAGAAATGAAACCAATAACAATTGACATAAATTATTCTGAAAATGTTTTACTCATGGGAGCATAATTTGATCTAATAATCTGCAATTATTGCATCATTTTAGGGTAGTGAAGAAAATTGTAACAAGTTATTTGCATTATTTATGTAAAATGTAACAAATTATTTGCATTGTTCTTTAGATGAAGATATTCTTTAGATGAAGAATGAGGGTTCTGCTGGCAGATTGAGGATATTAAAGCATAGATCTCTATGGTATTCAAGTGAATTGGTTCAGTGTGATAAAGCAATATTTAGGTAAATCCTAATTCTGTAAGAATATATTTTTATTACCCAATGAAAATAAAGACCTAAATAACAAACAAACTATTTTTTGAATACAAAACAAAAAAGCTGGAAAGCTCTCTCCCCTAAATCTGAGGAATAATGTTAGGAAGTCAAGTATATAAAACCTGATAACTGTTGTCCTTTTACAACTACCCTCTTTCTTTCCCCCTTTTGGAATTAATAAAAGTATGATATTCACCTTTACGTTATATACAATTCTTTGATTTTTAGCACACTTATTTTTTATACCAATGTTTTTTCACAGAAGAAGATGCACTTCCAGTTGCATGGTAAATCATTGAGGCCTCCATTGCGGTGTATGCCACCACAATCAGAATCCGGATTGACACCAAATCCAAAGTTATCCGGTTGGTTTGAGCTCGACCATCGAGAAAAACCAGTTTTATTTAATGGCTCTCCTGAAAATAAGGAAGTATTTAAAATTATGTAAAATTGCCAGTTTTTTTAATTAACACAAAATAAATAATATCAAGAATATAACTTGGGGAAGCTTCATTGAATTTATTATCATACAACATTGTGGCTTCAAATTATGACTGTGCAGTTGATTTTTAATTTGACTTTTGGCCTCAATAATGTACAAACATATTAAGGGGTCTCACAGGTCACCTTTCTACTGTGCTGTGATAACGAACTCTTGTTTCAGCTGAAATACTAATTCTACAAAAAAATTACAAGAATACTTATTTGACAAGTATATTTATTATAAATATTATTTTGCATCATGACATTGTAGAATATTTCCATAAACAACGGTCAGTATCAACATGAATAATTTTCCAAAATTTCTTTTTTCAGTAATGTTTTGTAGCCTTAATGAACTTTACTATGTACCATTTACAAAAAAAAATATCTGGTAAACTTACTGGTCACACAGGAAGATGCAGAAGCCGGGCGCACACTGAGCTGCGTGACGCAGTTGATCAGCGCAGGACACGCCTGCGTGACACATTTGCCCATTCGTGAGAGCAGTTTTATTTTGCAGTGTGATGAAGGTAGAGTCATGTTGCGTTGTACAAATAAATTTAGCTAAATATCGAGTGCTCATTTGGAGACAAAATACCTAGTTTGAGCTCTGAGTTAAATTCGAACGCGGAGCTACTAACATAAGTACTACCAGGGGCGCACCTTGATACGCAGTCGACTCACGCAGCGCAGCACAGATTAGGGCACGCCTACGTAGCACAGTTTTTGTGTTAGGTCCACAACGGTCACGCAGGCATATGCGGCACAGTTCTGTGCTGCCCCTGTTCTGTGTTTCAAACTTGCGCTGTTGCCCTATTCAACGCAGAGCCCCAGAAAGTGAGATGCCCATGTGCTGCTCTGCGTGCGTCGACAGCGTCTCAATGTGTGCCTCAGGGGCGCACCCAGGATTTATTTGTGTATGTGTGTGTGGCGGGGGAGGGGGCTTGAGGAATGTGAACATGGCTTCAATGATGGCTGCGATAGGATATACATGAAAACAATGAGTAAAAACCTAAAGATCCGAAGTCTTAAAGCCCGCGATCGAAAAGGCTAGTAGATGTAGATCATAAAAAACAATTTAAATATGTCGAAGAGTGAAAAGACTTCCTTGATATGAAAAAAAAACGCTTTCTAGAAAAACAACTTATAGAAAAAATAAAAACATACTGACATCGATTTTTTTAGTAAATCACATCATCCTGATTGTATTGCAGACTATGTGACGTATTGTAGAATACGTGTGACTTAACAGTCGCAACAAAGAAGCCAAATACATTTTAAAGACTTATTTTCTCGAACGTATATTTCGCATCGACTGTTGTTAAATAGCAAAGCTATATCTCTAGTAAAAATGGCTATTGAGTGGCCATCTGTTGACGCCAAACGGTCATACATTTCAAGTGGCCAGCAATGGTCGTTTGACGATAACAGATGGCCATTTTTACTAGAGAATCGGAAACGAATTTGGAATGGAGGCAACAATTTGGAATCGAGATCAGAACCGAAAAAAACCCTCATCATCATCAGCACTTAATTGATCTACTTATTTAATATTTTATATGGTAATTTACAATTAAAGTTTTTTTAATAAGACAAGAGTTTTTGTAATAAGACTTGCCGTACATTAATCAATATTAGTCTCGACTAGACTCCAGAACAATATTCAAGGCAACAGACCCTGAGGTTGATTAAATTAAATTAGAACTCACCAATTGTCCGGTATTTGTTTGATCACATTTGTCTATTAGCGCGTCTTCATTACTAACCAGGCTTCCTGCTACCAAGAGTGATTGTATTTTTTTTTCGCTTCCCATACATCTACATCACACTATTGAATGTATTAGTTTTGTCTAAAATAATCGGTTAATAACCGTTCCATAGTTTGTTGTATTTTTAGTAAGTTTTACTACACAAATTACATTCACGAAAAGAACGAATACTCCGCACTCAGAGAATTGAGACAGCCTAGTTGGTGAAGTATGATTCCCACTACTATCTTTCGGCGAAGCGAATATCCTTTCCCACACGTGGGCTACTCCACCTTTGACTTGGCCACGACGCCGTGAAGTCAATAGCTGCGTAATGTTATTTTCAATTCTCGTAGGGATTATCATGTTCAGGTATTTTGATTACATATCGGTATCAGGATAAAGCACGAAATTTGGTATGACCTACAGATTGCAGTTTATGTTTCCGTATACACGGCAGTTAAATCGTGTTATTTTTAAATAGTTTTAAATACGCTCAGAGACTTTTTTCAGGAATAGAACAGATTAGATGCTCTTTCATTACGTATCACGAATATTGATCGGATTTTTCGTGTTATTCAATTATTCATGCTAACGCGAAGAAAACAACTAATAATTGAATTAAGTACTCGTACTTATATTTAACCCTGAAAAGATGACCGTCTAGCAATAGAGTAACGTGGAAACATAAACATATTATGGATAACCTCTTCTAATAGAAAATCGGCCCTATGAATTAAACACGAGAATCCTCCCCGAGAGGAACCCTGACAAAGGGTACTAAAATATTTTTATTCATTTCGATGAATGAAAAATATTTTTGATATCGCCTGCATTGTTATGCAAACACGTCCGCATGAAGGAAGAATTGACCTCTGAGAGGAAGGCCGTCTCTGGAATGGGAGATGATTGTAAGCTGATATTTCTGTTTACGTCGTGAGATTTACAGCGACTCTGGTAGAGAGGAAAATTCGTGGCTGGAACCTGCGTTCTTCAAAAATTTCTGAGGATAAATGTTTACTCGAGTTGTCCTCAACCATCTCAACACAACTGAGTTCCTCAAGAAAAGAAAATAAATACTTTCATCATCAATTTCACCCTCTTTGCAACAAAACAACAGATATTGAAATTATTTTACAAGACAATCCGTTCTATTTGCTTTGATTAACAGAGTATTGGCTTTCTGATAATGACATTAACAGTACTTTTATTCCTAACTCTTCTGTAGTAAGCTTTTACTCTCGAAAAAATCAAAGGAAATTATCCTCATGGTGGTACATGTATTTACGTCAGAAATGACATTTCATCTTCCCCACAGGTTACGATAAATTCTTCTTCGATGGTATTTTCAAACTCTGCAGTTTATTTGAGCGACATAGGCATTGTAGTTTTTGTGTATTTATAGGTCTCATCATTCAGATCTTGAAATATATTTTCTGAATTTTGAAAATGTTTTAACACGTATAACGCAGAAATATATTAAATATATTGTGATCTTTGGCGATTTCAATATACGATTTCCTCAGTGAATCTGATTCCGCGCACAATCCCAAGAATCTATTCGATAATCTAATCAGCTCATTCAATTAGTTTTTTCCCCTCCACCTGGTCATACGCAGTTTGTACTGTTTTTTGACAATAAATTTATTTAATTTAATCTTGTTACTACAATAATAGAACCCACTCGCATTTCAGTCTCATCTCAAAGGTTGCTAGACCAGATTATTGTGAACAGTAGACTGTCATGTACTTTAAAAGTATTTAACGCGGGACACAGCGATCACTTTGCCCAAATATTGACTCTTAAAGATAAATTAAATCCACTTAAAATACTCTACAAGCTCTCTACACAGTTTACGAAAAAATGTATTCATTTTAAGAAATTTGTTACATCAGGAAACTTGTGATAACGTGTATAATTGTGAAAACATCAACGATAAATTCAATGTTTTGTTTTCAACATTCAAAGTATTACAACTCTAGCTCTCCCATAAAACGCAAGTTAGTTAAAGTAAACAATCACAAGAGATGGATAATCCAAGGAATAAATTTCTTCCAAAAACTAACATCATTGTCCATCGAATACATCAAAATACGAGCCACAACAAACTTTCTTTTAAATAGTTACAAACTGCGAGTGACCACGTTGGGGATAAACTATGATACTCTCCGTAAACAAGCAAGGGACCATCCATGCAGTCAAAATTCGAGATTAATTTCAACAAAAGTATTAAATGTTATTTAGCCTATGGAAAACGGGAGAAAAATCCGGGTCAGAATGGGGCTACAGAGATAATGTATACAATCGTGCCAAGGTTGCGTACAGTTAGAAATAAACTATTGTACATAAAAATGATCAAAAAAAGCATGCATGAAAAAAGGAATTTAATAAGTATCTAGAGTACTATAACAATGGCGTGACAAAGTATAAGAGAAGTTAACATCACTTACATCATCTGAAAATTGCTTGTTTCCGGAGAGTAACTTAGTTTATTATCCCCCACGTGGCCGTAAGATTTTGCAGCTATTTTTTGACAATACAGTTATTTTTTTATATTTATATTTCGAAGTCGGAGAATTTGTATAACCTTCATGTATGTCATAAATCAGTTTTGATCATACAATTTTGCTCTATGTAGTTTCGATTTGGTACAGTTAATTTTTTTTCGTTCAACAGAATAATTCTTAAATTGATATTTAAGGGGTGGGGGTTGCTTCAGTCTCCCAAACCCCACTCTCCGTGGGTGCGCCAAGGTTTACTATAAGAGAAGTCGAGGAAGGTAAAATCACGGAAAATTGAATATAAAAAGAGAGGATATACTAATGGCTCCTTTCGTTGCTTATTATACTCGTAGCTCTTATTATATTTTTAATTACAAAATCAGGAGAGATCAGAAAACAAAAGTAAAAGTTGCCTCAAAATTGTCCCACCAAATGTATGGTGTTGTATATCTTATTTTGAACAAAATGTGTGTTTTCTTCTATGGGGATTTCCACGCCGAAATTTTCAATCTAAGTTAAATAATTGTTTTAAATGGATTTTTTGTGAAAAAGTTGAGAGAATGCTGTTTTAATTTCTCATGTCCTGTAATTTCAATTGAGTCTCTATTTGATGTGAACCATTTCGTTTCTTTGTTTTCACAAATGTTACGTCATTATAAATTAGTATAACGAAACAGTGTCCCATCGAATCTGCCAACATAAAAGTAAAGACTGTCCCACATTTTTCAGAAAGTTCCGACAGTTTCCTTCTGAGGGAAAGGGTAGGACTAACTTTATCCACCCACCGACCTAGGCCAGCGACTCACGTCTAATTTATGAAGAGAAATCTATTTAAGATGGAAATTTTAATTTTGAGATGATGTTACTTTCTTATCATATGGGTTCGCTGATACAGAATTTTTCAAAATTTTTATTTTAAAAGGATGGGAAATATGGATTTTTGTTATATCTCACATAATAGAGGTATAACCACGTTTGTAAACGTTAAAAAAACGTATGAAACATGACTTTTTAATCCTTCATTTTTAAATGGACGAAAAAAGGTTAATAACCGATTCATTCACACTAATGACCCAAGTATGTCTCGTTCCTTGTACCTATTGTATACCCTTGCATATTAATGGATCTCCGACCACTTCTACGAAAGAGGTATAATATATATGGTATGCGTCTAGATTATACAAGGGTGGATCAAATATTAACGAGACTTTTGCTACTGAGCGCACAACGGACTGCCACTTGTACAGTGCATTGTTGCAGATGTCAGGAGTTGGGGAAGCACGTGGTATGCAGGTCTGGGTCTGTTTGGCAGTAGCGCTCACGATGACGGAGCAACAAGTGCATCCTTCTGTTGCGCAACGCATTTTTATCAAATTTCTTGCTAACGAAGGTGTAAAACCAGCTGAAATTTTGCAAAGACTAAGTACACAGTTCGGCAATGAAACCTTGTCAAGGGCACGCGTGTATGCGTGGAATAAAGAGTTCGGGGAAGTCGTGAACGGTTTGAAAATGAAATACATGATCGTCGTCCTCGGACCAACATTACGGAAGAGAACATTTCCAGTGTTCTTGACCTTTTTGAAGGTGATAGACGTCTGACGGTTTCTGCAGTTGCATCACAAGTTGGAATAAGCTATGGGAGCTGTCAAACAATCACCACTAAGGATCTAGGGTTCCATAAAGTTTGTGCCAGATGGGTCCCTCGTCTTTTGACAGCAGAACAGAAGATGAGACGTTTGGACATTTGTCAGAAGCTTACCGCACAATTTTCAGAGGAAGGGGATCCTCTTTTGGACAAAATTGTCACCTGTGATGAAACTTGGGTCCATCATTACACACCCGAATCCAAACAGGCCAGTATGCAGTGGCGGAGGCAGGGAGGCAGTCCCCGTTAAAGCCAATACTAGGTTGTCAGCCGGCAAGATGCTTGTGACACTTTTCTTCGACCGGCGAGGAATATTACATATTGATTTCCTGCATGAGCGTCGCACAATAAATGCTGCTTATTACTGTGACCTTCTAAACCGGGTAAAGACATCCTACCGTTCCAAAACTGTGAACGACCAATTCGAGACTTCATCCTCCTTCCTGACAATGCTCGGCCCCACACTGCAGCCCTAACTTGCACCAAATTACAGCAAATGAGATGGACTGAACGTGCACATCCTCCTTATAGTCCTGATCTATCACCCTGTGATTTTCATTTGTTTGGGCCACTTAAAGAAGCACTAGGAGGACAACGATTCCAGGACAATGCGGGGGTTCAGGCCTTTGTGCACAATTGGCTTGTGACACAACCCTCGTCTTTCCATGATGCTGGGATTAAAAATCTACCAATCCTGTGGGAAAAATGCATTACTAAAGGAGATTATGTAGAAAAATAATTTGTATATTATTCTGCTCAATACATTTGCAAAAAAAAAGTCTCGTTCATATTTGATCTATCCTCGTACTTGTACTTTTGATCGATTTTAATGTTTACGTATTTTTTGGGAATACAAAAAACGTATTCCCAAATGTTTTACAGCGTGAGTATATGAAAGTCAAGGTCTCAAGAATAGAATCAAATAGTAAATAGGGATATTCAATTAAATTACCAAATTTGTTTTGCATTTTAGGTTTGTAATGAACTTAGTACAATTGGGGAGTTAACTTATTACACTTTACAAACTACTACGTCCTGTATATGGATAATAATTACTAAATAATATTGGCATGCAATATTATTATTAGCACACTGTACAAGGTAATAATGAAATTCACAATGCGGCTAGTCATTTGTACATAACTTATTTCTTTACACGCAGTAATTGTTTTGGTCTCGAAATTATTCAGAAGTACTTTCTGTAAGAGTTAAGTGATATTGCAAAGGATATAACTTTTTTTGTTTCAATGTGGCTTCTTACCAAAGATAGTGACAAACTGTCCCTCGGCATAGAAGTCGTGAAAGCCAATGAAAGCGTGATTGGAGTCAGAAAGTCCCGTGGGTGAAGGAGCGCGCTGGAACAAATGAGCCAGCGCT
This sequence comes from Laupala kohalensis, assembly GCA_002313205.1. Taxonomy (NCBI): domain Eukaryota; kingdom Metazoa; phylum Arthropoda; class Insecta; order Orthoptera; family Trigonidiidae; genus Laupala; species Laupala kohalensis. The sequence goes on along the minus strand of NNCF01129791.1, from coordinate 74,554 downwards.
TGCGCTTCTGCCTCTGAGTTCAGTACTGCGAGGTGCCCACCTTCCGCTTGACAAACTTCTCGAGCTTCCCACCATGTGCCTCCTTCCTCGTGCATCTTGAAGCGTCCGACGCCTGCGAACATCTCATATCCAGGAGGAGATCGTGGTTCCACTGCGAACAAAGGTTTCAATTACAACATTTTAATATTTACCTTGTTCACCAGACGTTAATCTTCCATTATCACTTCAATTTCTCCTTTGACATGCTAAGAGATGGTGGATATTTATTTTACTTACGGCTTAAGGCGTGAGGAGACTACACAGTGGTACTGGTGTACAGCAGATTTGTGTTATGATTATAAATTTTTAAGGCTGATTAGGTAATGGTGTGTTTTTATTTATGCCCTTAAGAATTTATTGGTACGAATACCCTGTCGAGCATTGCAGATTTGCATGTGTCTCTACGAATTTCGTTTTATTCTGTTTTTAACCAGATACTCCTTGACAATTTGAAAAAAGTGTGAGGTTGATAATTACATATTTCATTGAAAAAGCGAGTTAGGTTTGAGTGTTCGAATTTACCACGATATGGCTCAAAGATTATGCCCAGTTTAAATTTTATTTATGTTTTTATAGCTGCTGATCCCCAGATTGAGTTTTCGTAGGAAAGAATTTGCCTGATCATAGTTCGGTGACTGTGGAGTTGATTTGAGTTGTAGGGAGGATTCACATTTTAAGAGAATGCAGTTGGTGGAATTGTTATGTTTCTTGCGAGATACGATAGTTATGTATTTCCCAGATAGTCGTCTTCCAAAAAGATTCATACGTTATTAATAAGTCAAAGTGCCGCGACATGGCTGTATAGTCCGCACACCAAGAAAATTGACACAGTATTTAACGACACGATGAGAATAATCTCTGGTTGCATCACACCAACCATGTTATTCTGACTTCCCGCTCTCAGCAACATAGAACCTCCAACCGTGCGCCGCCAAAGAGTCCTTCTGAGAACTATGTCATAAATGCTAATCAGGACTTGCCCATACATGCGGACCTGTCGGGAGACTATGGACGCCTTAAATCCCGCCGACCAGCTGCCGTGGTAGCGGGATACATCACTGAGGATCATGCGGAGGAATGGAAGAGAGATTGGAGGCAGCAGGCGCCCTCTGAGTACCATTTACTCATGAGCATGGGAACTTTGCCGGAAGGTTCTCATCTTCCTCGAAGCATCTGGGTCGCCTTGAATCGCGTGCGCAACGCTGGGCAGCTGGTGCGGCGACTCACTCTATAGGTGGGTCATGCGTGTGACTGTGGTGAGGTGAAACAGACTATGATCCACATCATCTCCGATTGTCCTCAGACGTTTTGCGGGCAGTATGAATGACTTTGTTAGTGCCTAGACGGAGGCTATGGGATGGCTTAAAGATTTAGACATTATATTGTAATATGCAATTTGTGATATGCCATCATAGGCCCACTGTATTTTTACGTGTGTTTTGTGTATTTCATACAAGTTGATGTATTTTGTTTTATTATGTACGCAGCCATTCACTAAACAAATAATAAGTCAATCTGCCATATTTCACAAAGGATGAATTTGTGAGATGAAGATTGAGCCAACGTCTCTAGAGCTCTTATCGCTAGACTACATTGCGAATTCAGTTTCGATATAAAAGTACGCACAATTTGAATCATATTTAAATTTATGGTTAACTACACGACCCTGGGCTTGCATCCATCTCCACTGCTACATCTTGTTGTGGTCTTCACCAAAGATTGAAAAAAGTCCGAATGAGCTTTCAAGAAGTTGGCTTTTATTCCCAATGTATTCAAAAACAAATCTCAAGTGTGGTTTCGACGCATTAATATGTTCGTGAGTTATCGCGGGAACAAAATTCTTGACATACATCATCCGGATCAGCGGAGAACATTACACGACAACTCATGTCGTTCATCTGCAATGCCTGAGACGCATAGATGCCGAAATCGAAGAGAAACACTCAGAGACCTCCAGTTTACTGGTGGAATGATATGATTGAAGAACTCCGTAAAATATGCCATTCTCCAGAATACTATTAAACGAGCAAGGGGTAAGCCAAATTACAATATTCGCCAGCAAAAGTATATAGAGATCCGAAGAGAGCTTAAATGAGCTATAAAAGAAAGCAAGAGACAACAATGGAATGAGTTATGCCAAACTGTAGAGAGTGACCTTTGGGGAAGGTCATACAACATCGTCATGGCTAATCGTGGGAAATCGCCACGTTTAGCGCCAAGCTACCCTAAACTACTGGAGAATATTGTCAGAACTCTGTTCTCACAGCAGCATGAGACCAACCTAGTTGTCAGTCTCTGAAGAATCGATACCTACTATTACAATGGGTGAACTAAAGTTAGCTTATAGCTCTTTGGAGAACAGAAAAAACAGATCTGGATGGAATCCCCAACTCTGTCTTCAAGGCAGCGATGAAGAAGCACCATCAAGATTTTCTGCAGTCATACAATGCATGTCTGCAAGAAGGTATATTCCCCCGACAATGGAAGCGACAACTTGTACTCCTTTCGAAGGGTCAGGGATTATTTGAAGATCCATCCTCCAATCGTCCAATATGCTTGCTAGACACAGCTGGTAAAGAGTTGGAAAGGATTATCTTTAATTTACTGCTTCAATTCACGGACGGGTCAAACGGCTTGGCAGACAATATGAAAGTCTCGTTCAATAGCGAACGCCATCACGAAAGAAATCAACATAACTCAGAATGCTATTCAAGGCAAGAGGTGGAATAGGGGTAGTAAGCATTACAGTGCCATCGTAGTCCTGGAAGTCAAGAACACTTTCAACACGGCAAGATAAAGCTGCATAATGTTAGCACTGAAGGTCATGGGGATCCCTTCGTACATTAGATGAGTCACTGGGAATTACTTCCGAGANAATGGCATCCTGTGACTTGATGTTGGAGTTTGAGAGAGCAGCAGACCAAAGGTCTCATCGGTTTAAGGCAGATGTGGCAGCGAAGATCATGGGTGTAGCTTGACCTCTAAGGCTGTCTCTTATACACATCTAGATGTGTATAAGAGACAGGTCTAGAGGTGCGTAAATAATTGGATTGGCGGATGACGTTGCAGTGGTCATCGTAGCCAAGCTCCTAGAGAAAGCCACATGCATAGCGGATATTCTGTTGCGATTATTCGCGGATGGCATTCCATTGTTGCCCTACAATCGCTGACCATAAGACGCTGACCTTAATGAAGCGGTTCTCGTCAGAAGTCGAAAGGTTACTCAGTCCATCACTCTGACTATTGGAGATTCAGAGATTCGTTCTCAGCGTTTAGTGAGATACCTTGGCGTACTCATTGACTCACGACTGAACTCCAAGGAAGATCAACCTGCAGAGTGTAAGTAGGAAGGCCGCAAAAGTTGAGACCGCCCCGTCACGCATAATACCAAACATCGGTGGTCGAGACAAAATCAGAGGACACTCCTGGCGTCTGTAAGCTCGTCAATCTTGTTGTATGCTCCTCCAGTATGAGCCGCTGCAGTAAGTATGCAAACGAAAAATAGTCTCAACATATCGCAGAAGTACATTGAGGGTACAGTGCTTTCCGTACAGTATTCTATGAAGCAGTTTGTGTGATATCGGATATCGAACAGCACGCAAATGAACGGAAGAGAAAATACATGAGACGACGTCAGGACACCGAGGCGTTAAAGATAGTCTCTGTAGCTGAAGAAAGAGAAATCACCATGGCAGTCTTGATGGGATAGTGTGGATAAATGATGGTGAACGCACAGACTCATCTCAAGCATAAGCGAGTGGACCAGCAGACGTCATGGTGAAGTAGAGCACTACGTCACCCAAATCCTAACAGGTTGTTTCCGTTCGTATCAACACCGGGTTAAACTGGATCACATTCCGACGTTACCTGTGTGTCCCGAAGTTGTGGAGGATGCAGAGCACGTATTCTTCGTATGCCCTCGCTTCCAAAGCGAGAGAGATGAAATGTATTGACTCGTGGACGGTTGTCCTGAGCCCGAAGTAATACTTACCCTGATGCTAGTGAAAAGAAGCGTGGGAAACAGTGACCAGTTACTCATTCTTCCTTATACGAACCCAACGTCTTCGGGAGAAGGAAAGAAAAACACTCCAATACGAGAAGAGGCCAGGTGCTACTTAACTCCTCTCACGAAGTAATGTTTGACCGCGGTCACGCGGGAGGTGTGATGGCGTAAAGACGGGTGGTTTTAGTGGGTAAAATTCTCACACGCCTTGTGGTACTGACTACATCATTCTACCAAGCGCGGCAAGGTACATTAGGTGATGGTGTAACTACTAGTATAGTCTCCCATGCCGACTGTGTCACGTACGAGGATCCAGGCTAAATGTCTTATATCGACCTTTGTAGCCCATATACCTTTCTTGAGCATTTCTTCCTCTTATGTTTGATACTCCCTTTTTGCTTTCCTTCAACAACTTTTGTTATCATCGACCCCGATGTTATTAGCCTTCGAGGGCTAGGGCGTATCTTTCCTCTACCTACTCTACTCTTTCTCTACAAGGTAAGGTTTAATGCGACGCGTGCCCAGACCTGAATGGAGCAGGGGTTTTCTACGGAGCCTTTGGGATACCAGTCGACCTCCCAAAATAAGAAGTCTTACCTGGACATGCGGGACTCTGTCTAGATGAACCGTTATCCCCTGGCTTCTCGTGGGAGCATTATAGAAAATGTATCTAATTCTAATTCTGTAAGTCACCTTGAGGAGACTAAAGTTTCAATACAGGGACGGAATAAACATCAGAGGGTGTTGTTAAAGCTCGGGGAGCTAATTACTGAGATACATGAGTTCCTAAAACAAAAAGACAATGTGATGGAGAAATCCAGGCATTTACAAGAACAATCCACAGTTGGATCGATGTACTAGGTGTCATGGAAGCACTTACAAGTGATGTCCTAGTGACAGAAGAAGAAAATTCAGACGTCTTCCAGGAGTCTTCAAACAGAAAAGAATGTATTCCTGTGTATCAGCAGTCGGATGACCATCCGAGGTTCAAGACTTCAGAAGTGCACGTGACAACCGAGAAATCTATTGTTCTGCTTTCTGACCAACAGGAAAGTGTCTGGCAGGTAGTTGGTGCCACGACCCAAAGAAGAGAAACCGTACGCCCTAGTACTGAAAGCAGTAGAGGGTCAGTCATATGCTGACATTCTTCGGCGTGTGAAGGAGGCACCAGAATTCCAAGATCTGTGTTGAAATATTGCCGAGATCCGGAAAATGGCATCCTGTGACTTGATGTTGGAGTTTGAGAGAGCAGCAGACCAAAGGTCTCATCGGTTTAAGGCAGATGTGGCAGCGAAGATCATGGGTGTAGCTTGACCTCTAAGGTGTCCCTTGAGCTCAAAGACCTTGATGAGCTCATTCCAGGAGTTGACATCAGTATGGGAATTTTGATGAGTTGAGAGGGTATTGAGGAAATGGTTGTCACGTCCCTTCGCAAAGCGTATTGTGGCACTCAAACAGTTGTGGTTAGCTTTCCGGCAAACTTTTCTCGGAAGGCCATTGATCTGGGGAAGATTAGAACTGGTTTGGTGAACAGTCGAGTCCGAGAGAAACTTGTCGTTTCCAGGTGCTACAAGTGCTGGGCTTTCGGGCACATGGCTTGGACTTGTATTGGCCAGATAGGATGAACACTTGCTATCGCTGCGGAGAGAAAAGCCATAAGGCAAAGACTCGTCTCAAGTCTCCAAGCTGCTTCCTTTGTAAAGAAAAAGAAGACAAAAGTCATGTTTCGGGTGGCCCACAATGTCCGTTCTTCCGTGAAGGTTTATCCGCAAACCAAAGAAACGAACGATGAAGATTATTCAGCTTAATCTTAACAAATGGGAAGCAGAAAAAGATCTATTAATGCAAACAGTACATGAGTTGTTTGTAATGCACAGTGCTTAATGCAAACACTGATGTTGTAATAGTTTGTGAGGAAATAGACTCGCCAAAATGAAAGTCGGACGCAACATGCCGTGCACCCATCTGGGTCTGCGGAGATCACATCCAAGAATATACGCAGACACTTTGCGATGTTACGCCTTGATGAAAGTAAATGATATATGTTTACAGCGTCTACGTTTTCCCGAATCTTTCACTTGACCAATATACGACATTATTGGACCAATATACAACATTATTGATCGCAGACGCTAGAGGTCGACAACCATTTACCATCGCTGGCGACTTTAATGCTTGGGCGACAGTCTGGGGTAGTAGAAGAACTAACAAGAGAGGCGAAGCGCTTCTTGACACTTTTGCCTCTTGGGACCTCGTGTTAGTAAATAAGAGATCTACTCCTACTTTTGTTTGAACGGGTACAGATCATTCTCAATTTAATCTTTTCGAGTGACTGTCTAAGAAGAAAAATTGTTTCTTGGAAAGTTCGAGACTTCTATACGCACAGTGATCACATGGCTATTGTCTATGAAGTAGAGGAACAGGTTAAAGGTGGTAAGGTAGGGAAGAGACGTGGTGTTTCTTGGAAAATACGCTTCTTCGATCGGGAGGCGTTTACTGCTATGTTAGATGGCAATATTAAACTCTCCGGAAAGGTGGGCGAAATGTCTGAAGAACTAATGGTCTGCTTAGCCTTTGATGCATACATGATGAGATCACAAAAACTGTGTCGATGCCGATGGAATGAGTTAAAGCTGAACACCGAAGGCATAAACATCGCACTCGAAGGCTCGCCCAACGAGCGCGAGGGAGTCCAAGCTATGACTGTCTGAGCGACGAACATGAGGAAGTCAGGCGAACGCTGCGAAATTAAAACCAGCAGGAAGTCTAGTTTGAAAGAAATATGAAGTGATGTGGACTGTGGGGTAGGTCATACAAAACAGTACCGGCTAGATTAAAATATCTAACTACTACACCTCTCTCTTGTCCACAGTTCCTAGAGAGAATAATCTCCTGATTGTTTCCTTCTCAACAAACAACATCGAGATTTCTGCACCCAATATCACTGACGACTCAAATCTCATAAGTCCAGTTACCGACTTCGGCAATTGCAGGCCTGGAGTAGTTTCTCTTCAGGAACTACTCCAGGCGTGCAAGAAATTGAAAGACTCAAAAGCACCCTGCCCAGATGGAATACCTAAACTGGCACTCAGGGTAACTATCGAATACCAACCAGAACACTCTTTCTTTTACTTAAAGGAAAATCCACCAAATGAACCGGTCTCCTATCATATAATCTGTATGTTTGATACTTCTGGTAAAGTACTAGAACTTATTATTTGCAACCGACTGAAAACCTTAACAGAGAGCGATCGTGGTCTCTCCGAAACCCAATACGCTTTCAGATCAAGATCTTCTGTGAATGCCATTGATGTAGTCATTAACATTGCACGTACAGTCATTGAAGGTAGGTAGGACGGAGGAACAAAGACGTACTGCGCACTCGTCACCCTAGATGTAAAAAATGCATTTAACACTGCAAAATTGAGGTGAAAATTGGACGCTCTGCAATTGTTGGGTATACCTGATGAAGATAATTGCTACTTCAATGGGAGACATCTTAGGTACTGGACCGACCATGGCCTGAAAGTCTATGTAATAAAGTGAGATATTCCTCAGGGTTAGTTCTTGGCCCTATCCTTTGGAACATAATGTATGACATGGTTTCGAGACTTCCACTTCCAGGAGAAGCGAAGACTGTTGGCTTTGCCGACGATGTAGCAATGATTGTTGTTGGGAAATTACTTGAGGATGTCTCTCTCTCTCTCTCAGCCAACCAAGCCGTGACTACTATTCGCCGGTGACTGGTATCAGTTGGACATAAACTTGCGGAGCATAAAACGTAGGCCGTACTCATATCCAGCCGAAGGCAGGAGACACCATAACTCTCAGAGTACGTGGCTGCGATATTTCGTCCCAGCATTCTGTAAAATACTTGGGAATTCAGATCGATGAGAGGCTGCGATTTGATAAGCATCTCTCCAATGTCAGTTTGAAGGCGTCTGAGGTAGCTAACGCACTGGCGCGATTAATGCCTAACGTTGGAGGTCCTAGGCAAGTCCGGCGAAAACTCTTATATGGCGTTGTTGTCTCCATCCAACTCTACGCCGCCTCGATTTGGTCATGTTCCTTAGCGATCAAAGCTTGTGGACGAAGAGCCAAGTCA
>NNCF01129791.1:40189-66212 GCA_002313205.1 Laupala kohalensis | reverse complement strand
TATATATATATATATATATATATATATATATATATATGACGCTGGACTTATCGCCTAGTACCTACCATTCAGAGATGGGTAAATAGAGTTGGATCATTACGTCACCCAGTCTCTAACTGGGAATGTGTGTTTTAAAGCATAGCAGCATCGCCTTAAAGTGATTGACGACCCATCATGTCCAACAGAAACCGTATCGTTTTCAATTGCGCACTCTTTCAACAGGATAGAAAAAGAGTCTCGACGAAAAACTGTCACCAGATAACGTCGTGAAACTAATGGGAGAATCAACTGAGAACTGGAGCAGACTAGCAAATTGGATAGCCCGCACTATCAAAGAGCTACGATCTCTGGAGAGAAAGAGACAAATATCTGTGGTTGATAACTAGGAGTAACGATTAGCTCTCTCGCTCCCGTGAAGTATTATGCCTGACGGTGATTCCGCGGGATGCGGCGAAGTAAATAGAGGTGTTTTGAGTGGCTCGCGACGATCTACATCTTCACATATCCCCGAAGTGCGGAACCTGCAGGGCATCTCTTAGCAGATTTATTCACCTACCCTGGTAAAAAATCTTCATTAGGCTCCATCGCCAAAATTTGAAAATAGGTTCTCCTAGAGCCAATTTGTAAAGAGACGGACAGATCTCTATTTTTTTCGACCGATTACAATACTTCTCTTATACAATCTATATAATTGGAAAGTAAAAATGTCACTCAGATAGTCAGACTATCCTAATCTGCTCTTAACGATGTATTGTTATATATAGACTATCCCAATCTACTTTTGAGGACACATTTCAATTGTTCGGAGCTAAGCCGGATGTACATCTGTAACACATCTCCTTCAACTATAATTCACTGCAATCCTATGATTAGTATAAAATATTATAAAATAACCATTAATTCAACATTAATCTTTGACAATGAAATTTTCTTGTCATAGGTAGACGTTTAAAACATACTTTAAATCAAACTTCTACAACATTTTTTCACTGAGATGGAACCAGATCTAATCCTTCTCGAAAACAATGATAAATGTTATGGCATTTTATTGTTGTGAATGTTTTTATTGCTATGAAGGTTTTTGGGTAGCCATCTCCAGAAATATGAATCGGGTAAAGTCGAATATGTTGGCAAGTGATGGCTGCAGCAGCTCGAAAAGCTTTTTATAAAAAAAATTGACATCAGTAAAATGTATAATTTATCATACTTTGATAGTTTTGTCGACCTCCCTCAATTACCACACTCTTCTCAAAAGTCAAAGTCCGCACACTTTAAATGAGAGTTAAAGTTTATACTTTGGTGAGATTTTGTAAAGGAACGTCTTAGAAGTTAGATTCATATTTTGTTTAATTACTTCAGTGAGGACATGGACATTCTGAGACAATTATGGTCAACACTAAGCAACAACATCTAGCACAACGTGTATATTAAGCATTATTTCAATCTTTGTTTCCAGAAAATCACCCAGATTATTATACATTTTGATCACTATCATATTATCATACAGTATTTTAATTTTTATTTCAGAGTTACACATTTAATGCCTGCAACATCCTTTACTGTTTGCAAGTTTTCCTATTTAGTAGGATGCTGTCAATCAAGTCTAATTTCCACTTCTTCATGGAGATTTCTGGACTATGATTTTTGTATTTCTTGGGATTCTGAGATACTTATAGTTATCCAAGGGTATGTGCACTGCTTGACATCGTCTCTTCAGATACTGTCAGATTCTCCTGGCATGTCAATAGATTATGGAAACAGGAGGAAGGTCATTGCCTCAATGCGGGAACCTTATGCGAAAAGAATGAGAAACCCCCACTCAACCTGGCGAAGTATTAGATAACTTATATGACACATGTAGACCAAGTAAGAAAATAAAGCTTATAGTACACAGAAATTAGCAAAAATTCATTCAATTTTGAAATAAGAAAAGAACAATATTAAAATTTTCTTATTAGTGGTTCGTGTCATCACCAGGTGACAACAAATCGTAACAAAAGCTGCAAAATAATTGAAAATGAGATATTGCACAATAATATAACATAGTATATTACTACATTCAATTTTCATGTTATTTATAAAACTTTCCTCATAAATAGTGGTACTAATTCTACTATTAATTAATTATTAATAGTAATTCCATTATATAGTCAAGATCAATATCTAAATTACCACTTACCTGTTTGTAGGCGTATGATTTGAGAACTATAAGGTTGTAGCACATTAGTTTTTGTCACTGTTCACTTTGTGGTATCCCTTATTCGATAGCAGGTTTATTTTCCATGGGACGATACGAAAAAACTCCACTGAATGTGAAATCAAAAATCAAAATTGTGATGAAACACATTAAGAAAATTTTATTTTTGTACTGAATCACAGCATCATTTAATTAGATATCTTTTCTTATGAGAAATAAGTTCTTTGAAGAGCTTCTTGAAAAGTAAAAATTACTGGTGTGTTATGTTCCAAATGATCACTAATAACAATAATAAGCTATATCATTATGGTAGTAAAATAAGGAATGTAGTGTTGCCAGATAGTTAACCCCATGAAAGTCTTGAAATTCATCTTGGGCAATAAAACCATAGTTGTCTAAAAGCTATGCCAACCATGAAATCTTTGCTCATCAAAGATGGTTTTTATGAATCAAAAATATGGCTTGTAATTTTGCTGTCACGATTCCTCATACTTTCAAGGGTCTCAGTTAATATATCATATCAAAAACTTAATCTCTTGGTTTCATCACTACCAAAAGTGTGAGTACACCACTTTTATAACTTTTTTCATTTATTGATTTACACTGATAGAGATACTGCTGACATGTCTACGAACAGTGCTGCTGATGTTTGTGTTATTTAATGGCATAAAAATAAGAGCTGTAACTAAGAAATTAAAATACTTGACAAGCTATCTGCTGAAATATCACTACTGGTGGTTGGTACTGTTGGCACGTTTATTACAATGTCAGTAAAGCAATTGTATACCTGTAATTTATCTATAAAATTATAAACACTTATCAAGCCGATTTTTATAACAAATTTATTTATTATACTATATACTTATTTGTCTAGTTATTACTTATATTTTATAAGAGCTTATAGTTGGGTTTGTAGGGGGGTAAGTTGACAATTCATGTATTTCTATATAATGACAATTCTATACAATTCCCTGCCCAAGAATATAAAAGACATTATGAAATTGAATATCTTCAAATCCGCGGTTAAAAACTACCTCCTGCACCAGTACTTCTATACTGTAAAAGAATTTATTGATTTTAATAAAAGTTAAATCCGTTATGTACTTTATCACGCCATTGCTGTAGCACTTTTTAAATAACTTATAACAATTTCAAAAACTATTTTCTTGCATGATTGTGTTGCCGTATGGCTCATATTTATTTTTTTATGTGTACTCAACTTTGGCACGGTTGTGTACATTAATTCTGTAGCCCCATCCTGGCCCGGGTTTTTCTCCATTTTTCCTTCGGGTAGAGGCGGATTTCTTATACAGGTTCTCTAGGCTTTGTCTAGGGACCTGTTTATTGTAACAATAAATCGTGAATTTAGTTGTTTTTTCAACTCTTATGATTTTTAAACACTATACTCAGAATAATCTATAGTTCGATAATAACCATGTAAATTTACAAACATTTTTGCGTTAAATTACAAACATTGACATTATATATGTATTATAACTCACAGCTAACCTTTTATCTTATCTAGGAACTTTTGCTGAAATTTTTTGAATCCGCCTCTGCCTTAGGGTCCTTGATCGGAATTGATGGGATGGTCCCTTGTTTGCTTCCGGAGAGTAAATTAATTTATTGTCCTCCATGTGGTCATACGCAGTTTGTACTGTTTTTTGACAATAAATTTAAATTTATTAATCATGTACGCATGGGCAAGAAATTTCAACAAAATTTGGAAAATATCTTTGCTTTCAGTTGAATCTCAAACTTTACAATAGTTATTATCTCAGATAACTTTGTCAGTTACTATCTCAGATAACTTTGAAATCTGTCAATATCAATTTTTTATTAGGTCCCGCAACAGAGTTTAAACTTTCAAAAAAGGGAAAATTTGAAAAAGTTTAATATTTAGAAAACCATAACATGGAAAGGAGTCTTGTCTCAAGGATGAAAATCTATGCACTCTACATACACGTATGTGTAAGCAAAAAAAAATTAAGTCTCATACTTTATCCCTTCCTTCAGAAAATTGCATTCGAATACACATATGTATTCACTTTCAAGCATTCAATTCAAGACGAGAAATCGATTAGACGTAGGTAACTATAGAAATTAAATATGCATTGAAATTATAGCATAGAATGTGCTGAACACAATGTCAGTTGTTTGACGAGGCTAGACCAAACCAATCTTGAGATATCTAAGTTTACATAAACTTGAGATACCTAAGTTAACATAAACGCTCACAAAGGACAAAAACTGTGGGCGCGGTAGAAGAAAATCCGCAGCTATTTTGAAATCAGACATGGTAAATATTTTTGAATTCTGTTTTTAAAACTTCCAATAACACTAGAAACAATTAACACATAATTACATTTTTGAAGGGGTGCGGCGATATGCCCTGGATCTCTTAGGCCCAATTTCACCAAATGTAGACTAAACGCGATTTCCGTAAACTCGATTGGGAAAATGGAATCGCGATTACGGTTTGTGCATTTCACCAAGCAAATCTAATCGTCGATTATGTTAATCGATGTTTTTGACAAATTCTCTAGGTTGGTAGTAATTTTACAACGCATTGTGGGTAATTTGAAGACAAATGAAGCGAGAAAGAAGCGTCCAGGAAGCGTCATGCGTCCCTTTAAATACATGTGTTTGTGGCTTCTTGTTCTTCTTGTTCGTACGTGCGTTTCTGGTGGTGTTTGTTTGTGAGGTAGTTGCTGATTGATTTTGTGGAGAGTGTTAGTTTGTGGTTAGTTTCAGGGTGGTTTTAATTTTCATTTTATTTTAGCTTTTTCATTTTATTCATTTTATTAATTTCAGGGTTGGGTTGAAGTTTTATTATATTCTAGGTTAGTTATTTTCATTCTTATATTATATTTTATCAGTGTGGTGGTTTCAGGGTTGTATTTGGTTATATTTTATATTATTTGTGGTAGTTTTAGTATTTTTCATTTGTTCTCTAGTTTTTCTGTTCTCTATTATTTTAAAATTTGGGTGGTATAGTGTAATTTTGTTGTAGTGTGTCTTTGAGTGTTTGTTTGTGTGTTTCATTGATTGTGTGTGTATTATGTCTGAATGTATTATGAGTCAGAAGCGTAAGCGCAGCCCTAATTTTACAATGAAAGAGAAGGAAGCACTCCTTCTCATCCTGGAGAGACTAGAAGTTTATGCCATCGTGGAAAACACGAAAACAGATGCAGTGACACTGAAAGACAAGATGTTAATGTGGGGAAACATTTCCAAAGAAATATGTGCAGTGTCAGGGAGTTATAGAACTGCAGAAAATTTAAAAGGAGCGTGGGATAACATGAAGAAAAATGCACGTAAACATGCAGCGAGAGAACGCCAGCAACAATTTATTACAGGTAAGTTTCATTTTTTGTTTTTTCTAGTGTTGTTTATTTTTGAGTTTATTCATCAACTTGATATTTCTTTTAGGAGGAGGACCCTCAATACTATCGTATGATCCGATTTTGGAGAGGGTGAAGGTGTTGTTGGGGAGTGGTGCAGTAGGGTACTACAATGATTATGATGCAGATGGCTATGACCAAGGTCAGATATGACGTATATAATTATGTAGTAATTGGTTAGATATAATTATTGGAAAGCAGAATCTAAATGTTGTCATCTTTGTTTTTCCTTAGATCGTGAGGAAGCAGGACCCTCATCTAGACCGGATGTGGCGTCCACGTTTGATGACCCAGTCTCTCAGGTACAGTGAGATTATTTATGCATGAAAAAAAGTGATTTGAGAACAATATTTACAGTTGTTAACACTTTATTGCCACAAGAATGAATAATGCAGGAAAATAATGCAAGAATTTATGCATGACAAAAGAAAATTTGAGTACAATCTTTAGTTACTTTATTCTTGTGGCAGAAAAGTTAATTGCAACTTTACTGATAACTTTATTATGTGATATATTCAGTGGCCTATCTATAATTTGACCTGAACTCTTAGCAGATAAAATTGAAGTTGATAAGTGGCCTACTTCGTAAAAGTGTTACCACATTATTAATTGTTATTGATAACACCATATTAATAATGTCATATTAATAACTTTAATAAATAACTTCTTTTCTATTCCAGATTTGATGAGTTCACATACTTTATTAAGATATAATAATTATAAAAAATTTGTGCTGTAGAACCATTTTAATATAAAAATCTTTACTTGTTTTGCTAACCAACTCTCATCACTAGTTGAGCTCATAGTTTACATACTAACTTCTATCCTTTTTTAAATGTTATAAAAATATTCTCATTCTTGTTTTAGTATGATATTGTACTGGAAGAAGAAGTAGTCCCAGAACCCATCGAGGCAATTGAAACCCCTCTGCCGGAGGTTCCTGCTCCTCATACAACCTGCCACAGAAATCGGGAGGGACCGAGAAATTGGGGGCAGAGTAGACGACGGCCTACTCTGTCCAAGGATAAGAAGTTGGAAGCGGCGAAAATAGAGGCACTGGAAGCCTCAAAGGAACTGGCACAATTACAGTGCCAGATTTTGCTAAAACAAAATGAGTGCTTCGAGAAAATAAGTGCAACTATGGACGAGATAGTAAAAGTAAGGTTAGAAAGGGAAAGAGAACTTTTGAAGCAGGAAAAAATCAGAACAAATGTATTGGAAAGAAATAAAAAATAATTTATTCAATTTATTAAGTTTCTATAATAATTAATTATCTCCTGTCTCACAATAAATCTACCATTTTGGTGATTTGCCTCCCTTTCTCCCATATCCCCTTGCTGCATCAATTCTTCCCAAGGTAGATGAATCACATCAGGGTCATCTGGAGGGAGTTCTTCACCCGCTCTTCTCAGAATGTTATGAAGCACTGCTGTGGCAACAATAATAGCAAAGGTTGTCTGTATGTTCAGTCTCATTCCTAATGCTAGTACTGGAAATCTTCTTTTCCATACTCCAAAAGTCCTCTCCACAACATTCCTTGTTCGTATGTGACTCGCGTTGTATACTTGTTCTTCTTGGTTTCGTGGAACTTCTATTGGGGTAAGTAAGTAGTCTCTGCACGGGTAACCAGAATCCCCCAAAAGAAGTCCCTCGTATTCACCGTTTTCAAATTTGGCACAAATTCTAGAATTATTAAAAATTGTGCTATCGTGTGCACTTCCTTGCCACCTGGCCACAATGTTTGAAAACTCCATGCACTCATTTGTGATGGCTTGTACATTGATAGAAAAGTACCCTTTCCTATTGCGGAAAGGTTCTGCAATTTCACTGCCCGGTGATGTAATTCGCACATGTGAACAGTCAATAGCACCTAACACACGGGGAAAACTAGCAACAGAGTAAAATTTCTGCTGTGTTGCTTGCATCTCCTGCATTGTGGTGGGGAATGTAATATAGCGAGGCATCAGTCTTGCAATAGCTGCACTCACTCGGTGGACGATTCGATGGGCAGTGGGTGCACTAAAGCCACCAAAATCAGCAAGCTCCTGAAGGTGGCAGTTTGTAGCGTAGTATCGCAATGTTACCAATAACTGGTTCATTGGTGATACAGAATCATTCCTACAATAAAAATTACAAGGTGGATGAGTGTTTTCAAGTAAAAAAATAAGTATATGTACGTGATTATTATTAATATACATATTTATATATATTAATTAATTAGATAATAAAACTTCAATATCATTATTTTGCATATAAAAACAAATCAAACATTGCTTCCTTGTGTTCAAGCAGTAATCGAAAATATAAATTAATCACTGATATCTTGAGGTTGTATGTACGTAAACGAGGTGAAAATTGAACTTACTTGTCTGATGGAAACTCTAATTGGTTTTCAATTTCATCCAGAACATTCAGGGCTGATGTCTTGGACAGGCGAAATCGCGAAACGAAATCTACCTCGTCCAACTCATCAAAATAATTGGATCTCTCTCGAATCCAACGTGGACGCCTTTGTGGCTCCTCAAATATAAGGTCTTCCACCGTTTCATCCAAACCGTAGCAGAACATTGCGACAAGCAAAGACAAATATAGAGAAAAGAAAAATTTCAGCACACGAACCTAACCAACAAACCGACAAGCACGAGTGAAGTACACAAACAATATGGCTGACAAATTTCGAGCAGTGCTGGAGAAAATCGCGTTTTGTGCTGGTAATCGAAGGGTCCCCGAGCGTTTAAGAGTAGATCGCGTTTAAGAGTAAATCGAGGTTGGTGAAACGCACATTTCGATAATCGCGATTTACAACTGAGAAGATCTCGTTTAAGGTATTAAACGAACGTGGTGAAATTGGGCCTTAGTATGGATTTGAAGTGTATTTGAAATGTCTTAGAACTTTCTTCCCTGTGCCATCGAAGGGTCTATCTTCGCCACTGAGAGGAATATCTTACCCGTGTATTCGAGTTCAATGAAGTTCCCCTTTGCATCACCTTGACATTCCCCTTGGCGCACCGTCACTTCGGAGGGAGGCTGGATAAGCGACGCCGTAGTTCCGCTGACCCGCTGCACGTGCACACTCACTAGGGAGTGACCAGAAGCGTTGCGCATGGTCCTTATTTTCAGTTCCATGTTCGTCTGCCTCCCCGCCAAACATTGCTCCTCCGCTGTTACTCCACCTATTACCCATGCCCACACCAACCACAACAGACCCCGGGTATGCATCTTCAACTCTAGAACACAAGGGCAAGGACTTTATTTTCAGCACGACTGTGTTGAAATCTATGCATGAGAAATAATACACGAAATGATATTTAAATCTATAGGACTATACTTGAAGTATTTGCCTATGTGGGGTCGGCAATGCATAATGATACAATGACATGAAATATACTTAATGACAATAAAATGTACGGTTACCGGCAAATTTTTGTAATGATCCAATCTGATAAACTCCAGGATGATGATAAGGTTTTTGGCGGAATAATATGGACGATGAAATTACATTTATTTTCATTCTTGTCTTTCGCGGAATATGAAAAAGCAAAAATGCTGTGATTTGACACTCACCCCCCCCCCACCAATTTTGCAAACGAATCAATATTCGTTAGAAAATAAATTGACGGGAAAGATATGTTTTGTTTTCAACTGCCTTGTAGCAATTTTGTAAGTTTTTGCAAAACACGATAGCGGTTGGGGCAACTTTTCAGCTCTTCCCTTCCCAACGTTCAGAGAAACAGAACCAACCCCAAGAAACGAAGAGTCAAAATTATTAAAATGGTTTTACCACAAATTGAATATTTATTAATAATTTCTGATGAAACTAGAAAATAAAACTGTATTTAAACTATGAGTCAAAATGTGGTGAAAACAACATCAAAAATTAAAGTTTCCCAAATAACGTTCAAATAAGTTTGT
The DNA here is from genome assembly GCA_002313205.1 of Laupala kohalensis. Classification (NCBI taxonomy): domain Eukaryota; kingdom Metazoa; phylum Arthropoda; class Insecta; order Orthoptera; family Trigonidiidae; genus Laupala; species Laupala kohalensis. The sequence continues at coordinate 56,699 of NNCF01129791.1, read as the reverse complement.
AACAACATAATATTGTAGTGAAAAGTAGTGGTAACTCATATCATAAAAATATGTTATGGGCGTGTGTTTTGCACTTACGTTCAGCGTACCGGGATATTTTATGACAATTTTTATTCCGCGGTGTATATTATTTGAACTAATTGGTATTTAATTAAAAAAGGTGTTGACTGAATCTCCGTCAACTGTTTTGTCTCCCTGTGTAGGATCACAATGTTGAAATCAATATTTGTAATTCATTCTTAGTGAACCCTTAGCAGTGGAGGAAATGTTTGTGAAGATACGAGTTCTTCAGAAAATTTTGTATTTCATCGCAAATAAAAACAATACAGGTCACAGTGACGAAAATTACAACAAACATCGATAAATTTATCATAAATCAACAACAATTGGTACACAATAAGAAGGATATCCTAAGTTGTCAATATTGTCATCATGTTTTGCATACACTGTACAAATTAATGTTGGTTTATTATAAAATTCTTTGTGTTTATATCTTAACCGTGATTTGTATTGTTTGTATTTATGATGTATTGCATGAATTTTCTGTAGAATTCGTTTCTTCAAAACTATTTCTTCCACAACTCTTGCTAAGGGTTCACTTAGTATGCGTTCAACAAGTTTGATTGCAACAACCTGAGATAATTCTTTTCAATACATTTTTAGTGGAGAACGTCGTGCTTTCTCACCTCCATAGAAATGGAAATAGGATCAGCGTACTTATTTCAACATAATACGTGTTAAATAAGGTGGAGAAAGTGCCATAGCAGAACGTTCTGTTTTCTTCTCATTTTTTCTTAGTCGATCAACTCAGTCCGATTACTAAAGAAACCGTAGTTACTTTTTCTATACGAAACGTGTCTCCTGAAATCATGACTTCTTTCACGGTTTTGATTTATGAGGTACACAAATAGATCTAAACTTTTTAGCAGAATGAATAAAAGTGAATGAACAACGTGTTTTGGAATGCTAAAGTCACAGTGTTATTTTGATAACCATATAATACTTATAAACTCGTCTTTCCTTGAAACGATGTATTTTATTCTTATATTACATTCTTATAANATATATATATATATATATATATATATATATATATATATATATATATATATACATAAACACACGCTGGAGTATCTAATTTGCCCCTGAACAAAGTAATAAACAAAAGGAAGGTCGGGGTTCAACCTATTTTATTGTCATGAAATATTCATAAACCCTTCTTGAAGAAAACACAACATTTATAAATTTTGATTTAATTATTTATTAACGCTCAAATACACTTCATAGCACTCTACTCAAAATACAACACAGTTACACTTCCCTTTTGAAATATCCCCCCAAAATAAATTATCTTAAGAGCTACACAAGTACACACAATTCATTTTGCTCCATTGATCACTTCCTGAAAACTAAATCAATTCACTGAATGTTTAAATTAGTGTTCATCTGATGAAGTCTATTAGGATATTGAACAATGTCATTTGCATTGCAGCCCTGATATTTTAATACAAAACAATAATGAAAATTATCTCAGCCACAAAAGTCTTTGGCATATCACGTATTCGTGGTGTTTCACTGGTATTTTTAGTGATGCAAGCGGTGTCCCGAACCCGGTACTTCATGCAATTACCTTGTCATATGAATGTGTGACCTCCAGCAAAAAACTGCCGTGGATTACCCACGTTCATTGATGCGCGTTGTCGCCTACACCGTCTAGTGCCCATTCAAGACGGCCCGAGTCACGGTCCTTCTTACGTCAGCTGCTACAGCCGCCGTGCTGACCTCAACGTAGGAAATAAGACGTTGTCTGCACCATTACCAAGCACAACTTCAAGAAACTATGGCCTTAAAGACTCTCGTACAGTTTAGTTGCCATTGACCACAAAGCCGAATTGTTCATTACTCACGTAACTAATAATTTTAAGCGGAATCAACAATATTCGCACCGAACTAATTGAGATTCGGAATGATTACATCGAACTCATTTATGAACAAATCGTAGCACACCGGATTACAAAAACATACTAATGATCAGACTGCTGCTTATTACTAGAATTATAGAATAATCTGCTGATAAAATCTGAACGCATGAGCTACTGATCTCTTAGACTGATCGTCTGAACACTCGAACTGTTAGAATCATACTAAAATGATGTGACTGGTCTAACAGAATGATGATTAGAATCTCATCTAGAATCATCTCGCTGCCCTATGACTAATGTGATGTGTTTTTCTGCTTCTCTGCTCCTAGTTTAAATAACCATATCCCTTCTTCATGGCCCAAAAATCGAGAGACCAAACTCCTCCCTCTCTGACGTATGTGAATCTTTCTTGCCAATAACTTAACAATTTTCTTCCCACATGACTCGCCTCTGGTTGGCTTGACTCGTAATGACGTATTTTAAGTTCGGACCAATACCGACGTTTGTTAACTCTAATACTATTCCGCTCCGAACCCTGGTATTTTTTCATACATGTCATCTCCTTGAAAATCCCTAGATCCGCAACCCATTTCTTTCCATAAGGCAATATTCATTTTTGAAAGAAAAATTCCATCCCTCTGCGCTCTGACTATAACACTTTATTTTAACGCGTATGTCAAATTTTACTCACACCTTCCATTTTGAACCCCAAAACTTCTTTTACGCACACGTTCCCCACTCCATTATTCTGTCCAATATCACTCATCTTTTATTGTGCCACGCAACTCGACAGTCACCCTCCGTTCCTTCTTAATTCTTTTCTTAAGTTTTTAGGCCTTCAACCCACGTTGCTCAACGGCTCGCTAATTGAAAGTCCTTCTGGCACAAGAGTCAATAAAAAACAGATCTTTATTTTTTCGTGACACAAACTCCACACCCTTCTCATACGATTTTTCTCACTTATTCATTTATCTGTCACAGACTAGCCAAACTTTCCTCCCGAATTTCTAAAACGCAATAACTCATTTGCCCCATTCTTTTACATTTTGACAACGTCTGTTCAGCCATTTCTCACAATTACTTATTTTTTGTTTCGTGCACTCTACCCACGCAAAATGGTTATGACATTCCTCGCAGCTCCGACCGGCTGGTTTATGGCTCACTCATTGGCACCCTAACACGCGCCCCAGTGGAAACTGTCCCCTCAGTCCACTTTCTCTTTGTGTATCCCAAAGCAAACCCTTCTCCCGGCCACGTCGGTGTCCGCTCGAGGACAGAACTACGAGCTTCCTCACAATTACTTAATCTTTTCCTTAATTCCCCTAGCTAGCACGTGCGCCAATTAAATACATAAAGTAGGTTGCTATTATTTAATTAAGTGAAAAACACGCACTGGGGTTCCTTACCATACGAAAAAGCATTCAAATAAACTTGACTTAATTATTTATTTATACTGTACATTTTAATTACATCTAACATACACATTCCCCAAAAACCACACATTATCCCACATAATATTGAACATTGATGCACTCTTGATAAACCCTTCTGGTATTTAGTATTACCAGCTTTTTACAAAAAAATATTAATTGAATTTAGAAAAACCATTAGTATTGCTCATCTTCTTGTATGCCCTTCCTAAGTAATTAACAATTAAATAACAAATGTTCTGAGCATGGGCCATCATTGTTCTGGTAGTAAGACTGAGTCTTCTCGCTTCCACTTACGCTACTAGTACTGGTCGCAGCCAGCAATCAAAAATTAACCTCGTTACAGATGTTCAGATCAGTCTAATGGAGTGGTTGGAGGTTGGAATGCCATCGATAGCATTTACTCGAGTGGTGATCCCTTTCTCGTCCCCAGCTTGCAGTTCATTCATCGTCTGAGGCCAAGCCCTCCTGGACTTCCCGAGTCAGCCCGAGCTCCTGCTCCTTCCAAAAAATACAGCGCCTCACCATCGCAATAAAAGTTCTTTCGTCGTAAATCTTCATCGAAACTTGTCGAGATGCAATCAAAATGTCTTTGCATCGCCACTCATTAATGAACAAAATAGAAAGTTAAGTTTCCAACTTGTTCTCGGAGAAAACTTTGAAAATATGAAGTTTAGACAACTTCATAGAATTTAGATAAATTCAAGTTGTCACTTAAGCACAACTTGAATAAAAAACTTCAAGATCTAATGGTCGAAAATTTCAAAGTACAACATCTCATGATGTAATGATCGTAAGTGAGATGATGCAGTAACAAGAATGTTCTGCGAATAATGATAGTAATGAACTACTGCAATTCTCGATGTTAGTAGTAGTCGTCTGATAATCATGTAGCGTTTCTGCGCGAGAATATATCACCTCGTCCCCCATTCTGTTCGTCAGAATCTCGTTCACGTGCTTTGTTTTCAGAAAACCATATGACTCTTTTTACACATCTTACTCGTGCAGTCTTCGTTATTGGTTATCTTTAACATGACGAGTGCGCCTTCCTAGCCAATCGACAGGCTCCTTCTTAGGAAATTTCCACATTTCCACAGCGTCATCTTTTTCATCCCTCCTCTCAGTGATCCTAACCAGACGCTTTTGAATAATAATAATAATAATAATAATAATAATAATAATAATAATAATAGAATACTAAATTTGGGTAATTTTCGAAATTTTAAAATGTCACTCCCATTTTTTAAACACATTTATTTATTCACATACACGGATCAAAACGCTCGCCAAACCGTCACTGGGCTTCTGGTGTTCGTCAACTGCCCCTTGACAATTCTAAAAGCTAAGGCTCATTCACACTCTCGCTCTCCGGGTCGCTATCTTTTGTCATCATTTTAACTCATAAAAACCTCTACCTCCATTCTTCGCCCACGATCTGCGTCTTCCTTGCAGCTGCGTGCTAGAACCCAGATCTGTCACCAACATTAACCTCGTCTCTTTAAAAAAAATTGCGTGATTTTCCGTTCCTCCGCAGTTTCACTTCTAACGTCGTTATTTATTATATACTAACAATTTTCTAACTCCCTTCCACTTCTGGCCAAAAATAAATGCGTAGAACGCAGACACTTTTCCCTTCGCTTAGTTTTATGGTTCGTCCTTCAAACAAGGAAACACAAAGACCTATGCCTCCTACAGCAGTTCGGACCTTTCCTCCCTTTTCACTATTGCACCCTAGCAGCGCTCGCGGTACGATTCCTCTAGCTTCCAAAACGTTCTACCCTTTCATAACTTTATTATTTAAATTAATAATCAAGAATTAATCGATTCTTATAATATATATTGTAATAAATAGACATTTATTACTATTTTCATAAATAATGGAAGAAATCTAGTATTCGCGAGTACATGCAAGCACGAAAATAAAACACTTGTCAATATTGAACCCTCGCACAAACGATGCATGTTTCTACGAGTTCTTCGAAAGGTCTGTTTTCTATCGACGCGCACAAAGGAGAGTGCATTGGGGAGACTCTCTTCACTTGGGCGCGCGTTCAGGCGCTGCACGGTGGGTCACAAAAACATCTGGTCGTTGCGTCTCGAAATACGTTTTAGTAATTATGAAAGTTTAAAATATCTGTTTATCTGGAAAGTTTATCTGATAAGTTTTAAAATACAATGATGATAGAAGAAGGACAGTAGTTAGAAATGTACGTGCAGACATTGAGGAAGGGAGGGAACAAATAAGCAATTGTGAGGTGGTGACAAATCCTAGGAAAAATAATAGGTGGCTGAGTTCTGTAAAAGAAATGAATGAAGATCAGTTTGGAGATCACTTTGCTAGAAGGAGATTCCAGTTAGTAAGCTGTTGAACGACGCGGGTCTAAACTTTGAAAACTTAATAAAAGAGACGGAGGAGAACGAAGGGTGGCCATCGTGCAGGGTGTTTATACAATAAAATATGAGTGATAGCGGAGAGAGAAACGGGGGAGAGAGGCGACTGCGCAGGGGAGTGCGAGTTCGTCAATAAAGAAGGTGACAGCGACGTTTAGTAGACACGTCAAGTTAAGTGCTATGTTTCAGAGGACAGGGAAACGGATTGTATCTAGCGGGAGGAATGAATTGAGCTTTGTAAAAGTGGTACGTAACAGATCTATGGATTGTCAATTCGGTGTCAGTTCTGGAAAAACACTGAGTTAGGAGGCAAAGTAGTAGTAGTGACAACAAGCTATGTTACTGGTCGGAAGATATAACATGTCATAGAAAGTGGGACATGTTATATCTTGTAGAAAAACCATGTGACTGAAAAATTAATAGTAATTGGCTAGAAGACGTGTACGACGTCACAGCTGGGTGGACCTAGGTTGCTTAATTTTGACAGAGGAGAAGGAATATTGTTATTTAAGGTAGAGCAGAGACGCTCCATTATTATTATTTCGAGAGCATTATTTACGTGAGCATATTACTTAGAGCATTACGATATCACTTCGGAATTAGCACTTTGAGAACTTCGAGATTTTATTTCGCCAGCCCTGCTGAATCAGTATCATCAGATCACTTGACTTCACTTCGCTTCGTGATCATTAGTACGAGATTGCTTTGAGAAGTTATCACGAACATTTTTCTGAGTCTCAGTCCGAGATAATTACCATTTCTATTTTCGAGATCGAAGTTCGTTCATAGGAGTTTCGAGTTAATTCCGAATTTGTTATTATCACTATCGTTCATTTGTTCATTACAAGCATTAAGAATTTTAGTTCGAGAATATTCTAATTTGAAATATTCTATTAACAAGACACTCAGTGAACTAGTGACGAACGAACAATCTGATCTTAATGTGAGCGGCCAAATCGAACTTTGTGAGAGCTGGTGATACAGCTACTTCATCATCAATTGGTGCTTTGGTATGGTTTTGATCGACGTCCACCATCCGATGGAGAGATTGAGCTGGTAGGCACCACAGCTTATTTCAGGGCAAACGTTGGTACGGGCTGGGCCGACGCAATAAGACGTGATAGTGGCATCTACACCTTCCGAGGAGAGCAAAGACATCCCATGGCGGTTTGGTGCTGTATGTAGCCATCATTGTCAAAGGTAATTTTTGAGAGCCAATCATCGCACCTTGCTCGCTTCCTTATGTGCAAGCGAAATCTCCTCAAGTAAATTGATTGAAAGCCAAAGACACTTGTGGCTAATTGTATTATTCCTAGTGGTAAAGTTATAATTGAATAAAATTTAATTATGAACTGTGATTTCGACAACACAATGAACATTGGTAAAAAGATAATAAATCTGAGTAATCTTCAAAAAGAACTCAATTTTTACGAAGTGATTATTGTAGTGAAATTAAAAAAGTGTTTTGTGGTTGTTAGTGCATGTATTTTTGGGGGTGAAGTGAAAGTGGGAAAGTGTGGAGTATTATATTTTATTTGTATGAAGAGTAAAATAATTAAACCAATGTTTATAAAAGCTGTGTTTTTTACGAAAGATTAATGCATATCCCAGGCAGATAAATTGGCCGAACCTTATCCAAATTTNATATATATATATATATATATATATATATATATATATATATATATATATATATATATATTTATATTACTGATGGGTGGTCATTTTGTGATAAACTTGAATTTTGACAGAAAAATTTCAAATAAAAGATACATCTTACGCTCACTCGCGTAGTGATGATTGATGCCTAATTTTCATAGAGTATCACTTTAAAGATAGGGAAATGGGTTCGGCCGATTCATTAGCGTGAAACACACACTAATCCTTCTCGAAGGAAACACATTTTTTATAAAAAATTAGTATAATTATACCAAAACAAATGCATAAATGCTATGATTACACCTGCTACTCTTTCAACATTTCCCCAAAAATACAAATGCAACATGTAACTACTCACTAACACATTACACATATTAAACTATCACTGAATTTACACAATTGATTCTTCTTTGACAGACAATAACGAAACTTGTCCGTTCAAACACTTGTACAAGCTAAAGACTCATTGGACATCATAACAGTTTATGAATATTAAAGTTCGTCCAATCGGATAGCAGCACAGATACAACCAGAGTGGTTACTTGTATTATTTTCCAATTGTCTTTGCAATACACAAGTTAATCAAATCATACACTTAATTGTATTTAAGTATCATACAATCATACAATAATTTTAAAATAGAGAGCCGTCATTGGCTCATCGAAATGATTACCTCTGGTGATTGCGAATCGACACCAGGCGTAATCAGAAATAGATGATGCAGAGGCGGAACTGCGATGGTGGTGAGACGTCTATGGAGTAGTCTCATTGGTGTATTTAATTACGCCCAGATGCACAATCAGGAGCCTTCCAGTCAGCATCTCCCATGAGACCTCGTAGACTCCAGCAATCATCCATTCCCCGTTCACCGGTATCGATAGCGTCTCGACTGTTTCGATAACTTAATCGATCTTGGACATGAGTGTCCCGAAGTTGCATTTCGCGGTGAATGTGAGAACTCTATACGAGCTGATAATTATAATCAGTTGTAATAGTCGGGCAATGACTTTGAAAGTAAAAAAAACTCGATGAATTAAGATCGGGTTTCTCTCCTCACGATCCAAGATCTCTCTAACTCTGAGATAATCCAATATGATCAACCTCTAGCTCTATATTTTTAACTCTATATTTTTAAGAACACAAGTGTGTGTTTAAATATAGTCATCCCCTCTTCTCCTACTTTCTGAAATCAGTTTGACTTCGCCCATCGCGTACGTCACGAACCTTTTTATCCAATAGTATGTGAAGGTTACTTTCACGTGATCTCTCACGATGGGTTGTGATCCTTTGACGTTGTATCCTCAATTTGCCTGATCGTCATCTAATCACGTGATACCTCGTCTCGTGACGTAGTGTTTTCGCTGAAGGTAGTCTGCATATTCTCAAAAATTGAGGTCACCAATTTTTCCACAAAAGTTCCCTTCCCTCCTTCGTCATCACAACAAACTTTCTAAAATTTCACATTAGCCAGAAGTCGTAGACAGCCCTTACGCAACTACCTGACGCTTGGCAAAGGGTCACCCCATCCCCTTCTTTCGTTATACTTCACAAAAGTCAGTCCTATGTTCACTATCATTATCTATTGAAAGTTTGGAAGATAATTTTCTTCTTTAAACTGCCTTCGTTTCTCTCGTTGATAATCCACGTAGATAGATAATGATAGTGAACACTGAAACGGTTTCTGCAAATGTGGGAGTGATTTTGTGTGTCATTTTCTTATTTTTTCATTATTTTAAAACTTTTACAAATCGAAGGTGCACATGAACAAAAATTATTATCGCTTTAATCATACAGTATTTTATATGACGATCGAAATAAATTTATACAATTTTCTATTTCTTCTTTAATATTAGTGTTTCAAAATGTAATTATCATGTACGTATTATATCCGCATTATATCAGCGTGGTATTTCACGAGAACGTTCGTTATCGTTGCAGTGAAATAATTCTTCTATTGTTTTTCTGATTCAATTTTCTGTTTCAAGAGTCGTTACAATGATTAAATAAATAAATTTATTGTAAAAAAGAAGTACAAACTGCGTATGACCACGTGGAGGACAATAAACTAATTTACTCTCCGAAAGCAAAGAAGGGACCATCCCATCAATTCCGGTCAAGGACCCTAAGGCAAAGATGGATTTAAAAAGTTCATCAAGAATTCCTAGATAAAATAAAAAGTTAGCTACGTGTTATAATACTAATACAATATCAACATGTTTGTCATTTAACACAAAACATTTATTTCACTTGTACGAACTATTATCGAACTCTAGATTACTCTGAGTATAGTGTTTATAAATCATAAGAATTGAAATAACACTAAATTTACGATATGTTTCAATAGACGCGCCTCTGGACAAGCCTAGAAAACCTGCATAAGAAATCCACCACTACCCGAAGGAAAAACTGAGAAAAAATTCCGGGCAAGGATGCTACAGAATTAATGTACACAACCGTGCCAATATTGAGTACACATAAAATTAAATTATGAGACACCTCTCAATCATGCAAGAATATAATTTTTGAAATTGTTATGACTTATTTTAAAAGTACTACAGCAATGGCGTGATAAACTACAAGACGGATTTAACTTTTATTAAAATCAATAAATTCTTTTATATTGTAGAAGCAGCTTTTAACCGTGGATTTGAAGAGATTCAATTTCATAATATCTTTTATATTCTTGGGCCGGGAATTATATACAACGATTCCCGAATAATATGATCATTTTTGGCACAGAGGGGTTGACACTCTAGTACGATGAATATTATTCCTATTGCGAGTATTGTGTTCGTCGAGACTGTTTCGTATGAAGCAAGAGTAACACTTCAGTAATTTAGTCTTAACAAACACGATGATTTCATTAATATAAATGTAGGGAAGTGTTAAGATATTTAATTCCTTAAATAAGGGTTTGCAAGAGTTTCGGAGGTGAGATTTACAAATTATCCGAGCAATCCTCTTATAATTCTGAAAGTTTGAATACTCTGACCGGAATTGTCCCAGAAGGTAATGCCGTAACGTTAATGGGAGTAAACGTTTGCAAAATATACCCAATGGGAAATACGTGGACTAACTACGTTAACTAAGATTCGGAATGCGTAACACAATTTGCTTAATAGCTAACTAAGATTGTCAACTTGACAATTCCATTTGAGGTTGTCTTAAATATGGAGACATAAGAATTTTTTGTAAGAGTTTTTAATTGTGCCCCATTTAACGAAAGAGAAACTTGAGGCCAAGATTTTGTAATATTTTTATGATATGACAGACACTTGTCAGTGTTTACAATGAGACGATTTGCATGGAACCAAGTCGAAAGGTTAAACAAAACTTTTTTTGCATTGGCATGCTTACAGAGACATTAGTGTCAACAGCAAAAAGAACCATTTTGCAATCTGATGTGGATGATGACATGTCGTTCACATACAATAAAGAGTGTATGGGACCGAGAATTGAACCTTGGGGTACTCCGCAAGTAAGTGGCTTTGTTTCTGAAAGACAATGCTGAAGTACTTTATTTTTAGTATAGGATATTTCGACATGTTGATTTCTATCTTTTAAATAAGAAGTTAGCCATTGATGTGCAAGTCCACGAATGCCAAAATAATGCAATTTGGAAAGGAGAATTTCGGGATAGTTGACATCGAATGCTTTGGATAAATCAAGAATAACACCCTCAGGATTTTCTCGATGACCAAGAATACAGTATCATTTGCAGTGATTTTTGAGAAACTGGGTAGTAGAGATATTGATTGATAATTTCCAACATTAAGTTTTTTTCCTTTATTGTGCAAAGGTTTCTCTTTAGCTCTCTTAGATATGTTAGAAAACACCCCTTCCAGTAAAGAACTATTAAAAACATTTGAGTGGATTTAATATAACGTGGGACGAAAATTTAATTATAAACTCAGGTATATCATCTACGCCTGTTGAAAATTTGTTTTTTAATGAACTAATGATTCTCGTGCCTTCACTGGAGTATGTTTCGGAAGTGAACATAGAATTGGATACATGGGTGGATATAAATGGAGGACATTGATTTGGAGATACTGAGTTCGTTATTTTACCTACTTCTGAGAAGTAAGAATTTAAACAAATATGCGATGTCCTACGGATTTGATACGATTTTGCCATCGTTTAGTAGAAAAATATTTTCTTCGCGATTTTGAAAGGTGACGTGTAATTATTAACAATTTTCCACATCTTTCATCCGGTTGGTCGATTGTAGTACCTGCTCGTCGTTTTCCGTAACTAGCTGCATAGACTACTTTTCGAAGAACAGTCTTATATTTACGAAAATAATCATGGAGTTTGGGTGGTTGGTTATGGAGTTTTGAAAGATAATATAATTGGAATTTGATTTTTGAAGAAATCTTATACTTTGGTTGATCCATGTATTGTATTTCTTTGTGTTAATTCTTGAGTTTTATGGGAAAGCTAGAGTTGAGATATTTTAGGAATATTGAGATAATTACATTGAATTTCTCGTCGGTGTTTTGGCAATTTTAAACATCTTTCCATGTTTCTGCACGCAAATAATTTATAAATATTGATAGATTTGTGTCATTGAACTCTAGAGAATTTGTAAAGGATTTGAAGTGGTTTCAGTTTATCTTTAACAGTCAATACTTGAGCAAGGTGATCGCTGTATTCTGCGCTAAACTCTTCAGAGGAATACGAGATTTCATTGTTGACAATAATCTGATCTAGCAATGTTTGAGATGAATCGGAGAGGCGAGTGGGGTCGTTTATCGTAGTAATAAGGTTGAAGGAGTATGATAAGATTCTTGAATCGATTAATTCTTGAATGTGGAGTCGGAAGTACTGTTGAAATAGTCACACATATCGATAGATTTAGTAGATGTACGTGTAATATGTTTTAAAATAATTTCGAAGTTCCGAAGAAATATGGCAAGACCTGATTGAGAAGGTTTATAAATACACAAAACAATAATACCGGTGTCGGTCAGATTAACTGCAGAAAATTCGAACACACTATCTACGCAAAACGTCTCGTAGCCTGGAAGTGGAGAAGATAAAATATCATTGCGAACGTAGATACACGTACCTCCGTAGGGATTTTTTCCTTTAAAATTGTGTCGACAGGAAGAACTTGCTAGAAATAACAGAATCATTAATGTTGTTAGTTGAAAGCCAATGTTCTGTGAGGCATAGCAAATCGAATATATTTTCGTGTACCATTTATCAAGCAAGTGAACTTGTTCTAAGCAAAGAGAGTTGAAGCTTTGGGAAAATTGAGCTAGGATATGAGGAGGAGGAAATGGGACGTGAAGTCGAAAACTGACAGCAAATACGAAAACACACTACAGAACATGTTTCACAATATTAATGTGAGTAAATCACAAAGTTTGAAAATCAACTTCGACAAATTCTCTTAAACTAGTATTCAAGCATCGCTTATGGCGATAGTGTAGTAATGTTCAATTCTTATTTTATATACCATATGACACGAAAACTGAGTTAAATGAAATAATTATATAATTAAACATTTTTATTAAAATATTTGTAAAGGTTAAAGACATAATTCATTATCTAAATACATCCGTCATAAAGAGCATCTTTGGAAAAAGACTTTTGATTCAAAAGAAAATCAATTAACGTTTAAAATATCTTACTTAGTACTCCGAGGAACCTCCGAAATTGTTTTATTCTCTTGGTGATTCTGAATCGATCTTGCTGTTATTTGGATGAATAAAGACTAACAAATAAGTTTCGCATTCTAAAGAGTAAGTATTATCATAAGGCTGATTGTCATTGAACTGTGGCAGAGGTTTCGCATGGTGCATGCTTGTGACCCAATAAGAGTGCCCAAAGTTCACCAAAACATTTATTTAAGAATATTCCGTTGAAAAAGGAATAGAATCCACAGGATTGTGGCTACACAAGTTTTTTTTTATTAATAATGCGTAAGCCTAATGTTATAATGTTGATGAACAATAAAATAAATCTTTCCACTGTATTAGCAGTGACGTTGGGGTACTTCAATTAGTAATTAAAAAGTAAAGATTCAATTCAATCGCGAAAAATAAAAAAATTAAGAAATTAATTTTTAAGAGGTGCGGTACCTGGATCAAAACGTATGTCTTACAAATTTTAGATTCCTTTTTATTGATGTGTTTTGTTGTGTCGGTAAAATATCTATTAATGAGAACTAATCTAGCAGACGCATTTTGTAAATTCAACTCTATTATTAACGCTTACCTACCCCTCTGAAGAAAGTCGGAACGAAATTCGGAAATACCGGAGTTGAATGCTTATTCATATTAAAGTTATTTGAAGGAAAAAATAATATTAAGAAACTGTGAGAAATTGTCATGCTGACAGAAGTAACAGAGAGAGAGAGATAATTCCATTAGCATTGGTAAGTATCATTAGAAAATCAGCCTCATTTTAAAGTTTTGCCATTCCTACCAATACGTCAACGTGTATAGCAGACACAAAAATAAATTACAACTAGTTGCTGTTTTTGCACTATAAATTATAATAGATTCTCATTCTTATTCTTATAACAGATTATCAAGAGTGTCTTTAGATATCAGATAGTTTCCTTGGCTTTTTCTAACATGTTTCAGTATTTTTATTCAAACGTTAGATAGCTATATTTTTCATTCTTTCGATACATGTAACTTCAAATTTTAAAAAAGAATCCCTGGACCAATTTAGTTAGTGGTTTGAAAAACTTGAAACGTAAAATCTTAAGCTATGAGTTTATTAAGTATTGAATATATTTATTGATTTTTATACATTCTTACGTCACAAACAGTGATCTATATGTGTTTAATGTGGAACATATCCATAGCTATCATGCATAAAACAGTTCACATCAATACTATTCTAAAATTTAAAAAAACTCTTAAGATAATTGAAATAGCGAGACGAAAGTTAAATAACGGGTTTTGCAGTAAGATATCTCTATGAAGCAACCAAATAAGATCCTCAATTCTCGTATTAATCTGGATATTAATTCATGAGTTTCTTAAGAGGAAAAAAACAAACACAGCTTTACTCAAAGCCACCGAACATCACTGACTATATGCGCCTGTCAGTATAATCCTATTTTTTACAGAAATAGTGTTACTACAATCGGTATACTTTCAATTAGCTGATGAGACACACAAAATCAGAGGCCGACCATTGTCATCTTATCGGTCGTCGCAGCGCTTATGAGCACAACTGACCGAGTTATGTATTGCTCACGACTGTACGATTGCATTTTTTTAATAAGTCAAGATTTTATGTTTATTTACGTCTATCTGCAATCTGTTTATAGGAGTATGAAAAACGATTGTAACACTACTGAATATACTGTTTTAAATAACATCTCTTTTTATTGTTTCAAGTTGTTATGCACGAATATTTTAAGTACCATCTTTTCAGATTTGTGCATAAAAATTTTAATAAATGAAAATTGCTTACTAAAAATGAGTTACTTTTTGCAGAGTGTGACACGCTTCGCTCGTATCAGTGAGGGTGGCTCATAATTACTGAAGAAACTAAAAATATAAAAGACTACTAAAATCTTACTAAAAAGTAATTATCAGTAAAACAAACATTGATTGTTATTTGTGTGACGATTAACACAGAATCCTTTAGGTTCTTGTATCCTTATGAAGTGTATATGTCGCAGCCCGATAGTAAAATTAGCCTCCTTATGGAAATATATTATAAAGAGCCTCGGCGCTTTATAAAGAGCCGACCGATAATCAGTGAAAAACTTATTCTATTAAGTGGCTGAAGATTTTCAGCCTCTTCATAAAGTGCCTGACCTTCGCTGCCCGTTAATAAAATGCCAGCCAGTTTATAAAAAGGCTGACTTTCAGCCGACAGATAATAGAATATAGAATTTTCGGCTACTCAATAAGATTTATTACATCCACTGGAATATATTTAGAATATAGGTAACAATTTTATAACGTTCGCTTTAGTGATCAAGAAAAATGAACAGATGCCAATTACATTAATACGAATTTTTTCTTTTCTTTTAAACAATGCACTACAATTGCACTCGTGCACCACAGGCGGTGCACTAATTTTTATTGTGTTCATCCTTTGAACGTAAATTCCAATCGATTTTCTTTCGCCTTGAGACGTTTGAAACTCCGGTGCATCTTTTAGAGTTGATTGGAAACAATATTTTTCCATGTGTTGAGAAGAGCAACACTTATATGGTATTAAATATTTTAAATAATCAATTTCCGAAAAAAATGAGTTTTTGAAAATGCTGAAATGTAACAAATCTTGAATATGGAAAATTTTTAACTTTTATTTATAGGACAATAGAGTGTATAGAAATGAATATTTCAGTAGATTCAATAACCTTAATCGAATGAATATGATCACAAAAATTAAAGAATGCAAAAACCAAGGAAGTTGATTTTGAAAATGAGATGCTAGAAGTATTCAGTAGGGTGGCAAATCGCTACCAGCTCAGAATATACAAAATGAAAAAGAATGTTTTCCTAGGATTTGGATGTAAACCACAACTTCTAGTTGTTCCTCAATGAATAATTCCAGCAGAGAAGAGCTCGTACAAGCTGTTTGGAGGCACAGGGCAGATCCTCAGTTGTAACACAAAGGTTAACAAAAGCAAGATTACTTCCTTCTCTTGAATATTCACGTTAACTTTTCCGACACATAAGTACTTTAAATATTTGTTTATATACACATAAGTATTTTAAATATTTGTTTATAAGAAGGGGTAAGGATAGTTAAACCTTTACTCAAGACAGGAAACAAACTCAAAGTTGGAAATTATCGACCAATCTCTCTACTACCCACTTTCTCAAAAATCATTGAAAAATTGTTCTATATGCGTCTTTTAGATTTTTTACCAAAAAATAACTATCTCACTGACGGTCAACACGGTTTTCAGAAATCTTTTTCCACTACTAATGCCTCGTTTCCTTTCTTAAATGATGTTACTGCATTCTTGACCATCGAGAAAAACCACAGGGTGTTTTTCTTGATTTAATCAAAGCATTCGATGACAACGAACCCGAAATTCTTCTTTCCAAATTGCACTCTTTTGGCATTCATGGACTTGCACATCAATAGCTAACTTCCTATTTAAAAGATATATATATA
>NNCF01129791.1:24987-40144 GCA_002313205.1 Laupala kohalensis | reverse complement strand
GAAATATTATATACTAAACTAGTGGTGCAAAAGCATTGCACATACTCTCTCATATACGTTTCTTCGTCTGCAGCATAGAGTGAGAAAAAAATTGCATAGTAAAAGGGTCATTTCTGGCGTGGTCCTCTATATTTTGGTCGTCTTCCAGTGCTCTATTCTCGTTCAAAGTTGCTAGATGAACTTCTTACTGTCTTTTATGTGAAATTTGAAAGAAAAATAAATACGTATTTAGAATATTATTTCAAAACATATAGCAACATATCAGTCTTTTAAATATCGTAGAAGTATTATGTAAAGGTAATTTCGTTGTAGACGGAAATTGATGTATTTTCGTATCTGCAGTACGTTTGCTGTCCTCCTGCGTATTTTATCATTATCATATCTTTCATTTGTTTACGAAAAGTGTATTCTACGTCTGCTTGGTCCATCTACACTGCTAAATATTATTCAAGCTTCTTGGTACAGTAAACTAATGTGTAAGCGTAGCAGACAAATTATTTTACTTCATCTTTCAACCGAAATACCGCTAATGCGGATGTAGCGCATACTAATTGCACTTTACCACAAAAAATTTAAGCAAAATCGTTGGAGCCGTTTTTGACAAAATATTCGAAAGATTACTTTGACCTTCATGTGAAGTACGTTTTGTTTTAAAGTAAAAAAATTAGAGCACGTGCATCGACAACAAGTAAATTCAACCGTAAATACGAAATATGCATTAAATATATTCATCCATTTACTCAGAATCGCTGCGCACAGACGGACACACGGACGGACGTTATGCCAAAAACAACTTTTTCAGTATCAGGGATCACCAAAACGAATATTTCCGTCGAAATCTCGCTTCCGAACTTTTTCACGATTACAAAACTTTATATATACTACGTATATGAGAAAGTAAAATAAACTACTTCATATTGCCATTCAGAAACTTCATAAACACGTCAACGCCCAAAATGTTTTGTCCAACCTCTCGGTTTGGTTCCATTGTAAACACTGACAAGTATCTGTCATTTCACAATAATGTAACAAAATCTTCGCCCCAAGTTTCTCTTTCGTTAAATGGAATACAATTAAAAACTGATATAAAAACAAAATTCTTAGGTCTCCATATTTAAGACAACCTCAAATGGTATTGTCTTGTTGACAATCTTAATTCCAAATTAAGCAAAAATTGTGTTACGCGTTCCGAAACTTAGTTAAATAGTTAGTACACATATTTCCCGTTGCGTATATTTTGGAAATGTTTGCGCCATCCCATTATGAGTAGCTAAGTTTATTGCCCCCGACGTGGTCATACGCAGTTTGCAACTGCTTTTCGACAAGTTTATTTATTTATATTTACCATTTACGGTACGGCAATATCTTCTGGGGAAATTTCGGTTACAGCATCCACACTTTTAAAATTCAAAATAGTTCGGATAATTTGTAAATCTCACCTCCAAAACTCTTGCAAACTTTTAATTATGGAATTAAAGCTTTCTACACTTCCCTGAATTTATATTTATAAAAGGTTGTGTTTGTTAAGACCAAATTTCTAAAGTTCCAGTCTTGCTTCATACGAAACTGCCTCGTTCACGAACAGAACACTCGCAATAGATATAATATTCATCGTCGTAGAGTGTATCTCAACCACAGCCATAAAGGGTCATATCATTCGGGAATAATTCTATATAATTCTCTCCCCAGAGACATAAAAGATATTGTTAAATTGAATCTTTTCAAATCCCCGGTTAAAAGCTACCTATTGCACCAGTGCTCCTACAATGTAAAAGAATTTGTTGATTTTAATAGAAGTTGAATTGGCTTGCCTGTTATCACGCCATTGCTTTAGTACTTTCAAAATAACGGATAACAAATTCAAAACTATTTTCCTGCATGCTTGTATAGTATCACAAAAGGTAGCACAAAAGAAAAGTTTACTCGGCGACGCCGAAAAATCCAGTGATACTCGCTTCCTTTCCGCTTATTTCACCCACCGTCTACGAACCACGCGGGTGACCGACCGCAACCACAGTTCCGAATTTAAAATCTCTACAGAATTCCAGCTCTCAGAACGGTTCCGAACGGTTCTGAATTCTTCACTGGCGACTGGTGGAACAGCGAAATGGGACAAAAAGTTCGGAATTGTCACTGCTGGAACAGCGCACAACTGGAATTTCGCTTCTGCGCATGCGCGGGACAGTTCGGAACCATTCGGAACCAACCGGGATTGCTGCTGGAACAAACCTATAATCTTTAACTTCCATAAAAGTGATCAACCATAGCTGATGGTTCTATATTCTTGGCGAAGGTAGGGTTTTCAAATTTCATCATGAGACGTCGCAGAAGAAGACTGTACCGTTTGTTTATAAATTCTATAGATTATTTTTACATACATTTATAACTTTTCATTTAACGTTGTTGTCATTTCGAACGAATAAGTATACAAAAGTGTTTTGTTTCTTCTTAAGTTACTTAGTGGAGAAACTACAATTAATAATATATTCTACATTTCTACATTACTTATTACTACTAATAGTAGGTTAATTTGTCTGTAAATAGACAGAATAGGAAGCAAAATTAGCAGAACACGGTTACATCTGTCCTATTTTGAAGTGGAGGAAGATTCAACAACTTGGGTAGGGGAAAATGTACAAAGACGAATCATGTGAGATAGGGAAATGACTCCACTTTGCTTGTTACATATTTGTCCCAAAGAAGTAGGGGAAGGGTTTAAGACAAGAGATGGTCAGCTGAAAATTATATGGACTATGATGGAAATGTTGCATTGCCGCCTGCCTAATGCAGCAAGACGTCGGTGGATCTATGGAGAACCACGAATGCCTGCACGAGTTTCATTCTAAGTTCTATGTATTGTGTGGTTCCTCATTTTACACGCAAACATATTATGGTTGTAAAAACGCTCAGAAGAGCTCAGACGGATGCATATATTTTTATTAATGACCCCTCAAACGGAGAGAGCAAGCAGAGATATAAGAAAACTAAATAGAAACATGAAACATAAGAAAGCGGCTGCAAAGCAATTAAATTAACAGATTAAGCTTCATTAAATATGTTTCGTACAAAGTCTGGAAACAGTAATTAGTACTTATTAAAATTTTCGTTTTTTTTATTTTCTTGAACACATTCTTTTGTGTTTCTAATGTTGATTTCTTATTATGACTCATGATTTGTGCAATAAATGTTTTTCTTCAGTGAAAGAACATCTTTTATGCATCATTAAACACCTTTTATGCATCAAATACCTCTGAAACCTTGAAAGAATTACCTCTGCACGCACTATATTAATTTCCTTTGTTCTTTATATTAAAGTAAGGACTAGATAAAATGATTATCAGCGCAGTAAAGAAGGGTTCCTATCGTCACAAGTGGTCAGGTAAAGGAGTTGGTCAAATCGTGCCCTGTTCGAAGGGTAAAAGTTTCTCAATTCGTGCTAGCCCACGATAGACCTAATTCTCACCGAGGAATATATCCCATTTCCTTGAGTTACACGTGAATCCATACACTCGGATTTTCCAGATGAGTTTCAAATTTTTCTGTTTCAACTTCCTTCGAACTATTAAGAAAACGCTTTATNGTATAAGAGACAGAATATTCACTATTTTCTTTTAGAAAGACAAAGGTAATAAGGAAATAAAAATTATAGTTCACAATATATCTCAGTCAACATGGATCATATTCGTTATCGTTTGTAATGTTATACGTAAACAGAACTATTACCATTCTAAAAAGCAATTTCATTCGAGAGGCATCTGTAGTCTGATTGAGCATACAATTTCGTAGAAAAAAAAAAAATTCTAAATTATGGGTTGAATTTTGTTTCAATTATTTCAGAATGAATAAAGCGAAAAAGCCATTTAAAGCCAATTATGACTGGGTCACGAATTCTGAATGGATACTAACGGATGAAAAATGAGCAGAAGTTTATTGTTAATAAACTTTACAATGATGAGAAATACTTGGCAGAACAAAAAGTAATGATATCCCTAGAATAGACGAAAAAAAAAGAATGAAAAGAATTATCAACTGCTGGCTGCTTTAAATATTTTAGCGTGCTCAGTTATATTGAGTCTCATAAAAAGTACATGTCAGTTTATTATACTCTACAATAACACACAGGTTTAAACTATGCAAGACAGGAATTCCAATTCAAGAAGAATGGAATTCCAATTATATTCCAAGTCAAGAAGATATATCAATTAGCCTGTATGATGCAGTAAAAATAGTGAAAATTCGAAATCTCTGGTACAGCCCCATTTCACTTATTTTAATTGAAATTTGGAAATCATTTCTTAGTGGGTAGTTACGGAACAAAAGGCTCCTACTGTCTGAATTTTAAGTTTATAGCTTCAGTAGTTTAGGTTCTGCGTTGATGAATGAGTCAGTCAATCAGTCAGATTGGACAACGTCGCTTACAAGTACATAGAAACAGATTCGTACATTATATGTAAAGAGAGTGATTGAATTTTTATTTCGTTTAGCGCTTCTCCCCATCAGTTTGGAAGCCTCTGCATTAATGAATTTAATGAAATTTTCCCTATCAAATAAGTAATACATCTTTAACTTTCTTGACTTTTTTTTTCAACTCATTATTAATCATTTTAAAAATATAATGAATAAAATAAACAAATGAAAATACGAATTAGTAAAAATTTTATCAGACAGTTTCGAGTTTCTACTTTGTCAGTCAGGAAGTATTCCTTTTTTATCTTTTTACTGTTCATTCAGTAGAAGGAAGAAGTGTTGCTTCAGTGTCAAAATATCTAATATTTTGATATGTATAATATTTTTCATTTTTAATATACTAAATTCTATTGATTTGTAAAATGAAAATATGTAGAATCGAGATTTTTTTAAATTGTGTTTTTTTTTTCAGTTTTAAAAAATTCATGATATTGTGGTGCTACTCTCCGAGTATTTGCAGAATCAGACGTAGTTGTAAAAACTCGACGCTTTCAATTTCCATAATACCTTTAGTGTCTCAACTAGGAATTGTTTTCTGTAGACTAGATTTCAAATTTAGTAAATAAAAATTTATTTTTTTAGTTGAAGGCGACCGTGATTTATAATTTCGGATTTATAAACCTTTCATGTTTGAAAATGGCACGAACTATTTAAATGTCAAATCAGTTTCACATTCAAATGAAAATTGAGGTGATTTGATGATTTATGATACTTTTCAGGCAATTATCGTCTCTAATAATGATCATATATTTATTTATATATTTTCACTTAAAAACCATACATCACTGGTCATTTAATGAAATAATTGTTTATTGTGGAATGCATGGAGAAAATATTTGTTTTTAGAAATAAACTGATTTTCAAATCACGTAGATCAACTTTGTGAGAATTTTTCTATATAATTGTCATTTATATGTTATCGGACATTTCAAAAAGATAAGTTTATTTTTTCCGAAATGTGACACATGAATCACTAAACTGTTGCGCTCGCCCCTCATACTTTTATGCTCTTGAGAACTTCAAACTTCAAACTTCAATGTAGTGAGTTCCTAAAAATTGTTAACATTAAACTATAAATAGTTACAATTTAAACCATACCAATTAAATAATGTTTTTCTTCATTATAATTCATAATTTTGCGTTAAACAATTAATAAAAATAAAGAAAACAATTATCCTAATATAAAAAAGATATCGGGCCAAACATCTCAGGAGCATCAATATTCTAAGCAATGGCACTTCTAAGTTAAGAAATAAAAAAGAAAAAATCATCGTAACTATTTCAAAAACTGTTTAGCACATCAAACATTTCAACCAAGGTTGACAAACTGTTATATTTACTTACAAATTACTAACCTCACTTTCTTCGCTGAAACACTAATTTGCTTCTGTTATAAACCGAAAGTTAAGAAAATTCCAATGACGTGTGTAATCATGATACATTTGAGTTTGTTTTATTTCTTGCTATTTTATTTCATTTTTGATATCAAAACAAGAAGCGGAAGTTAAAGGAATATTATCGTCTGCTACGAACTTCACCGCGTGAAAAAATCAGAATAGAATCATCATCACAAAGAATAATGATAACTGTTTTTCTAAAGAGAACTATTTTATTTTATAAATTTCTAAATAATTATGAGGGTTATAAAGATTATCTCTTGTGCAAACGATGTATACAATAAAATCCGTCAGGTATATACCATCTCTTAAGCTATCCGAGTAATTGTACGAATTGAAATAGGCAAAAGTGCTTTATGAAGGTCTGTCTTGACGTCATCAACTTCGAGCAGCCACAAAAGTGAGGTCATTTTACTATTCTGTCCACCTTGCGCTAGTCCAACCTTAAACCAGATATCCATGCTATTTATGAATAGAACTTTGTAATTTTTGTGGTTACAATCAAGTTTCTAATACAAAATAATTTATTTTATTATATCGTTGTATTACCAATTTTATTATTATTTCATGACTTAAAAATTATTAAGTAAATTATTATTTTATTTAGAGTATTAAAATGATAACGTATAATTTACCGAAATGTTTTCCATTACCCACCTTATATTGTGAGCACATATTAATAATCTGTGATCACTGCCATCATATTGTTTGTAACGAGTAAAAACATTACTTCGCTATGATTCCGCACGAGCGCTCTTTCGACAATTTCCTGTGTTTTATGTCCGTATGTTTGTTTGAAAAGTATTTAAGATGGCAGTGACTGATTGAAAACAATGTTGCGTTGGTGAAAATATGGCTCTTTCAAATTCTTATATTTAACTGAGAAAACTCAAATAAATTATAAAATTGAGCGATGGACGCGAAAATTGTTATCTTGGATTTACAGATTGGGTAAACACATGTTCTATGTCCCCACTGTATTAGTGGGCTATTTTTTTGGTATTTTCACCACTCTCCTATTTATTTGCCTTCGAAATGTAATCAAGAATTTTCTTCTCATAGATTTTGATCCTATACCGGGGATCAAAGACTTGAGACGCGCCTTACGGCTACCCGATTTGGAAATACTGGAAAATCCAAAAATTGAAAAATACGGCGAATTAACTGTGTATGAAGGATGGATGGTTGTTTATTTTGATCATTATAATTCCGAAACATTTGAGATTGACTGTGCCAAACCTGCATACATTAATCTTTGTGGAAGTACTTTGCGTATCTCTTATACTAAACAGCATGTTCTTCGGAAAGCAAGATGGGATGAAAAAGAATATAAAAAGGAATTCACTCATTTCCACGAATTTGACATATTCAACTGTCGTGTGAAATTACTCCCTGAAAGTCTTAAAAGGAGCAAACTATGGTCAAGGAGATACCCCATTTACATAGCAATCACTGATTCGTCGATTGATCTCTTCGATTCGCTAGACAGAAATGACAATTTTTCATCTGCCATCGATCGCACTAATCAAAATTCTTTTACTAAATCTGACGAAATGCGTAATTCAACTATGCGTAGCGTAGCGTACAAATTGACTACAGCCGAAACTCCTTCAAAAGAAACTCCTTTGTACCTGTTTGGTCGGACAGACCGGCAAAAGGAAAATTGGTTCAGAAGATTGTTAGCAGCGAGTACAACAAGATTCACGCCTTCAGTGAATATTCCAGATGATATTCCACTCCCACCACAATATATTATACACCCACCACAAGATGACAAGAGAAGTCAGAGTGTATCGAGCAAAAAAAGACTTAAAAAAGATCAAAGATTTGTTAAATATTTGTACCCTTTTCACCTAGAAGCCAGTCCTTCACAATACTTACATTTTGTAAGTGATTACCAACTTCAAGTTCTTACAGATTCGGGCATCTGCATTTTAAAGCCTCTTGCAGTAGACGAAGATGATGATGTTAAAGGTAGAGTTCAATCTGAAATAGAAAGAGCGAGGAAATCAAAGATTTCACCAAATTTGTTATGGCTCAATGTTTTTTTTGGAAGAATTGTGAATGATTTAATTAAAACCCCCAAGGTCTTGGCACGTATCCGTCACATAATACAGAAAAAAATGTGTCGGATGGGTTTACCATCTTTCATAGAGGATATTCGAGTAACAGAGATAAAGCTTGGTGAAAGCGTTCCTCGAATCCATTGCGCTTCAAATCCCATGCTTGATGAACGAGGGATTTGGGCAAATCTTGAAGTTACATATATAGGAGATGCCACTGTAGTTTTAGAAACCAAACTGAATCTCGTAGATGATAAACCAAGCAAGGATGAGGGGATTGACGATACAAACCAGGGTATACAAACAAGAAAAACTACGAATGCAAGGTTATCTAGCGCTTCTTTTTTAGATGGAGAAGTTTACGCAACGGAATCAGAAGAAACTTTAAAAGCACCTGTCACTCCTCATTCATCTCAACACACTTCACAGCATGCGACAGAACCTGTTTCAGAAGAAGAACCCATAAAGAGGAGGAAAGTGAAAAGCAAATTTTTGCGATGCGTAAACACAGTTGTTCGGTCTAAAATGTTTCAGTGCGTTTCTCGTAATTCATGCTTTAAACCATTTGTTGAGAGTTGGTCAAACACTACCTTCACATTGAATGCAGTGTTAAAAGGTTTTTCTGGTACTTTGACTCTTAATATACCTCCTCCTCCATCTGATAGAATATTCCTTGGTTTCCACAACTGCCCCTATCTACATCTAATAGCAAGTCCCGAAATGGGGCATAAAAACATTCACAAACGTGTTATTGTTAACTACATTGAGAAAGCTATACTCAAGCATATTATGAAGAAACTCACTCTTCCGAACATGATTAATGTTGTGATACCCCCGATGCATGGCACTATTCTAGAATAAAAATTTACTAGATCGGCCAATTTTCTCAAACCGTATACTTTGTTTTTTTTAAATCCTGTACCTTTAAATATATCTTTTTATATAATTATTGTCAATTTTTATTATTGAAATTTCTGTTCAATTTGAATGAGATGGGAAATATTGTAGTTGAACATATTTAACTCAGTATTATCGTAGTAGTAGTACTCAGTAATAAGTAACGAGTTTCATCCATTCTCATGATAGGCACTTTCTGAAGAATTAAGGGTTGAACAAAAATTCATGAAATCAACACAATCGTAACTTTGTTTTAGGGGATACTTCCCGGTGCATTTTGGATTAAACTTCTGTGGTATAATTACACTCATTTTCTAATGAGCAATATTTACATTCATTGATGACGGAGGTAAAGTGATAAGCGTGACTCATTCGTTATTTTCCTCGGAAAATGCAGTGGCGTATCCGGGATTATTCTCGAGGGGGGGGGGGAGGTGGCGAATTTGCTCCCGGGATTGGAGTGACTCGCACCGCCGCCGTAATGAAATAAAAACGCGCCAGTAGAAGTTAAACTAAAGTGTACTTTCAGAAGGAATCACGCTATTTTATGTTGAAGTGTTTACAAAATCTTCATTAGGAATTGTTTATTAAATGTAAAAAAAAAGTAGGCACTGAATATTTCAGGCAGTGGTGAAGGGAGAGGGAGGGGGGAGCAAGCAGCCTCTTCGCGCCCCAGACTGTACCATGATACGAGGTACATGAGGAATTACTTTTTGCTCAGCTCGGCCGGAAATATTCCCGGATTCAAACAATTGCAAGTGAAAAATGTTTCACTGACATCCATACACCTTATGCAGGGGCAAACCTTAACCTTAGCTTAAGGGACTGTCTCTCACCCGTTTCATTAGCGTCAGCGAAAGTTAGAATGAATA
This sequence comes from Laupala kohalensis, assembly GCA_002313205.1. NCBI lineage: Eukaryota > Metazoa > Arthropoda > Insecta > Orthoptera > Trigonidiidae > Laupala > Laupala kohalensis. The sequence goes on along the minus strand of NNCF01129791.1, from coordinate 30,448 downwards.
TCATAGCAAAATGACAAAGGCGAGAAGATGAATGGGAGAAATTGTCCCGAACATTACCAGTTGATGAAGCTCATAGTTGTTTTCAGTAAAAATAATTAGTCTATGTTTAGTATATGAAATCAAGTCTTAGAGTTATTAATGGATCACAGAGGTGTAGCTCCGAAGGGTTGACTCTGAATGTAAGTTGTCGCGGAAGTAGGATGTCGACTTGGCGCGTAAATATGTTAAAGTTTTAAAAATGCACATTATTATAATACATTTTACCCTTCAATTTAGAATTAATATCTACAGAAATAAAAGTTTAGCCCAAATTCTTTATTGGTAACTTTTAATCAGTTAGTCTTTATTTCAAGAAAATTCCTTCACGCCCAAAATGGAGATGACTTTGTGAATGTGCGTGTACGTGCTGCCCTCTTTTTATTTTAAAACTAGGAGTAGGAACTATTGAGATAAGTGTTATACATTGTTCAAATTTTGAAAGATTTAGAAAGGGAACTTTAAAACATGTTTTTCATATTTTTATACAGTACTTTGTAAAATTGTCAAGAAAATGTCATTATATTCAGGGGTGGTATTTAAAAGGAACTCATCGGTTTTGCAATTTTGTCTTTAGTTCTGATATATTATTAACTAGTGTAATTTATTTTTCTTACAATAAATATTTCGAGACTGTCTTAATAAAATGATGTATGTATGCTCTATGAAACATTATTGACACATTAGTTAAAATAATCCTTAATTTAGACAATTATTACAATCATGAGAGGTGGAGCTATTTGTCCCTGGTTGGTAATAAAAATTAGAAGTACAAGTTGTGAAAAAAATGTCAGAAGGGGGAAATTCCTTGCCTTGCTCCCCTCCCTTCTTTCACCGAACCCTGGAGTTATGAAACGAACATTTAGTTTTTAATTATCTCGGGCGTGACTTACACCATCCAGTAAATGTCCAAAATTTCAAGAATGCTATTTTTAGATATTTGAATTAACAAAGTTTACTTTCAAAGGTTTTTTCGTGAGATATAGTAAAAATACCAAAAATTCAAAGAAATCATACAATTCACGACTTGAAAAATCCTTTCTTAGTGAGCCTCTTCAATATAGAAGCAGTCTATAAAATCTCTAGTTTCTGTATCTAATGATTTTCTTTCAACTTTTATTAATGTGTCAGTTAGACTGCACAACACAACATTTTTTCACTTTTCTCCAATAAACTAAATTGTCGAAATGGTTTTATATATTATATATTAATTTATATATTAGTTTATTGTCCTCCACGTGGTCATACGCAGTTTGTACTACTCTTTTGACAATAAATTTATTAATATAGCAACATATACATTCAATTTCTTAGATAGTATCTCAATTAGTTTGTGAGATATAGCGAAAATAAAACACCACCCCATTACCGATAATGACAGAAACATGAAAATATTTCTACCCCATTACACTTATTGTGAATCCAAAATCCTATTTCTGCATATTTCATTTAAAAACGATTGCATACAAATATTGAGATGACCTGAATTAGTTCGAGATAGTAAAAAAAGAGAAAATTCGAAAAGTCACATTTTCCCTTGTTCATCCTTTTACAATCGTTATTTCTAAAAATCCTTTCTTAGTAAGGTTATAAAAGACGCGTTTTGTGAAAATTGTAAGTTTCTATAATTGTTTTTGGCTCTGTACTGATGAATGAGTCAGTCACTCGGTCTGTTGAAAAAGATAATGTCGTGTCTTTACCATCTGCCACATATGCTATCGGAAGGAATGCGGATGTGTATAACAGGGTAGGAAAGTTCTTTCCTCCTGCAGCGTCAAATGATCTCCGTTCCATTCCTGCTCAGTTATCTTAAGAAAATTTGCTTCTCAACATTACATATTTTTCACTCGTTATGAAAAGCTCCATTCACACGATACATATTGAGCTGCAATATCGCATGCTATGTGCTGTGATGTCCGACTTCCTAGACTGGAACTGCTGAATACGCTGCATTGTGGCGTGAAAGATTTGGGAAGTAGTGCATTTTCGTGAATTTTTGCATGCAAAGTTGGAGAGTCAACCAATGAACCTTGCGTTAAGAGGAGTAGATGTCTTTTCTACTCNCCTTGCGCCCCCCCCCCCCCGTGATTACAACAACTGCCGCACCGTTCGAAATAGGAATATCATAGCACCAACGGATTATACTTTTATTACAGCAAAAATAAATAAAAAGCCATTCATTTAAAGAATTAATCGCGGATATGACAATTTCTGTCGGAAACCAGCACACAAGCGACAACGAAATCTGTATTTTCGACTTCCAACTTTATAATCAATGATTAATTAAATAAAAATAAATTACTTTAACAAACATACGTTCATAAATGAAAATACCTCAAGAAGATAAATATTTGCAACAAAGTGGAAAAGTTGTATGAGTTAAAATATTTTATTTTTAATAAATTATAAAACATTACGAATCATTTGCCGTAGAAAAAAAAAATTATTTTGAGTGATGGATCCAAGTAACCTTAGAGCAACAACAAAAAAAGCTTTTTTATTTTCGAGAAAAGAAGTAATCAATACGCTTATGATTAGCAATATCAGCTCCGGTATAACAGAAACGTCAAATTAAATGTATTGTGACATTTTTTCTTACGTGACATTCATTTGACATTTCTGTTATACCGGAGCTCATATACCAACATCACAAATCAAACACTCTGCCCTCTTTAAAATTTAAAAGGGGAGAAACTATAAGGGTTTCCAGATAATTTTCAACTCGGTTTAGGACGTTGTCACCATCTTTTACGTAATGTGATTATTGTTAACAAAAAGTATCGGGGTAAATAATTACAATATCTCAGAAACTAATTAACGTACAGTGCACATTGTTATATCGTTGTTTTTTCTATTGCAACGACTACATTATACAATCATGAAAACAAAAACTAATTGCTTTTTTCAATAATTATTGCAGAAAAACAAAAGTTGTTATCTAACTTTTCTGCGATAACTAATCAACAGATTTGAACCTAAGACGTCTCATTTTATACGTTTTACTAAAGCCTACAATTCACTAATTAAACTTTTTTGTCTAGAACCAATACCCGTGTCATTAGATTTTAAAAAAAGAAAAGTCGCTAATTTTGCTTACTTAAAAAAATTAACCACCCCTAGGATCCTCCAAAGACGTGGAGGATCTAGATTTTCGTGTGTTACAAGATAAAACTACACCCTACCTTCTTTAATCTTCTTTCTACAATCATTGCGACGATTCCCCATTGTCGGATATTAAATAAGTACTTTCAATCTGGCAGGAACTGGCAAAAAACTATGCATATTTAATATCGAATCTTTTGTTATTTAAATCACTGTTACAATATTTTACATTCGCCAGACGTAATCCCTTATCATGAAAGGAACCCAGAAGTCATGAAAGGTTTTTAATTTGTTTTTTGAGGCAATGACGATATCATAAAACGAGACACTATTTAATTACATTGAATCTGATTTGTTCCGGTTGTTAATTAAACTGAAATCACAATCAGTTGCAATATTGTATAGTAGCCAGACTTGTTGCATCACGACACACGCGTGCGCCATATATTTTTTCGGTTGTTATTTAAATCACTGTTGTAACATAAGCAATTAACAAATAATGATACAAGCCCCCTTTATATTTTCTAAGAATACCTTTCGGCACCTCCACCATGAAATTGATTATTACTGAAATCGACCCATTAAAGGTTCGATCTAATAAATTATTTGATCATCTACTTAACAAGATATACTCGCTTGGCCTGTGTATGTATCATTTACACGATTGTGAGAGAAGGTCGGGATGTGAGTCCGAACCTCGGATCGCTGTCAGCTGCTGCCAACAATGACACAGAGAACACAACAATAGGATAAACATGATTTAATATATAAAGAAATAATGATTGGAGTCAGCTGAAAACAACATTCAAATATACGAGCCATGCGATCTACGTTACCAACTTACAATCAAAGCACATAACTACAAGAAGCGAATACAAATCCATTACCAAAGTACATCAATAGCTCTACATCGATCTACGTTACATACTATCCGTTTCAAGATTCTACGGAAATGGCCACGGCTCGCCGTTCCGTTTATCTGTCTGGCGCTCGTACCTCACAAAACAAAAGCGGTTAATGCAAATATCAAAAATGAGAATGTAATCTCGCCACATAACGAGTATTGGCCGGCACTTGTATAATTCATTACTCCAGAAACTATGAGACATTACCATGCGACTGCATGTACTAGGTGTCGTATGGACACACATCGAGTTTTGAAATTACACAAAAAATATGAGTGCACCGACGGAGTCGGCATTTATCTCGAAATATAACAAAAAAAGAAAATAGAACATAACCGTTGAATGGATACGGAAATAAAATAATTCTGAGGTACACTTCACTTATGAAAAAGAATTATTTTATGTCCTTACACAAGACGCATTGAGGGTGCTTGCTGCGGAGTGTCGAGTGGTGTCGAGCCCTGTCGACACTGACGGTTCCCTCGTCTGGCTCTTCGCTTGTTCGAAAGATCTTTGTACGTTTGAATTTTTTGTCCCCTGGAGGGGAATACCAATCCCATAACGTTTCTTAAGATGGCATGGGGATGGTGACACTATCGCTGGTCTGTATTGGTTGGTCAGAACTCACGCCACTAAGGCTTGATGCTGACAACCCAGGTCCCACGCCTCGAAGGGCGGGGGCGGCCAGCGGAAGCGGCGAGTCGCCTTTCCGCTGCCTAAGTGTTTGGCTGTGTACACGTGCAGGCCTCAGAAAAATAAGCTTGACGGGTCATAATTTATGACTGCAGTCGGAGCAGCGAAATAAAGGAACGGAAAAGAAATTTTCCACTGCTCATCAAGCAGTACCGTAACAATAACACAAACAATTAGTGGACAGACGCGCTAATTTACCAGCTGAAGGAACCCCACATTGCCAGAGCTGACACCGTTCACACTACTGATATGCTACAGGGTCACCGCTGGAAACAACGTCCTCCTCCGAACACTGCTGAATCGCGCGGAGCACACGCCCAAAATGTGCAAAGAGGGTTGCAGGATGCCGAGGCTCATCTCGCTACCAACGCTATTCGAACTACATGTGGTGAGACCAGAATTAGTCAATTGAGTTATGCAAATGAGCTGGAAGTTCTTTAGACTAACTTGCACCCTGAAAATCAAGAGATTCGTGTTTGCAATGCAGAATATCGCCGCTGTTGCCTCAGCGTATAAGCGATTTGAGCACTTGTAAAATGCGACACTGTATAGGATTTAATATCTATTCTCTGATGATCGAATTGAAAGTCAATGAAGCGTATATTACAATTTTCTGTGACTTTTTTCCTGAGTAGTGAGTCAGACATTTTTGCGTAAGCTATTTTGATTTTTCGTTTTTGTCGTATTTTGTACAAGTAAAATATATATATATATATATATATATA